>CM067083.1:25219769-25704769 GCA_034008185.1 Gorsachius magnificus
TAAAATTGCTTTCAGGAAACAGAAGTTTAAAATGCCATGTGCTGGGTCAGGAAATTGTAGCCTTTCCCCCTTGAACTCGGAGAGCGCACCTAGTGAAAAAGGAGCCGCTTCCGCACGTTGATATTTCCTGCGGATTTGAATAAGGAGACAGATGGTTAAAATGCATGGCTCTATTTTCGAGTATGTTAAGAAAGTAGCTGTTCCCAAGGCTGTTGTTTTTAGGGGTGCCTGTGTGTGTTCATTTATACATATTATGCAAGTATACATTATATACATATTTTTCTGTTTGGCGTAAAATGATAAATAACATTAGAACCATTTTTGACCTAATCCCTTCTTACATGGTTAAGGGGAGGAGCAGCAAGTGTTTCATAAGCAGCCCTCTGTGAAGTTCATTTTATGTCAGAGCAGCTTTTCTAGAACCAGTTTTAAAGTTAATTATCAAAGGCAGGCATCTTCTATCCACCGCCTGTGGCCCCCCGCTGGGTTTGTTGTTCAGCTTTCCTTGGGAAAGAGTCTCTCTACAGAAGATCATCTTCATGGTGTCACAGTCCAGGGAACCGAACACGTCCGAGCTAATCAGATTAGAACATCAGTACCATCTTAATGTGGGATTTGGGACCTTCTGGATGCAGGGTGAGAAGCTGAACTAGTCTGCAAGCGCATCACTTTATTCCTTTTGCTTTAAGCAAGAATAATTTGCCTTTTTTCTCTCATCTTTCTTCCTTGTTGTTTTGCCCCTGAAAACTGTGCGGCAAAAGCAACCTCCAGGGTGGACACTAAATCTTCTGATGCAGGCAGAGCAGTGATAACATCTGAACTGAGGGTGCTTTTCCAGGGCATGCTTGACAGATGTAGCAGGGCCTTTTAGGATTTAGTACTGGAGCATATCTATTACCCGCGCTGCAGCACAGCTTGGCAGGAGCTGTGTGGTAATCTCCCATGAATTCTGTCTGACTTATCAGAGCATCTGAACAGGTTCCTGCAGGATGCAGAGTCACTGCACCAAGTTGGGGAGAGACAGACCATACACTTCGAACTCCTTTAACTCTTACTGGCCCAAAGCCTTTCTGCACCGAGGTGGTGATTTTCCTTTCTGGGAGGAATTGATGCCTTCCTGCCTCTCCTCCTTCCTTGTTCCCTACTTCCCCCAGCGTATGATTTCAAGGAACAGAATCTAATTTCTACATATCTGAGAGGGTAAGAGTAATTGCTTTAATGGCATGGCAGCCTGCCTATTTCTTTGGCAGAACATAGTAAATATGATACATGTGGTGGAATTTAAGCTTTCGCTGGTTGCAAGTCCAGGACTCTGTTACATATAGGAGTGTGCGCTTAACAGCTTTATTCCCTGCCTTCGCTGTATGTATTTTATCTCAGTCTTACCGAGAAGAGTATTTAATGTTCTGTCTTCATCTGCGATAACAATTACCTTAGTGTTTTATATTTTTTATACATACAGACCCCCTGCCCATGCGCATGCATTCATGCACACACACGCACATATATATATATATATATATATTAAAATCCACCCCACCAAGATTGATCACAAACACAGAATTGTTTAGATCACAGATTAAAGTTTAATTTTGGAGTTTTGCTTTAGGGTTAGAATTAGCGTCAGAGTGTGAGTTGCATAGGAGGCGCTGTAATTTGTTTTAAGGATAAGGCCTTCGGGCTGCTGTGCATAAAATGAGCATGATTCCTTATTCCCACGGTTGATTTTTGAATGGAAGTGCAATTAGAATTTTTTCACCCAGAAGCGCATACAGTACAGAGCAAAGATAATACCTTGAATGCATATCAGCTTGGGGAACTTCTCCTGGAATTTTATTTATTGTTCACCTAGCACTAATTCAAAAAAGATCCATGCAAACCCTAACAATACACTTGCTCTTTAATTTGGAGTCTAGTATGTTTGTAGAGACTCTTGCAGGGGCTTTATTATTACTGAGCGAGATTTCAATGGTGAATTTTAATGTCAGACACAGAAATGTGCAACCAGTTATTTCTGATAGAATGGAAACTATTACAAGCAAAACACTGATGTAGCAATGGCCTCTGTTAATCCTCAATTGCTGCAGATATTTTCCTGTCACACCAGGAAGCTGTACTGCCGACTGGTATTGAACAGCCACCATCTGCATATGAGAGGTATGTAGATGATATTTTTTTCTGATTATCGATGCTGATCACATTCATCTTCCACTGGAAGAACTGAACAATCGATACTCACAGAATATTCATTTAACCTATGAAAGAGAGGTGAATTCCTGCATCCAATTTTTGGATGTCATGGTCACTAAAGAGCCAGATTCTGCCATTTCCACTGCATGATATCAAAAAGATATTGCCTCGGGTAGACACATGTTCGACATCACCTTAGTTGCTCACCATGAGAAGAAAGTAGGAAGGAGGAATTAATATCATAGTTTGGGGAGCCTGTTATCTTAAAATATTTTCTTTTTCTTAGAAGAATTTTTCAGAAATGTTTATGTGTGGGCACCTGTGTGCACGAGTAGAGGAGCTAATCTAATAATGCCCCAGATAGGCTGAATTTGGGCTATTTATGCCACGTACCTGGCCTGTATGGGAATCCAGATGGGCCTGGGTGTATGTGTAAAAATCCCAGCACAGCACTTCTGAAGAGCTGGACTGCATTAGGATTTTCAGAATCCAAGAAATACTGAGGGAAAGTATGATTTAGGCAAATTATCATACTTCTGTAAAGTCAAGAACATTCTTCCCCAAAAGCTGCTTTTGCAGCAGGATCCCAACACGCTTTGCAAAGACCCACTTTGTCACCTCAAGGACTTTCCTCAGTTCAGTGGGCAATGCAGTGGGCAACCAAAACCAGGTAGCGAACAAGCCCTCCCCGTTGAGGGGGAGAGATGTCAGGACATTCCCTGTGGGCACGCGTGTCCTTGCACATGTTGCTCCTGGAGCTGGGGGGCTTGGCAGAGCTTCCAGCAACACCAAACCTAGCCCATAGCCATTTCTTTCATTCGAAAAAGGATGTTTTTCTCCCTTATTGAACAATCAAAGAACTTTCTGACATTTATTTTGATGGGGAAAAAAAAAAGAAATCTTTTCACTTATTACAAGGACCAGGAAGCATAAATCTAGGTTGGCTCTCAGACACCTTACACACAAATTGTATTCAAGTAAATGGTCCCTAAAAATGCCTTGATAGAACAATGTACATCATAGTTGCTAGAAAGGAAATGTAAAGCTCCCCATTACAAAGGATAATACAAAGAAAGAAATGTATTTTCATTATACTCCCATAGTTTGAAAGTATCTCAAGATTTGATTCAGGTCCTAAAGATATTATGAGGCAATATCCATGTTACCTTTGAGTCAACTACCATGTCTTGACACTTGATCAGTCTGTAAAAGCTCCTGGAAGAATCAGAAATAAACAATTTTATTCCTCAAACAGGAACTCGTGCAGCAGCGTAAGCAAGAATGTTTTTTTCTCCTCTAAATATGACTGCAGGTCCTGTAATGCATTTAATCAGAACACGGGGGGTCAAATACAACATATTTGTACAATCTCTTTTAGAAATATGACCTAAATTAAGAAAAGAAAATAAAATCCCCATTAAGGACACTTTATTAAAATCCCAAGAAACTGTGCGCATTGAGGGCATCTTATCCATGCCAGTTGGAAGCAAGAGGCATATTTAAACCAAGGTGCTGAATAGGTGTTTAACTTTATGCCCCCACATTTGCATATGTAAATTCAGGTGTATGTAGGCTGTTGTTGGTTTTCCTACTGATTTCTACATTGCCTTTCCACTTCTTGCACTAGAAAGGCTCCGTTTCCAGGAATGGTTTTATGGGTCACTGAAGGTTTATTTGGCTTGGTCCTAAGTGGAGATTTTAACCATTGGAATTAAATCCCAAACATTGCTACTGGGACTACTGGGAAAACTGCAGAGAGTGATGAAATAGTACTACCCACCTCTTGCTTAGAAAATTGAGACTTTTGCTGGTTTTGCTAAATAGTGACAGGTTGGGTCCAAAGGGGAAATAGTTTATCTTGTTCTCTTTGGGGTAGTTGTTCCTGTGGGGTTTTTTTGGGTTTTTCTAAATGACAAGTGGTTCTCTCTCGTTCTGTGTTTTCCTCAAGCACCCAGATATAGAGAATTACTTATTCCTCTGGCCTGATATCACAGGAGGAAAACATTACCTGCAGCAGGACAAAATCAATCTACTTTAACTAGAGGGGGGAAAAAAAGATTTTAAGCACACTTTGAAACAGCGTTGCTTTCGAGTAGCCTCTGGGTACCTGAAGGAGCAAAAGGAGCCCGATGGACCATCCATTCCCTTAGGAGGGGCTGCCCTGGGTGAGGAGAGGCTGTGGGCTCACCCCAGCCACAAAACAGAGAGCTCAAGGGTTGATGCAGCACGTTTGCCTGAGCTGCTTCAGGAGTCATTGCACTTTGGTTTCCCACCTACTGCCACAGTTAAGGACAAAAATATGTTACTATAATGTTAAGTATCTGCCCTGGACCATAGCATGGACAGTGAGTTTTAAAAAGCTAGAGAGAAGAACTAGTACACTAGTAAGAACCAGCGCACTAATGTTTCTACTATAATGCGTGAGAGCAAACACCTTACAGCTGACAGCCCAACGCATTACCACCAAGCAGAGCACATCATCTTTTCCAAACCCACAACCTACCTGGTGAATTAAAGGAATAGCTTAAGTAATGCTGCCAGTAGAGGGAACTGATGTACACATGAGTAGATGCAGCAGCATTTCTTAGGGGAAAAAAAAAAAAAGTTTAAAAATATAAACACAAGCAAATCCTCTGTACTTCAAGAGCAGGGGTCAAAGGTACCGTTTCCAGCTCACAGCAGCCAATGGCTGGGGAGTAAGAAGGGAGGGCCTGGTGCTGTTTCCTTGTTGAAGAGTCCCACCTTCTTCAATAGCATTACTCACTGAGTAAGGTACAAAGGTAGCAGAACTTGGCAGTACGTGAACGTATATGCATGAGGCTTTAAGAAAAGATACTTTGGATCATTTGGGGTTTTTGAGACCTCTGGATGCAGCTGGAAATGGGCTATTTGAGTGCAAGTGGCAGGGTGGGGTTTTTTTTTCTTCAGTTCCTTTGCTGTAGATTAACCACAGAAGGGTTAGGATATCAAGGTGAGCTCTTAATGAACCAACTGATGTTGCAGTCTTGAATGTTTCTGTTTTCTTCCAGTGTGGGCAGCAGCACAGAAAGCAAGGGGCAGGGCTGGGAGGTCAGAGAGAAAGAACCGGACAGTGTTGAGAACAAAATACATATGCTTTCAAAGGCAATGCAGAAATAAGAAAAAGGCTGATATTAAATAACCCCTTGATAATAGAAATCACCAAGTAGGGCTGAATATAATTTTTGAAAGATTCTGCTCAAAGTTGTTATTGCTGAAGTTATTGTCTTTGGCAGCGGCTGCCAATCGAGAGAGACTGGCAAAGCTGGATAAATGAACAAAAATGGACTGGGAAATGTGGTGAATTCAGTCACCTTTTGGAGGAATCCACTCTGACTGGCAAAAAGCCTGACTTCAGTTGTAGCCATGGATAACCCCTCTGAAATCCTTAATTTCAGAGGTTTCAATGAAAGCCTTTATTTTTCGCTGACACATTCATTTGTGCATAGAAAGGAGGAAAGTACAAGATGGGTGGAGACCAAATCTTTTTGGGGTAGCATCCATGCTCATTTTGAGGTAGATGGTCATTTCTAGTTTTGCTAGTCAAACGCTCTGGTGTTTCTTTTTGGGGACATGAGAAGCTGGGAGTAAGGACAGACAAACTGCTGAAGGCAAGGCAGAAATTATTGTCTCCTGCTTCTTAACGTTAAAACCCAGCTCAAATTATATACCTTTCTTCAGGTTCTAAAATACTGGGGCAAATGGTTGGTGCTTTTTGTTTTGGGGGGGGAGGGTTCTGTCTTTTTTTTTTTTTTTTTATTTTTTCCCAATTCAGGTTTCCGGATAGGATTGGAACTGAATGTGCCAAAAATACCAGGATAGAAGCTGTTCTCATGGGTGTTTCCATCTGGAATCTAATGTAGAAATGCCAGAAATCCTGTAGGAAAACCTGTTCTCATGTGGTTTCCTGCCCGGTTCAACGTTTTTGATATGTTGGGAGAGTTTGGATTAGCAGCAGATAAGCAGAGAAACTGGATCTGAATGCCAAACTTTTTTTGAAGTTTTTCCATCCCCACTGGAAGCATTATGAGGCCCATAGGCATAAGGTATATAGTCTCTCCCCTGCTGGGTAGGGTTTAAAGCTGGCTGTGTAGCAATAAACAAATACATAAATATATTCATGCACGAGTAGGGCTTTGCTCTTCGCTTCTTTGCAAGGTTATTTTAACCAGCTCTGCTATTTGAGATAATCTTTAGTTATTGGTACAAGTATTTGTATGTTCAGAAAGTTTTACAAATCTTAGCAAGAATGTGCACCTGGAAAGTTATTTTTTAAGTGTTTACTTTTCATCGCTTCCTATTTATTATTCCCCATCTAAATTTCTTGGGGGCATGTGTATGGAAGTCTTACTAGCTCAAAGAAACCAAACTCAGTTTTCTTTGGGAAGGGTGCTGAGCCCTAGCCTAAGAGGTATGGCAGACTGCATTTTCTTTTTCCAAATTCTGGTCCAAGTGTACCAGCAGGTAATACCCAGACCCTCGAAATGCTGATACTCTCGGACGCGAACGGCAGCCGAATTGTCTTGTCTTGCCTCTGTGAGATGGGGCTCCTGGCTCTGGCCAGAGGTGAAGATCAGTGGGAGCTGAGTGTGTTTCTTCTGGCTCTCATCAGGTCCCCAGTTTTTCAGCTGTCATTTTCAACCCTTTTCCAGTCATCTTCTGGGTGTGACTGCAGCAGGTCTTTCAAAATCTTGTCCGCCTGTCCTTGGCACTGCTGCCACAGCTTGCTGACCCTAACCTCTGGTGAGCAGTTGTGTGTGGACCCTGGCTGGCTGGCAGCGGCCCTCCCAGCCACGCTGTCACTCCCCCTTCTCCACAGGACAGGGCAGGGGGAAACAAGATGGAAAAGCTTGCCAATTAATGTCATGGGCAAAACAGACCAAACATAGGGAAAACGAAATTGGATAGTGAGAAAAAAGGCCGATTAAAAGTGTGCCTTCCCTCTCTGAAACCCCGCTTTCTCCTAGGCTCAACTTCACCCCTTCACTCCCAACTGCTTCTCCGTCCCAAGCAGCTGAGGGGGAGTAGAACGGGGGACTGTGGTCAGTCCGTAACAACCCCTCTCAGCTGCTCCTTCTGCCTCATGCCTTCCCCCTGCCCCACCACGAGGTCTCTGCCCTGGGGCCTGGTGCACCACCACCTCCTCTTCCTCCTCCTCTCCCCTTAGGGCTTGTAGGGCCACTCCTCACCCCTCACACTTTTCCCTCACTCCTCGCTGCCAGGTGCCATTTTGCCCTCTCTTAACCCCCCTTCTCCTGAGGTGCCTCTGCTGTGGCTGAGGGGCTGGGCTGTGCCCTGCAGCGCAGCCACTGGAAGCAGCCAGAACCAGCTGGAAGCAGCCATGCCCAGAGCAGAGCAAACTTCAGCCTCTCCTCACAGCGTGGCTGACGCCTGGGCACTCACAGCCAGTATGGCCACAGATAAATTTATTGGTGGGAGATTGGCTGTCCTGGTTATTTGGGGAGCCTTCTGGGAGAAGCGAGCCCCCTGAGGCGGGCTCACTGCCCTGCCCAGATGCTGGTGCCACGGTCCCCTCCTCCTCAAGCGCAGTGAAGCTGTGGTAGTGGCATGAGGCGACTTCCTCAGGTAGCACCTCCTGCTGATGGTGCGCCGAGGAATAAAACCACTTCCAAACCAAATTTGCAAATTCGGCTTTTTTTCACCAAAGGCCGATCAGTTCAGCTCCAATAACATCGCCTGGATGGAGGGCAACTTTGATGTAACAACAGGAGGAGGGAGGCTGGTTTGCTGCGGCAGCCCGGTGCCGAGACCAGGTGTGAGAGACCTTTGGGAGCAAACAGTGTCCCTTTTTTTTATTTTTTATGTTATTTTATTTTATCTTGTGAATCAGGTTTAGCCTCTTTTGTTGCCAAAGCGGTGGAACCCTGTGGATCCTCTGCTCCTGGCATCTCCAGAAATTGAATTTCTGCTGTACAGAGCCCTGACACATTTATAGCCCTGCTCTCCCTTGTATAGAGCTCCTTTTATTAGGGCGGTCGTAGGCGAACGCATGCTGAGGGGCTTTCTTCTGCTTAATGCAGCTTCACGCAGCAGCTACGTATAGAAGTGGAAATCTCCCCCCTTCCCTCGCACGTGTGGCACGAAGGCATGGACGCTCGCCTGAGAGTATAGGTATTATATTTGCACAGGCCAATGCTGACCTGCCAGAAAGCTGTTTATTTTTGCAGTTCCCTATCTTTTGAGCTCCGTCTGTACTGCTGTCTTCCCCCACCATGGACACGCATTAGCTCCCTGTATCAGCTGTCGGTAGTGATCTGTGCAGAACGAACATCTGTATTAAGTTTGCAGAGCTAGTCAAAATGTTTACCAGGACTATTTAATAGGGAGATCAATGGCAAGTGCCTCTCTGTTTGTTTTAACAAAACAAAATTGGTTGCAGAGAGAAACCTTTTTAGAACAACAACAACAACAAAAAAACCCCACACCAAACCCTGGCATTACTCCAGCTCAGTGTAACAAAGCAGGGGAAAAGGGCATTCCGGAGTACTTGCTCAGATTTATTTTCATTATGCCGTTATTAGGGTAAGGGAGCATTAGATGGCTGTTGTCACTGGGAGACCCTCTCCCTATAAAGCAAGCATGCTTGGCTGTTCGTTTGGAGGTATAGATTTATGGCTGTCAGCTCCTGCCTGACAATGTCCTGACAAGTTCTGCTGGTAGAAACTTGTTCAAGCTTGAAGTGACACTTCTGCGCTGCCGGTTTTCCTTCCCCAGAGAGGAAACTGCTCTCGACCGTCCCGATTTCAGTGCCACGCCGAATTCCTTCTAAGTGTGTTTCCTTGCCTGGGGTCTGACTTGCTACCGGAAGCCAATATATTAAATCACTTCCCCAAATTACCATATTGGCTCCTCGCTTAGGGGCTGTTTACAGTAGGTTTCAGACCACTGGTTGGCCCACATAATGCCTGATTTGGAAACTGGTAGCATCTCCAGTTGGTAGCTGACAAATTCTGTCAGTTTGAGTCTGGCACGAAATATCAAAGGAACTTGGGGAAAAGGGGAAAATGGATTATTTTCCGTTTTCTGGAAGATAGCTGCAAAAGGCTGTTTCATTACATGTATGCAAAATAGATATTAGATGCTTTTTGCAAAAAAAAACGGAATTGGAAAATTATGGCTTATTGTAATTAAGAGTGGTAAACCCCCCCAATTCTGTAATCCCTGATCTTGCTAAAATATATGGATGTGCTTAAATGTAAGCACTGTGGTACTGCCTCCCCTTGTGTTTAAACATGCCCCTTAATAATTGGATGGCTGGATTTATATCCTAACTTTCCAGACAGCTGGTGGGTTTTTTCCATCATCTTCACCTCCTAAAATGTTGTGATGTAGCAAATTAGCCATTTCTCACCATCTATTCTGAAGAACAGAAATAAGTGAAATCTGTCTCTGAAAATTAGTGCTGCAGGCATGTGAAATAAATGGTAATCTACATGGCAGCAACCAAATAAATATGGTTTGCAGCTTTTAGGTGAGAAGAAGGTGGTAAGTAAAATAGAGAGGGAGGAGCTAAATATTCTGGCAAATATTACGTGTGAAACGTGGGGAAGGCTCCAGAAGGAAGTTAGGAGCTATGAATCATGGACTGTGGAAAGAGATGGGGACAGGTCACAAGTCTTTGAGAGCGTTTATCCCATTTCAAGTACTTCTTACCTTTTAAAAACGCAATCCACTTGCAGTTTTTGAGATTTTTCTGGTGCTGGAAAATGCACCACAATCTCTTTGGTCAATAGTTCCAACGATAAATTAACTCTGTCAAATTTGCACTTTCTCTGGCTTCAGCTTCCGATACTGGGGCTTCTGAAAACTTTGTCTCCCAGAGGGAAGTGTCCCTGTAGTATTTATTTTTTGTGACATGTGTCACCTTAAACAGTGATAGAGACCTTCCATCACCTTTTCTTTGATAAGCTGTAGGGGCAGAGGTCTGTGAGTTTTTCTTGATAAGGCATGTTTTCTAGTGCTTTCACCATCCTTGTTCCTCTTGGAATCCTTTACAATTAACCAATTTCCTGCTTGAACTTTTGCCTTTGGGGTAATGGTGGTGGTCTTAACGGTGTGGTTGGCACTCTTTGTTCCTGGCTGGATGACAGTGTTTTGTCGAGGTGCATGTTGTTTGTTTTACAGTTTGCCAAATGGTTCAGAGCACTTTGCGTGCTCTTTAATCTGGCTCTCCTGCAGTGTCCCTGTCACCTGCAGACTTTATTAATAATGATTTTATTCTGCGGTTTTTTTTCCAATCATTGATTTAAAATGTTAGATAGTATGAGACTAAGGACTGGTGCTGCTGGCCCAGTTAAAACTATCCCTACTCAATTTTCAGGCCTCTATTCACAGTTATGTTTTTAAACCTAACGTGCCACTTTTAATCCATCTTAATTTGTGCCTTGTTTAGTTTATATTATCCTACCTACCAAGTCAAAACAAGTATGCATTACAAAAATCTAAGTGCAGCATACCAACATTATCACCCTTATCAACCTGATCTGTGATCTCAGTTAAAAAAGAAAAAGAAATCTATTTCCTGTAAACCCGCACTGCTGGCGACTATTTGTATTTGCTCCTTTTGTACTGCAATATATAATTCTTGGATTAACTGTCCCATTACCTTACCCAAGCTCAGACTGACAGTCCCCGCAGTACCTGGAGGACCCCATCTGCTTGTTTTAAATTTTGGAGAAATGTTAGCTTTGCTTTCGTCCTCTGGAGTACTGTAAGTCCTATTGAGTCCCCGCAGGGTGGAGAGCTTCCATGCTCATTCGTTGAAAACTCTTGATGCACATTTTCCAACTGACTGACTTCAAAATCTCCCTTTTCTAGCTGCTGTTTTAAACTCCTTTGACTCAGTGCGATTTTAGACAATATGCATATAAAATCTGTTTCCCAAATATGGAAGACAGGTATTCATTGAATTCTTACATGTTTTCCTCATAATTATTACATTTTTACTATTTTTCTCCAGTAACAGATGACAACATTTTTGTTCTCAATATGCTTTTAAAAGTCCCAGATATCCTTTCCTTATTGATTTCTCTTTTTTGCCTTTTCTGGCTCCTTTTGTCAATTTCCTACAGTTATTAGCTTTTGGTTTATAATTGTTATTATCAGTTTTGCTTTATATCATTAGTTCTTTGTGTGGAAATAATTGTGTTTTCATTCTGTGTCTACTTTTACACTGAAAGTAATTTTTAAATACTGTCAGTTTCTTTCTTGGTTGTGGAATTGTGGCCTTTGAAATCTAGGAACGTATTCTTAAGACTTTTCTGATTACCATGAAAAGGTTCCTCTGTAGCTGATATTGCTCATAATTATTTCAGCATTATGAAAATGATTTTTATTTTTTTCTGCAGCAGTTACATTGGTGAATGTATGTACTAGAAGCCCCAGAAACACACATGTTACTTTGGACTCGATTCTGTACGTTGACAACAAATACGATCAAGTCGCGATCACTGGCACTCGAGTAACCATTAATTTTTACATCTGGGATCAGTTCCTCTGTATCTGTCATTAGGCAGTCTACCCCAAGCTGGGTTGAGTTAGGAAATTGGCTGCCTGTAATTTTTTAAATTCTGAGGACTTTTTAGTGCTGGTAGCCTGAGAACACCAGCATATGCCATTCAGATTGAAGTCCCATATGTTAACACAGCTTTTTTTACCAACACATGATAAATAAGTCTTTAAAGAAGCTGGTCATCCTGCTTTTTACGGTGTTTTGGTGGTATGTAGCAGGCACCAAATAGCTCGCCGCCTTCTAGTTTATTTGTAAGAACATGGATCTGCTGACAGTCAAAATCTTTTATGTCTGATTTGCAGAGACTTGCAGAGGTCATGAGATTTTGAGACAGTGTACCACACCCTTTCTTTTTTGCCCACTCGAGCCCTCTGAATTGGGTTGTAAGCATTCATTTTTACATTCTGATCATGTGAGTTTTCCCAGCAATATCAACCAAGTCAAATTTATGCTCATAAATCAGCAATTCTAATTCCTCTCATTTATTATCCAACTTCTAGCAGAAGTGTATAGGCAATTAAATAATTTCATCCCTTTGTGTAAGTGGATGCTTTTGTAATTTTGTTCTCAACAACATGATTTTGAACTACAACCAAAACCCTCACACCATTTACCTAGGCAGTGATTATATATGCAGAATTTTCTGACTTTTTCTGTTCGTAGGACAGGAGGAACCTTATAAGATCTCATATATACACTTGCTCCTGCTCAATTTGTCTGACTACCTCTGTGGAGATGTTTTCTACTACTTCCTTGGCAGGGATGCACTCAGTCTATCCCTACAGGCTTTTCTTTGTCCTTCATATAAACTTCCAAATCCACGGTTAAGTATTTCCCCAATTTTCTGCCTTGTCTAATCCCTGTGTGGCCATTTTCATTCTTTCCTGCAGGGAGTAGCTCTGCTTCCTGAGGAAGATTGTTCAAACCTGCTATACTTTATTCTTTGTTACATCTGTGATTGCGCTTCCAAACCACAGTTTTGTTTCTTTTAGCTTCATTACCACTTGCACATCGTTCTGAAGAAATATTTTCAGAAATTCAGAAATATTTTAAAGAAAATAGAGCCCATCCACTGCAGCTCAGAGCCCCGCTCGTGCTTCCAGACGGCATTGCCTTGATGTCCTCTGAAAATGGAAGTTTCTCAGATGCCTTCTTCAAACTTGCTCTGAAATTACTCGTTTGCTGGTTTTCTTTGCCTGCTCCAGAGTTTGCCTGGCAACCGATGGATAGATTTAAGGGGGGCTGCTTAGTGCCAGCCTGCCCCATGCACAAATGGGTAAATTAAGTCTGACTGATTAAAAAGATGCAAGGATTTGAGGCAGAAGCCCCTCACACGAGAGACCAAAAAAGTAGGCGCCTCTTATCTGGCATGTCTGAGGGTCCCAACACCCTGTCCTGGCCAAACCAGAGACAAAATCATCAGCAGGATCAGGCATACGACTTATCAAAATTTTTAACCTAGAAGTGCTGGAACCTGCACTGTATCCTCTGAAATACCCTTTTTCATGGCTCCGGAGGCAGGAGGAGACATGGAGTTTGCAATATCAAACTGAAGTGGCCTTTACCAAATTATTCATTGTGTCAATGTTGAGGAAAAAAAATTATTTTGCATCTGTCCCTTTGAAATACCGTTCTCCCACAGTTAGCCTGGCCAGACGACTTCCCAAGAGCTCTCTTCAAGTGGTAAATCGAGCTGTCGCCAGCTACAACAACCTAAAGAGGGATGAGACCGGTGACAAATACATTACAAAGGGCCAAGTTAACTCTAATTGTGCTTTGGTTAATGCGATCGTTAAAACAGCTAACTCTCCGTTAAGTGGCTGTTTGCGTGGGTACCACCGGTCAAATACAACCCTGGTGAAGGACTGTAGTGTCCCCCCCCCCCCCCCCCCCGCCAGCGATGAGCTCAGGCTTGCATCTTTCTAAGGCTGAGCTCTGCCTTTTCGACCAGGCTTGCTGTAAACTGAAATGCTATGGGTAAGAGAAGCATTAGGGAGGCTTTTCTCCTCACCTGGCTTCGAGCTGGTTATGTGCTTTTTAGGCTGAGGTTATCTGGCAGACCCATGGGAGCTTCAGAGTTTGGGTTTTACAAGCAGGCGTGGTGCATGAGCTCTTTTAAATGCCAGCTTAATAGTAAGGGTGTATTAAAAATAGTGGAAAAGAGGACTGCTTCGTGTCATCCTATTCCCTTACAGGTTCCTTTTCTGCATTGCCTGCCTTGCTGGTAGGCACTTGGCAGGGTGACCTGAAAATTCAGCTGGACGGCTGGGGCACCCACTGGCCTCCTGAGGCATGGCCAGTCTCCAGGTGTCCTATGCTTTTTTCTGTGTATTCAATTCTCTCTCTTCTTTCTTTTTTTGTGTCCCTGCCTATATATTTTTTTTCATCTTTGCCTGCGTCAGCGATGCCTGCAGGCAAAGCCTCCAGGGTTAGGCTCAACAGAAAGAGGTGTGACCAATAATCCCTTTGCCAAGGGAGTTCTTGCTGCAGCCAGGGGCACGCACACCACTGGCGAGGGTGTCCCAGGGGCCGTTCACGGTTTTATTCTCAGGGTGTTGCTGACAGATGCTGTGAAGCCAGGTACACACCTCTCCTCCTCTCACACACGCATTGCTCTTTCCATGTGATGATTGTGTTTGGACCTGTGCTGCGGAGAATACATTTCAGTATAAAAATATCCATCCCTTTGAAATGGCAGAGGATCGTATTTCTTTTAAACCTAAATCAACTTGTGAAAACCTGAAATATATCTGGACAAATCGGATTTATATGAAACAAGGAAAAATATAGTAATTTTGGGGGTATTAAACTGCACGTTCAATGTAGTTGTTCTTGGGCTAACTGATTCTAGGGAAAACAGGGTTTAGATCGTTTTCAGAGATTCCCATTTCTTTGCTGACAGTCGGAGAAAAGGGGCAAGAGGCTATTGCTTGTGTTTGTTCCTAAAGCAAATCACAGCTGATAGGTCCAGCTTTAGACCGATCGGCCTTGACAAGTTTCCCTTCAATTCTTTCTTCTGTGTGGTTTTAGAAATCTTTGAACAGCAAGAAGCACAAAAGGCAGAAAGTTAACAAGACTCCACGGGGCTGTGAGATGGTACCTGACAAGGGAGGAGAGGCGCTCCTGTGACTAAAACAGGTGAAACAGAAGAAGGTTTTGTGCTTGTCTGAGAAACTGGGAATCTTGTTATGGGCTAGGAAACGCTGGTCTGCCCAGACATACAGTGTTCACAGCAAGAGGTTTGGTTTCATTAGCTGAGTGTTTTCAGGAGGTTTCTTAAGATTTTCAAATGTGTATATGCTGAGAAGTCAGTACAACAACTCAGCTATTTTGCTGGGGAGTTGGGAGGTGGTTTGGCTCTATCGAGGTTACAAAGCAATTGTTGGAGTGGGGGGAAAGGAGAAAAGCCCTTGCTTTAGCACACCAGAAAAGATGTTGTCTTCTGCTATACATCTCTCTTAAAAGAACTTGAGGTTCTGCTTTTGTTCTCCAAACCTGTGCAGGTAATTAGTATCAATGATTTGTCCTTAAGAAGCAGCTCTGGCCTTGCATTTCAGAGAGAAAAGTGGTTATTTTAGACTTTGCAAGTGTGCTTTAGGTTTTGATCCGTGGCTTTGGTTTTCTTGTTATTCATATTGATTGCTCCATTTTGTATGCTGTTTTGCTCTGTGAGTTGTTGATCTGTTTTGTTTCTGTTCTGTTTTTCAATGGCCACAGGTTTCTAATTTTCTGTTTTCTTCTTAGACTTTCAGGTTTTAATTCAATGTGTGTTTTCCAGGATATTTCTCACTCACTTTGGCACAGCTGTTGTACGATTGTGTTGCTTGCCTCTTCCTTCCTAGAGACAATGTTAACAGATATCATGGGAGGGATAATGCCCTCCTCCCCCTAAATTTTATATAGAGCACTGCACTTAAGTCAAAAGTCATATTCCCTTGCCTGTGGGTTTTCCTTTGCTGGAAGGGCCAAATCAGAATTCAGATGGCAACTGTCAGCTTTGTGTTTCTTGGGAATATGTTCTAAAACACATCCTTTACCACATTAGCTTTTGCAAGGCTGTGATGTAGTGAAAAACATTGGGATATTAAAAGCCAGTTAATAGAAAACAACACTCAGCCTGGGAAGAGTGGAAGCCCCTTTGGAAATCACACTGGCTGATAATCCCTTGGTGAGAGGGAGTGCAAGGGGATTTCCCTGCTCTTCTCCACAGCTCTGGCATCACTCTTGGGCACCTCCACAGGAGCAGGTTTATTGCTTGTGAGCTTTACCTTGTTGGGAATACAGAATATGGTGGGGCAGCAAAGAAGTGTGGAAGACAACTCTGGGGGAAAAAGTTTGAAAGAAGAGGAAAATGCCCCTGAGCATGGTGCCATTGGCAAATGCTGACATTCCCGTTCCTCCCTCTTATTCTCAAGCCTCCAAATCCCCCGGAGGGTGCAAAGCAAATGATGTTACCTCTGCTGGTGTACAATTCAGAGCCCAGTAAAACCAGTGTTTGGTCAGAAAAAAGGCTCGGTCCTTTTAAAGACTGTTATCCTGAACATCAGCAGAAAGGTAGCCAGCTTTGCAGCCTGCCTACTCCGTCAGCACTTGTGCTCTCTGGCCATGAATGTGAGAAAGGTCTGCCAAAATTGACATTATCCTACTCTACTGGAACCAAGGGAGTTTGATAATACTTTAAAAACTAACTGATGAAAATCTGGAAGCTCTAGTTTTCAAGTGAACGCCTGTTGGCCAGAGGCACCACGTGCCTGTGTGTGCGTGCATGTGCGTGTGCATGGATGGGCTCTCTTCTTTTTTAAAACCTTTGGAGTGAGTTTTTTGGATACTTCAGACGTCCCTTTTTCTCACCCTCAGATTGTTCACCGCCTCCCCAGCAGAGTGACATATTGTTTGCAGTGGAATTTGACAGGCTCAGATGGCAGTAGCTGCTGCAAGATTTTTTAGTTCTTGTTGGTGCTACGACAGGTCTCAACAAATTCCCTCGCCCACTCGCCCGTGGTGCATAAGAAACTTTCTCTAGTGTGAGGGGAGCTTGCCCATCAGTTTTGTCAAAATCTCAGCTTTCCTTTAAGCATGATGCAGAAATTCTGGCTTTCTGAATGTGACATGGATCTGGTCTACGGCAGTGGTGTTTGCAGATTCAGGCAGGCAGACAGACAAAGGCAACTGAAATGTGAGCTCCTGAATAACCCTGTCTTGGCTTCGTGATGGAAATGAACTACCTGGGGTATGTGCTGGGAAGAGGCAGTGGATTTCTGCTGTGGAGATCTGGCCCCATCCTGTGTGCTGTGTTCAGTGCCCGCATGTCAGTCTGTACCCTCTCTTTCTGTGTCTTTGCTACCTATGCAGGTGACAGATCTGCAAGTCCCACCCGTCCTGCCTCAAATACCCATGAGGCAGTAGCACATGAGAAGACATCAGTGACTACAACACAAATCTGTGAGCTGGTCACCCATTTGTGTTTGATGGCGGTTCCCCTGGCCACTTTTAGGCACCTTCTTTATGATGAGCTGAAATTTGCCCTGAAAGACCCTATTTTTCTCTGCTGCCTCTGAAGGGCTCCCCACTGCCGACTAGCTCACTGGGCCAAGGGAGTCCTCCCTTGTAGCCTCTGTGTAAGAGTAGCACCCTGGGCTTGGCATGCTTTAGAGTAGGGCTATTCAGGCTGGCAACGGCATGCAAGGCTCTTTTTCTGAGAATTGTACTCAGACGCTGTGTACATCTCTGTGTCCCTTGTATTCCTACAAGAGTGAGGGCCTGGGAAAACTAGGGGAGAAGAAGTTTTCCAAACCCATGAGCCTCTTTCCTCTCATTACCTGGGGACTTTTGGAGTAGGACATTCCAACCAAAGTGTATGTATTTCATGTTTGATTTGGACTCGGACTTGCAAGGTTATTTTCAAGCAGTAGTCCTGGGGCCATCCCACTCCCAGGCCTTTCCTTGGCATAAATAGCATTAGCCTGAGGGTGGCCCTCATCTGTGCCAGATGCCCACAGCCACAGCAGCAGGAAATCAATGGGGCGTGGGGATATCCCCGCCATCGCGCTCCGCCGCTAATAGCTGTGGTGGTGTAGGAGTCCCTGTGGCATTTCCACATTACCTGGAGATTTCCCAAGGCAGGAGAAATCCTAAGGATAATTAAGCCTGTTTTATTTAGGGCTGAGCTGAGCCATCAAAATGGCATAAAGCAGCCTAAATGGACCAGAGGATCTGGCACCTTATGTGAAAACTAATCATTTTCTGAGGTGGTCTGATAATTTCTGAGGAGGATATAAAATAATTCACACCCACATGTAGCTTTTAATGAGTAGGAAGGCTTCTCCACTGCCTGTTCTGGAACTGTGCTTTTCTAAAAAAAACCCCAATGTTGTTTGCATGCAACAAAGCAAGAGGGAGACCGTGGCAGGAGCAGGAGCTTGGGGCAGTGTCTTTGTTGCTGTTTTCATTAGGGTTAAGGGCTCAGTGACCATTTTGAAACCTTTTATGGGCAAACTGGCTAGAAGCCAGTACTGCAAATTTGCACTCCTGACTTTTTGATTAGTCAGTAGTCCATCAACAGCAGTAGAAACCTGAGAAACATTTGCAGCTAACCACGTGAAAAGCAGGTGTAATAAATCAGGTTGTTCAGGTTTAGTCCCAACTGGGAAATGTGGGGATGGAGGTAGAAATCACTCCTACTTTTCTCGTGGTGTATCGGAATACCTTCTGCATGGTGCGTTACCCCAGACCAGTCCCTCTTTCCAGCAAGATTTCAATCTATAACAGCAATTGCATTCCCATTGGGAAATTGCAGATTTCCAACAATTTTTTTTTAAAAATCCACAGTGAAATAGCGTGAACGGCAACCATTTGTTCATCTCATTGCAGGATCAGGGCCAAAGCATGGTCTTTTTAAGCTTAAAGAGCAAGCCCTTAATCGCTGCTGACTGCTCTAAGTGGAAGGAACTCTCTCTGTGCCAGTCCCCCGATGGCAGTGGAGGCATCTTGTCTATTTATTTGCCTCCATCCCTGTCCCTGGGCTGCCCTGGCAGTGGAGGGGGGGGATCCGAACTCTGCTCCCAGGCTCCTGCCGTGCCTGTGCCCAGGCTTTCCCCAGGAGCAAATCAACAGAGCTGGTGACAGCAGAAGCCATGAAAAGACCGTGGCAGATGTGAGCCTGCTCTCTAATACTTTATGAATACTGAATCTGCTTTTTTTTCAGGGGGAGGGTGACTGTCTGCATAGTTGCTCATTATTTATCGCATATGGAGTACACACAACATTGGAGTGGGGTGTTGTTAATAAAAGTAGCAAAGGTATATCCTGGGAGAGAGAATCTGGCCAGGGAGTTACAACAAGAGAGGACAAGCAAGCAGGATGGAAGTGTTGGTGCTGCAAAGGCAGCTCCGTGTTACAGACTGTGTAAGAGTGTCAGAAGCATGGTTTAATGTCACTCCAAACCCAAATGGAGGAATTTTTTTTTTTCGAGCCTTTTGGGTGGGATACTGAACCAAAATGGTTTAGTGGTTGTGAACCAGAATTTTATAATAGCTGCACAAGAATTCACTCTCCCCCAAGTTATGACATTTTAGGATTAAACAAAACCTCCCCATATCCCACAGGAGGAACATGTGAGTTGTCATCAGATTTAGAAACTAATTTCAGGAAAAATTCAGGGGATGTGTTCTCCAATCACGGGAAATGGCAATTTACAGTCTTGTGAGAAGAAGGGCGGATGGGACAGGCTCCACTGAGGGGACACGCTGCCTCATCTCTTCCTCCCCATCTCCTTACATCCAGCATGAACCTCATGGCCATATAACAACTTAGTACTGCCATTGCCTTTGCTGGTAGTATGTCTGCAGTTAAACGGAGACCTTCAGTCCTTCAGCCCTAGCAATCCAATTGTTTTCCTAAGTATTAAAATAACAAAAGAAACAGAAGCTACTGAAATAGGAAGAAGAAAGCGGAGCCCTTCGACACTCCCAGCACCAGGGAGGCAGCAAAAGCAGACACATCCAGGGATGGTCTGCATGCTCAGTGCTGTGAGTTGTCAGTGGCGGAGATTTGACAAAAACCCCTTTTTATAGCAGTTTTAAGAAAAATTTAGTAACAACTAAGCGAAACGCTGAAACCAACTGAGCTGAACAAGGGAATAACAACAAAACAAAAAGCCCAGTGTGTGTCTGTTGCCTGGGGCAAGCTACAGCTGATGGATAAAGTGACAGACGAATCCTTCCCTCATTTCCATTTTAATCTCTGTCTACTAATTGTCATCAATATCATCAGGGTCACTAGACCACTAGTGCGAGTCTACAACCTTGCGCAGAAACCGCGGCTTTATGCCTGCCTGGCCCCCAGGGCTTTGCCCCTTTGCTAACTCAGTCTGTACTAGGGGATGCCTCGGAGGGGGAGGAAGGGCCCTTGGAGGTGAGATGGGTGATGTTTCCCAGTGTCAGGCATGAGAGGCTACTCTTGGTGTCCCGGCATTAAAATACAGGACAATCACAGCCCTCTTTGAAATGAAAATTATTTATACTCCCTTTATGCCAAGGCCAGGATTTGAAAAAAGGGCAGCTGGGAATCCAGCTCCCATTGGAAGAAAGGGCTCAGTCCGACTCTTAAATCAATGACTGTGTGATGAAAGCATACTTTGGATCAGACCCAAGGAGGACAGAGTCAAAGCTTTTTGTCAGTTCTCTGCTTGGTGGTTTCTCTTCGCTTCTTTACTATAGTACGTGCAATGTAGGTGATGTGGCACACAGGTACCCAGGGGGGTCTCTCCCAGTGACCCATTGGGCAGTCCCTCGGAATTTCATCCCATCACCCCCCTGCCCAGGAAAGGCACCCGCTCAGTGTGTTGTAAAGGTAATGTTTAACCCAGGGGCTCCAAGCCAAATCCTGGCCTCTGCGCACAGCTTGAGCACAAATTGTGCCCATGGCAACTACGCAGCGACTCGCTTGGTTGGAAACCTCCCATCCACAACTTGGAGGCAGCCATGTGGTCGTCCGCTTCTGCTGCTAAAAAGTAATAGATTTTTGGCATTAACTCTGTAACTTTATCCTGCCCCAAATCCTCCCTGCTCTATAGGTGCTGTGTGTCTGGGTGCTTTGGACAAAGCTCTGGGTTTGCTCCGTTGGTAGTGCTCCCTCATGGCAATTTTAAACTTATTTTTTGTTAGTTTGGTTTTTTTACCCTCTGGAGTCTCCTCCATCTCTTATTCATTCACTCTTTCCACTTTCTTTACTCTACTTCCTTTGTGTTCCCCTCCCAGTGTCTCAACATCCCTTTGGAGGTACCATCTTATCTCCTCTTTGAAATCTCCCTCATCTCTCCTGAATTGCACTTTTCCTTATATTCCACAAATACTTTCTCTATATTCATTGGCAGATCACATCCTTGTTCCTTTTTCCATCAGGTAACCATTTCTTGAACAGGAGGTGTGAGGATAAAATGGACTTTTCCTAGTTTTGCTGTCGATTTGGGATCTCATGAATTCAGTAGCTGCAGGTGACTCCTTCATGCATGCAGCTGTAGCTGGTGTCAAGGGCTCTGCAGGCTCTGAAGCACATCTATCCCCTTTGCTTGAGACTGTGACCCTGGTTTAGGATGCTGTGTGGTTTTGAGGTTCCACATTTGCAAGATGGTGCCTCTGCTGCCCAGTGGGAGGTAGCTGAGGTTATGAAGAGGGTTGTCTTGGCCTTGAGGTGGTTCTCCTTGGCTTGCTGTTCTATTTCTATTGCTTTTCTACTTACCTTGTGAATTAGGAAGGGGCTGTTGCAATGTCATAATACTTGAGTGTGTGTCCCCTCTATGGCCATGTGGGAGTTTACCATTTTGGTGCGCTGCAAATCTGTAAGGAAGGGTTGATGCCATCTCATTGTTTGTGTTCCCCTGAGTGATTCACCGCCAGCACTGTGACCGGGGTAGGGAGTGGCATGGAGGCAACAAAAAATTACTCTGTGAAGCTGTCTGCTGCAAATCTTCGCAAAGAGTATCGCCCTGCTCGGGCAATGAAAATCTTCAGAGAGGCTCATGCCCTGCAAGCCGCAGTCCCCATGGCTGCAACTCCAGATCTTTGGAGCTTATCGGTAACATATTTGCAAAGCTGCCCTGCTGTGATCACTGATCTCTGCCAGCTTAAATTTTGGGTAATGCTTTACACAGCCTTTCTTCTCCCCTCCTTCAACCCCTGCAGGTCTGTATACAAGAAGAGAAAGATTTAGTGTTTGAGCATAAGCACTGGTCAGCCAATCTGCAGGTGTCTTCTTGAAAACCCAAAACAGGTGCTCTTGGGCCATCAAAGTCTTGAAGCAGTTAAACTTCCTTTCACCTCTGTTGCAGTTCCTTTAAAAGAAATAGAGAGATCTTCAAAAGGTGGAAGGGTGGCAGGCCAGAAACGTAAAGCGTGTGCAATCACTCAGATACAAGTGGCACCACTAAAAATTGCCTTCATATATCAGCTTATGGTTTACACACTGTGGCAGAAAGGACGCTAAAAGGTCAGCAGAAAAAAAATATATATGTCAAGCCTGGAGCTGTGACTCCAAAGGTGTGGAAAGACATGATCTGAGAAGGGTTCTAGAGGGACTGGATAAGTGCTTGATATGGCAGGATTTTTTATTTTATTTTATTTTATTTTTTGCAAGGGAGCTGCTTGCAAACGTCAGCACAGAAGCCAAGGTATATACTTGCAGTAACCTCTTGCTATGACCCCTGGTGACAAGACGGATAGTTCCATTCATCTGTGGGTGAACAGCAGAGGCTCTCTGCATTTTTTACTTGAAGCCCTGGATGAATTTGTTTGCAGAGGGGAATGTCACCGTTGTGAATGCTCTGATCACTCATGTGCCCATAGTGAAGTCGGTAGTAGGGAAAGGCGGGGGAAGGAGGGGGGCAGAGCCAGGAGGAAAGCAAGCTTCTCTCTGGGGGTCTCGGGGATGCCAGCTTACATCCAGCAAAACATCTCCAACCAAACATTCATGGAGGATGTGACTTTGAAACAGAGGGATCAGCAAATATACCGTAAATTAATAATGTGCCCTTTTAGTAGCAATTGCTTTATGAAAATTGGTAGGGCTTTTTTTCCCCCCTTCCTTGTAGAAATAGCTCTGAAATAAGTGGGTCTCACTGGAGTTTTGTTTAAGACTGACCCCTTACTTTATTAACCGTGTAACATTTTAAGGTTGTTTTTTCCTCTCTGTCTCCTCCAGCAAGTCTCTATTGATCACTGTTTACAGTTATAATCCCTTTCAAATTTATCATCCATGACTAACACCACACATATTGATTAGTGCTGACGGATGTCCCTGTATGGTATATACCCACAGTGATTCTGGCCAGTGAAGTACAGTAGATATATTTTTTTCTCTCCTTCATTTGCTTTTTATAGCTTTCTGCTCCCCCCTTTTGTTCTCAGTCTGGCTAACCTATTTCACACAAATGCCGTGGGATTAACTTGTCTAAATTTAGGACAATTTCTATATTCCTGATGAGGTCTTTGGAACAGGAAGGAAAAGAAAAGGTAGCAGTGGATTTTGGGTTTTGTTGTTGTATTTTTCTCTCAACTGGGAAGCTACTGGAAAGAGACAGGCCCTATAGGAGATCAGATTTATGAGCGACATCCACATGTCTTAACCTAAAGCCTAAAGTAACAAGGATGTAAGGGCTAGTTTTTTTAGGGACAAATTAGGTGTCACTGGTGACTAAGGACAAGGTGTCCGAAATCTGGACTATAAATGGAGTAATTTGTCAACCATGCATTTTTGCTTGCCTGCTGCAACATTTCCTCCATCTCTTGTTGGCCAGAAATGGAGTTTAAGGTTAATCTCTTTTCTCGGCCACCTTGATTAAACTTGAATTTACAAACTTAAAAATGAATAAACAAAAAACCAGCCTCAAATGACCTCAAGGGTTTTGGTATAGTAGCAGCATATAATTTCTGTCACCTCAGATATTTGCTTCCTGATGGTTTTCAGTAAGCTTCTAAAATTTCTGCATACCTCTACAAACATTTTTAGTCCCCTTTCTTGCCTCCCCTGAGAGCTCCTAACTTTCAAATGTCTGTTGTATGCAGATTGACCTTTGTCTCTACTACAGCCCAAAAAGATGGGATTTTTAAGCAGTGAAAACTGCATGTTCCATGAGAGTCCCATCAAGGAGAGAGTGGTGCTCAGAGAAGTAGCAGCCCTCATGGGCTAAACCACTGCCATGATTTGGGGACGTTGGGTGCCGCTCAGCAACGCAGGTGCATGCGGCCATTTCAGCTCAGGTATGCGACTCCTCTGATGCTGAAGGTGTAAACTGTGCCTTTCAAAGGCTGGGTTCCTTCCAGATTTTAATAATCCATTTGTAAATTTTTTTTGGGTGTGCTTTATGCAACAGTTTAAATACATGTTCTCATACATGAGTTTTATTTGAGTGTAATAAGGCAGCAACTATAAGACAGAGTTGTTAAACCTCAGTAAAAAGGTTTTTAATAATAATTTGGTATTTATTTAATATACAACCACTGTCGTATTAAATCTAACTCTTTAGATTTAATAGGATAGTTTATTGTATTATAGCGTTACTACTGCGACGCTATAGTTATGGTTGAAAAGGCATTTTCATTACAAACTCCTGTTTGCAGGTACTTATAACTTCCTGAACTACAGCACCTCTTTTATTTGAATGTGAAATCACTCACTGTACTTCTTTTTTTTTTTCATCTCCATCTCCTTCTCAGAAACAAGGACATTTAGATGTTAAAAAAAAAGAAGAAAACCAGCAGTGACTGAGGAGCAGCATTAGAGTTGAGCATTAAAATGCACCAAAGAGTTCAGAGTTACAGAGCTTATGAAACACTGGACCCTGACCAAGTTGCTGTACCCATGTCTGTTAAAGCATAAAGTTGGCAATTTGCTCAGTAATGCGGAGTGCCACTGTTTTGACAGAGAGGCATGTTGGCAAGATGTGGTTGTCAGAAGGAGCGTTATCACTGAACTCTCAGATCCTTGTGGTCTTGATTGACTCTTTATATTGGCACAACCTGTATGGCAGGGCAGGGACTTTGCGGAGTTTCTTTTCAATCTTAGGCATAGGGGATGTCAGGAGAGTATGAAAGCTATGCATGGCTAAGGAGAAGGAATCAACCCTGAGCCCCTGGGTTCGGTGGGAGCGTTTGTAGCGTCTTGTAGGGCTGCTGGCCTTGCCCAGCCTCACTGTTTCCTATGGTTTCTTGGAAGAAACTGCGTTTTTCCCCAAGGCTCTTCAAAAGGCAGCTGCCCCTTGCTTGGGCCACTCACCTACCTGTGGCAAAGTAACTCTTTGCTTCGATTTCTTTTGTTTGCCACCATAAACTTTACAGATACTGCCCCTCACCTGGATCTTTTGCAATGGATAATGAAATATAAAGCATGGACTCATCTTAGCTAACATTAAGCATGTAACGTTGGTTGCTACGTGGAGAGGCAAGTTGCCCCAGGGTACCCTGCTCAACCCTGCTGCAAACCAGCCTCTGCCTCGCCACTGAAGGGTGAAGGTGACAGCGGTCTGTGCCATCCTTCATGGCGCAGTTTGTTCCTGTTCTTCCTCTAATCATCTGTGAAATGAATAGGAATGCTGATATCTAAATACTTTTACAGCTTGAAGTAAACTTTGTGTAGGTGGAAGAGGAGACCTGACATCCCCCCCTGAGTTTCCAGCTGTTACAGACTCAGGCAGAAGCCATGAAGGAGTTTCTTTATGACCTTAGAATCAAATGCTCTCTTCCGTGTGCGTGTGTGTTTCTCCTTCACCTTGAAGGCAAACAGAGGTTTGTCCAGTGAGGTGCTCAGGACTGGACCTGGGGTCAGTGTACTTACAGGAGATGAATTGGGTTAATAACCAGGTTTTACGATGAACAAACAGGACCTGCCTTCAACAGGGCTGTCTCCAGGAAACAGTGCAGTTTTCTGTGCTGTGACCTGGCCGTATCTCTGAAAGGGTGGGCACACACTGTGGTGATATCCACAGTGGCCACGCTGGTTTGTTCTGGTGTCACCGTGATTGACCCTTGTAACTTTATGTAGCTCTAGTAAATGTAATGTTTAATTGCTCTCTGGGCTGGGAACCACTTGTAAACAAAACTTAGCCTCAATAGAGACTTTATAGTTAAATAAATAAATGCTGACAAAGAAAGACTGGAGACACAAAAAACCCAAACAGGAGCACAGCACTAAACTGCCCCATAAAACCCGTGTAGAGACATAGTGTTTTCCAGCGTTGCCACAGCAGACTTTTTGCTTTTCCACAGGCTGAGTTTGCATGTGTACTTACTTTTCTTTATTTCAGTTCTGGCCCAGAAACTACTGGTGGAGTGGCATGGAGCAGAGTGGTTATTTTATTTTATTTTATTTTATTTTCAATTATCAGCAGGATTAGGCAAATTTCTTTTTTGGGAAAATCCATGCAGGAAGAGGGACACGTGCCACTGTTGCAAAGGGCACAGCCTGTCCTTGCTGGCATAAAACTGGTGCTGAGCAGTAATTGCTAAGCAGAAATCTACTCTTTAAAAGCACACAGCATTTTGGTAAATCTCTCCTCGCTGTATGCAGCAATGCAATCCTTTTGCTTACACCTAAACATCAAGTCTTTCCTGAGAATGCAAATAGAGATCAGTGCAAATTCATCAAAACAGAGTTGTTCAAATAGTCAGGTCTCCTGCTCTCGTATAATCCATTCTGGTTGTAGGAATACTAATAGTTTCCTCAAATAAAAAGGCTTTGCCTCTCTCACCCTTAGCTCTAACTTACTCAAAAAAAAAAAAAAAAAAATCAGTCAAACCCAAAATGTGTAAAAGGGCCTGTAGCTACAAGCCCTCTGCCTCAAAAGCCCTCACTGCAGCCATGGGAAGGCTAAAAATGAAGGTTGCCTTCTAGGAAAAAGAGATAGTTTAGGTACGCTTCTGTGGGGCAGGACTTAATTTTCTGCCGGTTTTTCTGCCCATGTAGTTTTGTGCTGTTGCAAAACTTTGTGCAAGGTCCTTTTAACATTTCATGAGTGCACGTCCAGTCACTGCAGTGGTAGCCATTGCCTCAGTCTGAAAGAGAAGCAAATGCAGCTATTTAAAAGTAGCAGCCATGAATAGGGTCATTAAATGGAAGATGCTCATATAGAGAGGACTGAGCAGCTCCTGAATTTCCAGAGAGCTTGCAATGCGTTCCCATTCTTTCAACCAATTCTGTTCTGGGGTTTTTTTGGCTATACAGGTGGACTTGATTCCCTTTGCCAGCTTTAATTCTCCTGCTGTTTTTCAGTAGCTCTGTGGTCACACAAATGAATATTATCAACGGGTTGATGAGTATTGCGAAGAAATAAGAAGCTTGCCTCCTTGATTTTTTTTTCACTCTGTTTTAGTAATAACAAGTATTTAAAAAATCTTGAAGATACAAGAACTAGGAATTTTCTATTTTTATTTTTTGTGAGGATCATGTAAAAATATCCACAGGTTCATTTTTTTGTAATGCCACGTGACTTGGCATGCTTCAGACTGTAGTTAGTCACTTTTTGGTAGAATTCTCTTATGGAAAAATGTGTGCATGCCATTTTAAAATCATATTCAAACATATGGAAAAATCCTTTGTGCTTGCAAAGTGTGGAAATCTGGTCAGAAATGGGCTAGCTTTATCTTAAAACCAGTCATTTTTTGTTAGAAACATAATTGGAGCAGAGCTTGGTTTTTGGAGAGAGAAATTCATCTAGCCTGGTGACATTTCCTAGTTGGGCGGACCTGTTTTGAAATTTGCAATAAAACACAAAAAAGAGGTGAAGCAAAACACCTCCCTTGGATTTGTTTTTCTGATAACAAAGTCAACCCTGGACTTGCCGTGGGCCTGGGGTTATCCTTTCACCAAGCTTAGAAATCTCCCAGGATTTTGGACCAGTCCCAGCAGTTAAGGGAGGGTCTGGAAATATGAATGTTAAATTGAAGGATGTGGGGATAGTGCAAACATTGATTGGGAAAAGTCTGTGGTAGCTTCCTTGGAAGGCGGATTGATTTTCAAGTAATTTGTATGAAGATGACTTAAGTCACTTGATTAAACTGTAGCATCAGGAGGAAAAAAAAAATTCTCTATATAAAATAAAAAAACCCCTCCTGATCATAATCATCCAGACTTTTATGTCTTCTAATGGTAAAATACTTTGGTTATTTTCAGATACCAGCCTCGTAAGCTTATTGGTTTTCCATGTGGCCAGAAGACTGTAAAGACCTCTACTTAGTTCAGCCTTGAATGATCTTCTTACAGGTCCTTATTTTTTATTCTGTTGGGAAATACATTTTCACATATTTGTCCTGCATATCTTTTCTTTTCACTTCTTTTCTTCCTTTTTTGTCTTTTTTTTTTTTTCTTTTTTAACCTCAGAGGTAGCAATCCTACTGCTATTAGCAAGATGTCTATTATAGTGTCATTAAAAAAGCTATAGTCAGAGCATGGAATGACTCACATCATGGAGGAGTTAATAATTCACTGTAATAAAAGTATAAAGTTTTATGATAAACCACTCTCAGGGGAGTTAAATATAATCCTTAGCGGGTCACACACTGACTACAAAGCTTACATTTGTAATGGTAATTTGAATTTACTACATCGCCTTTAGTTTTTAAGCGTTTGTATGTCATTAGACCTTATAAATTGATTTATATATTCAACTCCAGTATAATTCTACATAAAGGTATAATAAATTTTATGGATTATAGATATGGCATCTAAAACAGTTTAGAAAAATAATTTTATTAGATTCACTTAAATGGCGGTGATGAACAGCAACGAGGATGCCAGGGTGTCTCAACTTCTGAGAACTGCATGAGGCAGGGAAGGAGCTGCAGGTGGTGGCGGGGACAAAAAGAGGGGAGTGGGCCATAACTTGTCACCCAACTTCTCATTAAGGGCTTCAGTGACACCAAGTGCTAATGTTTCGCACAGCCACAACTGTAATTGAGCAGGACCCCCCTGTGCTGCTCCAAACCTTGATCTCCTAATGGGAAGTGTGGGCTCCCTATGGAGACGCACTGGGCCATCCTTAGTACACTGTTGGTGATGTTGCTGGTAAAAGTACAAGATTACCTGCAGGAAAGGGTTCTGTTGTTTGTACCACAAACAAGTCACTTTTTCTTTTATTTTTTTTTATTTGGAGGCAAACCAGCCTGCTGTGGTGCACCTTTGCCTGGGCTGTTTTCTGAAGGATGTCTTTCCTCAGCACCTTGCCTCCTCTGCACTCTTTACCAGAAACAGCTTGTGAAAAATGAAAAGATTGTTACCCAACCCCCCCTGCCCCACAGGCTTGGATTCAGCAAACACACTCATAAGAGAAGCCCTTAAAAAAGGCCCATCTTCAACAATCTTTATAGGTATAATTTCAGCAAAGCTGACTGTGAGCAAGTGACTGTCAGTGTTTTGCTTCTGATGTAGGAGAACCTGCTCAGATCCCTCATCCCGTGAAAACTTCCATTTGCGTTCCCAAACATGGTTAGCAGTCCCTGAAAGCAGTGCAGGATCCAGCTCAAAAACACTTGATAAACTTTACTGACTGTTTCTTAAGTGGTTTTAAATAGTCAACCAGCATTTTAATGCTGCTTTTCCTAAAGCCGGTGTAATTTCAGTGCTGATCTTCAAAACCCTTTTGTCTAATCCAGTATGTAATCTTTCCCATAACAAAACTTAAAAAGATCCTTGTACTCCCTAGTGGGCAGTTATCATTGTATTCCCCATCGCACTCACACATTAGCAAAGCTTTATCCCATCATCGTTTTGTTTTTGAAAGCATTGAGGTAAATCTCAGGTGGCATCCTGCACTCAGTGGGTGTGTCGCTGATTAAATGACCCAGCCAGCTGGACAGGTTTATGTACAATTTACTGGAAATGTATTAAATGTGTCTCGGGAAATGATTCTTTAAAATGTTCTCACTGCCAGTGCAGTAAAGATTAAGACCTTGGCATGAAACAGAGAAAAAAAATTAAATAATTTTCAGAAGCTTGATGTAAAATAATGATACTAGATGTAACTTAAAAGTCACCAAAGGATGAACATTTAGGCTGAATTCCTACTCCTCCCTTGATTAATTCCCATAATAATTCAGGGGGCTCTGAAACTTGCAGGCTGAATTTGAGCCCTGGCACAAGCAGACTGAGTCCTGCTTTATCCCTATTAAGCAGTTTGCTCAGACAAATGCAGGATTACATAGGCAAAACCAGGACTCGCAGGTGGGCAAGCTCTTGGGGAAATAAACACTGTTATTTTCACATAATTATTTTTGATATTCCAATTCCTATTTTTACATTCATTGGCATAAATATTGTGAGGGCAGCATTTGCGCTGCCTCCCAGATTTTATTTGTGCCTGAATTTCGTAAGCCAGTCAAGAGGACTTTACCACCTCTTTGCTTAATATATAGCTAGCTTTAAATGTTACTGCACACAGACTTTTTTTTTTTATTATTTGTGCCTTTTGTATCTATCTGTATTTCATCATGAATGTCCTGTTTGGTTGCATCGGAGCACAAAGACTCAGTGTTGTTGCCATTTTCCTTGGCACGAAGGGGTAGGTGGAGGGGCTTGTCTGCCACAGCAATGGGGCGTGCCTGGATTTTATCTTTTGAAGTGTCTCCATTGCTGTTGGCATAGATAAGGGTGATCAGGATAAATGCAAAAAGTGGACATATAACCCATTTGCCCCCAAAGACCGGGGTTGTGACGGGTGGGAAATGGCAACGGGTGCTGTGGGGTGCATGGGATGGCTGCGGGGCTGCCTGTGCTGAGGGGCTGGGCAGCCAAGGGGCTTGGAGCACCTAGTTTCAGCATCTAAAATTATACCAGGACAAACTGCTTTCTGCAGTATCCTTGAACATTTGCTCTGCAGCAAATAAAGGCATTAAGTCTTTCCTCCTCTTCCAAATACACAATTTAGAAATAAAAGGTAATAACTGACAATATACAAACACTGAAATTTCCATTCTTCACAGATTAAATGATCCTTGCTGCAGATCATGAAAAGAGCCATTAGTGAGAGAGAAAGGAGGGTGGGGGGGGACTTTGTCTAGCAACAAGCAGTATATTCTGTGGTTTAATAAGAGGGAAGCTGCTGGGGAGCTGCAGGTTTTAAAATCACCGTGGACACAGCAGGTTGATTTTTTGCCAGGGCAGGATGAGTGCAGTGGGGGACAGAGGCAGGAGAAATGAGGAGCAGAGCTGGCAGTGACCAGGGGCCCTACTTAAAGTTTCAGAAGTTTGTAATCCTTGGGTTTTTGGGGGTTTTTTGAAGAGTGTTTTAAACCTCGCAGACAGGTTCTCAGTGCTCCTATCCTCGTGTCTCCTCTCCTCATGTCTTCAGGCACATTTTGAAGAAAAGATTTCAACTCCTGTCTAACGAGTCAATAGTAATTATTGTTTAGTACTGGATTATAGACAGGCTTATGGAATTAAACGGAGTTGTTAGGATGTCTTTACAGCTGGCAAAGAGTTAATGACTGCAAGTTGAGATGGAATAGTTACTGCCTAGACTGATTTACTATTTTATTTCTGTGGTGTCTGAAAATCTAATAAATCATCTTACTTTTATCTTGATAGTTAATTCTTTCATTAGGAAAATTAGAGGCTTCATTAATATGTTTATCATGAGCTGGAAGTTTTTTTTATATATTTTTTTAAATTTTAGGATTACACAGTTCACTTTTGCCAGGTTTTCATTTTCTTTATCAAGTTTTCATTTTCTTTATTGTTCCTAAGTGAATTTAGCAGCAGAGTGGTGGGCTGGATCAGACAGCACAGCAGACCTGAGGCCTGCTTTGGAGCTGCCACCCATGCTATTTACCTGGATATCCTGGGGAGCTGTAGATGTTTTGGAAAATCAGGCCATAAGCTCTTTAGACTCCTAGATGCATAGATTTTGAGATTAGAAGGGACTGTAAAGGTATTTTACTCTCAGTTTCTGAAAAATTCAGATGAAAACTCCCCACCCAGCAGTAAGTGAGACTCCTTTACTCCCTCCAATGCAGTGCTGAACACTTGCTCGATATGCTCTAATTTGGCTTGAACATGCAATTTAACCTTCCCTTTTGTGCAGTGTGTTGGTTTTTGCTAAGAAAACCAGCAGTGATGCTGCTCGCAGTGTTTATCAGTCCGTTATAAACGAGACAGGGAACCACCTACTCATCTGAAATATGCTGTGCTGCTCTTTGCGTTGGCTGACGCGCTCACTCTTGACCCAGCCTGGCCGTTGGTTAATAATAGTGAAGCAAGAGGGCTCACTCGCTGTTACATGTCTTGGCTTGGTGATTTGCTGTTAATATGGATTTACAGGGTGGGCACAAGAGCTACAGGAGCTTCTCACCTGGAGCGGGTCAGACCTAAGACCCATCCCTGCTCCCTGTGGTAAAATCCTTCACTATTACTGTATCCAACTAGAAGTAATGTCACAAGGTGCTGTCTGGCTCCAGCATAGTCAGTGATTGCAAGCCCATTTCAGTCCTCAGTGCTAATTATGTTTGTTTGAAAATGCTTAATGTGGTTGTACAGAGGGAGAAAAAACACACAACAAAAAATGATACCTTTGTCTGAAAGATGCTCCTTTTACCCATACAACATCTGTAAGCTATACATACTCACCACTTAGGCTGATTACTTCTACAATTAATGTGCTTTGGGTTTGTGATTCTGTAATCATCTGTGCATTGCAAAATATACAGCATATACTGAAAAGTTTCTATAATATATTTTAAAAGGAATTCTTAACTAAGCTTTGACCTTGATATGCTCTGAAGGTGAAGAGGATCAATTATAGATAAAAGGAGGGGAGCCCTTGGAGGACTTGCATACCTAAGATTTTCTCTAGGTACAATTCTAGATCTGTATTTATTGGTATTTATCTTTCCAAAGCTCAGGCAAGTAGTGATGCTGTAATTGATTTTATTTGAAAGTGAGAGATGGGGCCAAAGGGGAACTTTTTGGTCTTCAGCTTTTACTTTTCAACCCATATAAAATGAGCATTCGTACTAGAGGTGTTTAATGACATTCACATTTTTTTGGCCAAATGTGTGAACGAGAGCCTCTGGCAAAGCAAACTCTACCTCTCCCAGCTTCAAATGAGCTGGGAAAGATCCTCATCCTGCCAACTCATCCTTAATTGGCCTATGCTGTAAGAAGCAATTAAAACTAAAGGCCCAATTCATAAAAAATGTACGTTCTGTTTATGTGTCTGTGTGCATAGGGGCTTTTCCTGCACTCCAGCTAAAAGTGTGGGAGTCACATTAGCTTTCCAGTGCATCTTTTTTGCAATTGACTTCTTCTCTCCTTTCTCTGAGTCACGACTGACCTCCACTCCTGGGTTCCTCTGCTAGTGAGGAAATGGGTGTGTGTGGTGTAAACCTTCTAGACAAAAAGCAAAGTTTAGACAATATGTGAAAATGTCCAAATAAAAGCTAATGGCTTTGTGTCAGCAGTGCTGGCTTCTGTTACCTGATTGATTTTTAGCAAGCCACTGGCTTGCTAGACAGATTTTAAAAGGTCTTTGCCCGCTCTGCTGGGTGTGCAAAACCTGCAATTTTTTTTCTCTCTTAGAAAAAGAGGAAAAATAAAATAATGTTGAATAGCTAATGCACAGAAGAAAAGAAATAGAGTCGAATGGTTTGCCTGATGTTGAGGTTCATGCAAAGTCCAAATTTGAATTGATTTTTTTCCTACCCAACCTTCCAAATTCTTGGTGAATAACCTGATGTCTAAATGCATTGAAATATATTAATGCAATTCCTATAATTCTCTTTTTGCTAGAGATAGTTTTCTGGGGTGTGGGGATTTTTTGTCTTTTTTTTTTTTTTTTTTTCTGTGCAGACTTTGGGGATCTAATTTATGTGGGTGACGGTATGGTATAAAACTGAATCATGCTCCATCTGTTGTGAAATACCTGTAGCTTTTAGAATGATCTCCACTGCAAACCCTGCAGGGTCAGGTTTTGCTGGAGGTGGTTCAATCCAATTTGTTGAAAATCATAGGTGGTCTTCGAACTGGTTGTTTAAAGATACCCCGAGAATGTTCCATCTCCAGTTGTTGCTCTGCTCTGTCTTGGAAGCCAGGCTGTCATGCTTTGGGTTTTGTTGGTTTTGGTTATTCTCCAAATAATGCTGTTTATGCATGGGTCCTGGCTACTTCCCACCTGCTCTGTGGCAGTGGTAAGGCCACAGCCCTCAGCAGTGCTCAGCACCATATAGGAGGTCTCTCCTTCTGCAAAGAAAACAAGCGACCGCATTTCCATGTGGGATGCCAGGCCGGCGCTAACCATACGGCGTTTTCCGCTGAGGTAAAAATTACCCTCTGGGGGAAGGAGAAGTGGCCTCCGGTCCACCTTCAGGATCAGAATCTGATAAACAGTTTCAAATGTCAGTGGCCTGTTGTTGGTAATTAAATTGTAATGACAGATCTGTGCTGATACTATCAAGGTGCTTTTGTCCCAGGAACCCTGCATTAAGAGGAGCCGCAACAGCAGTTTTGCTTGTTACCTCTTCCTACTATTACAGTTAAATAGTTCATGGCCATCAGCTTCCCTGAGCGGGAATGTGTACGGTCACTTGCCTGCGTGGGTTTCATGCACAATTGCCAGGAATGTGAACGTATCTAAGTATTTGGATTTTCAAATGTTTGTTAGTCTGTGCCTTCCTGGTAGCAGGCCCTGTAGGTGCAGATTTGTTTGTGTGTTTTTATATCCAGACCTGGAGCCTTTAAAATATATCTGTTAACTTTTGGAGAGAAGAAGGAAATGTCTATAGAAAGGCTAAAGTTCAAAACGAAGGCGCTCGGTCAGAGAAATATCAATATGCAGCTGTCAGGAGAACTTAAATTCCGAGTCACAAAGATACATTTTTTTTTGGGGGGGGGTGTAGGTTTAACTTGTTCCATTATAAATGATTAAAACCACATGATCGGTCATGGAGATAATAATAGCAGTCACCTTCTTAAAAACAACAACAATTGCTTTATTCCCATATTGGTGTTTGTGCCCTGAAAAGAAAAGAGGCGAAATGAGTGTGTTTCGAATGTTTTGGTGAGTGAGTGCCTTCAAAGAAGTTTTGGAGCCCTTTTCCATCCTGTTCTGTAGAGGTCAGCAAGTTTGAGGAATTACAGGCACTAAGTGAAAATGAAAACATCAAGAGGCTTGCTGTCTATCACAAGTATCACTAAATCTTTTTGAACAACCCTGGGCAGTGAATTATGGAAGCATGGAATTGACTTACAGTTTATTTCTAGTAACAGTCAGTTACTATGTCAAATCTAAACCCATTCAGAAAAGCCTATAAAAATATATGACAAACTAACCAGCAACCTCTAGATCTTTTTACATGTGTATGCTTTAAAAGAACGTCTCGCTAGTGCTTGTGGAAATGAACAGACAGGACGTTTTCACGAGGCTATTTTTTTTTTTTTTCCCCTCATGTTGTTTGGCATCACAGAAAGCCTCTGGAGTAGCTTTGCTGGAGGAAGACAATATGGTGTGTGGGCAGGGGAATGGCACAGCTCTTGCTCCTGCCTCCTTTGGTGATGCTCTTCCCCCCCTACCCAGTGCACTGCTCGTGAACACTCTCTTAACAACCCCCTAAACTTTGTTTCAAGGGACCTTATGGACACCTGGGAACTTTTTAAGCAAAGGCATTGCCCCAGCCATGGCTCACCCCCAGGCAAGAGAGAGGAGAAGAGATCCCATGGGAGGGATGCTGGGTCAGTGAGGAGCTAACGGACCTGTGTCGCCTGCACGGGCATGCAGCAGCATCTGCCCCAGTGCTGATGAGTCGGGTCCTGCTGCTTGGCAGAGAGGGCAGCTAAAGCCTTGGGCACATGAGTGACCTTGTTGCTATATGGGGCAGATGTGAGGTTTTCTCCTTGCTGCTTAAAATGAAAGGTTATAAAAGTGCAGGTGCTGTTTCTGAAAGCTGGGGGGGTCAAGTGAGGGTGGTGTAATTGTGGGGCAGCTCAGAGGTTGGGCATGTGGAAGATGTTTCAAAACAGCACTGTTGTGTACCCCCTGCGCTTTGAGTCTGCTTCTGATTTCCCCTGAGAGGGCTCCTGGGAAGTGGCATTTCCCTAAACATGCTGCCAGATCTGAAATGTTGGTTGGCTGATGTCATCACGTTTTGGGAAAGACCCTTTTTTTGGAGGCAGTAATGATGGAAAATAGCCCCTTTGCACAGGTCCTTGACCTGAGCTTCCGTCTCTCCTTGGGCTGGGTCACTAATTTTAGGGCGGGCAGGACCATTAGGACCTAATTCTCTCACTCTCAGTGATAGACTCTGGCGATAGCTCCACAAAAAAACCCAAAGATAAATTAATTGAAAACTATGAAGAAACTTAAGGCATTAGAGGAGTCACTGTCGAGATGCTATCATGACAGGCAGACCAGCACCTACTAGATGGGTGGATCTACAAGAAGGGTATTTGGCTAATTATTTGTGATGACCACCCTGAAGACACCAAAGAGGCAGCAGGTCTTTCGAAGCTACCTTTCTGTTTTCTTTCTGTGTCAGTGGCAGACAGCATTAAATGTTTAAACATCTGCCACTGCAAGAATGAATGCAAAATGTCATGACTCAGGATAGCCATTTTGCTTTCGTTGTGGCACTTGTGCTGGGAAAGCATCCAAACCCAAGTTTGTCTTGTAAGAAATGATTTCAACATTGGTCCCCTGGCAATTGTATTTTAAAACTAACACAGCCTAATAAACTTTCACTCATGAAACCATCAAAGTTGTGTTTACTAGCAGAACACTTGGGTCAATAAAAATACTCTACGCACTAGGATTTGGGATTTTACTATTTTGCATTTATTGAGAAACAAATTGCAGAATAAAGTGGGGCCACAAATAAAATACTCCTATACACTCAGAATATAATACAAAATGTAATTAGGCAGCACATTGTTAAAAATCAGTACCAAAATCTAACAATACAGCGTCACCAACTGTAAGCTTGTAACTGTATAATACATAATTGTCAGCTGTTGAGAAAAGATCTCATTTTGATAATGCATATTGAGATGGGAAGTCTGTCTGTTAATGAGTGGTCTGAAAAATACTTATGGCTCCAGGATGCTTGACAGCTCTAACTGCAACATTGTGCCGCACAGTCAAAGAACAGCATGTTAGAAGGAATACAAACAAAAAATAAACCCTTTTTAGGAGTGAAGAAACAGGGTTGTTTACATTTAAGGAATGTATTAAAACCATAGTTACCCTGCTCAGATATTAGTCCCTTATAATCAATAGATCGATTCACCGTGATTAATTTCTGTTAATGTATATTTTATATGCACAATTTGGCTTTAAGGGTGTTTTTTCAGAACTGTTCCTGATAGCCTCAGCTTCATCTCTATGCAGAGGGCGGTGGAGAGGAGTGGTCCGCTCACCTGAACGTGGGCCAGAGCCAGAGCAGCTCATCTCGCACACTTTTGCAGGTTCTTGGCATAAACCAGCCATGACCTCGGTTATTCCATCTCCGGGATATTCCTCCCCCAGCCGCATGCACGTAGCTCTGCTTGTGCAAAGCAGGAGCCTGGGACTTCAGGGTGCCACCTGGTTCCTTCAGGGCTGTCACCTCCTGCGGATGGCATTGCCCACATGCAGACCTGGGACCTGTCAGCTGCTGGACACAGCTGCAAGAGAAATGTTATGTACCCCCAGCATTTCACCGCACTCTCTCCCACAGCTTTATGTGCCTCCTCAAGTTGTGCAAAAAGCCAATATTCAACACAAAAGAGCAAAGCTGTATAAGTTGCATGAGCAGATTGTACACTTTTTATTTCTGATCTGTGCTGCTTTTATTTTCTTGGTGAGAGATTAAGAAGGTGCTGTTAAGGTTATTCTGGATGCCACAAAAACTCCAGGTAGCATTTTGCAGTGAATTTCAAAATTTTTGAGTGGCGTTGTGCTGGTAAACTCAGATTTGAACTCCCATGGCATATATTCTGTTCCCTCATTATCCCGTATGTTCAGGAAGCTCAGCACAACCCATTGCGACTTGTTTTCTCAGAGGGAGTGATTACATGTGGTGTAGTGGGTTTCTTCTTTTTTTTTTCCTGTGTGTGTGGCAGTCATATAAGAGCCGGTCTGTGTTATTTTTCAGAGTATTTGTAGCAGCTGCAGAGGAATTGTCCGTGTTGCTCGATGTATTGGAAATGAATTTGGGAGTCTGTTGATGCCTCTGGAGACTCTGCTGGCAATGCTGATGTCTTCAGGTGGTACCTCGCAGCGACGGAGCTTGCTGCTGTCCGAGGAAGGAAGTGGGTGGTAGGCTTTCCTCCCCTCCACTCTGCCCCCCAAACCCAGAAGGAATAGTGACTAGTTTGGACTTTAAATAGGTAAAAGAAAATACCCGGTTTTGCATTGCCATGTACTTGCTGCTGTAGACAAGGACTCTGCATTTATCGCTGTGCCCGGTGACACAGCAACCTGCAACGGAGTGGTACTGGAAATTCGTTTCCAGGTCATCTTCAGAGCAACGTCTCTAAGCAAATGGTAGGGAAGGCTGAGCTCTGTGCAGGCTGGGAACAGACCAAAATTCCCCCAGTGTCCCTGGGATCACAGCAGCTCTCTGTGCACTACGCCAAAAACTGGGGAACTTCACCAAAATAACAGTGGGTCTGGACTCTTTCCCTCCTTTCTGCTTCCTTGCCGAGTCCCCTGCCCATTTCATTAGTGGACTTTTAATGGAAACTTTTGGAAGGAGGGGTTGCACACTTTAATTATACAGTTGAAACCACCAGTTACATTGCTTCTAACATCAAGTGCTTTTTTCCCTTGGTCATTAGCCTTGTTAGTGCAAACCTTGCTACCAGTCTGACCTGCAGACAGCATCCTGTCTTCTCTGCTTTTCTCAATGCATGATGTATTTATCCTGCAAATGTACGTTTTCTTCTATTTTCTCTTTATTTTCTTTTAAAACGCTGTTTAACCATCGACAAGTTGAAGCAATTGCCACAGAAATACTATGTACCAAAGTCTGCTCAGACTCGGTGCTTCTTCATTATTACGGGGCAGCAAATTTCCAAATCTTGTTGCCTGCCAGCACCCTGATACAAAGAACCCCTGCTCTGAGGGGGTTGAGGGGTACAGACCTGTTAGCCTGGGTTTGGCACCACACAGCAAGCTGCAATGCAACCCCCTTGAGTGAGAAATGTGCTGGAGCATCTGGGAGCATCTTCTAAATTAGGGGGTCACACAGGGGACCAGAGCCACCAAGGAGCAGCTGCCCGGACACTGCCTTCCCCCTCCCCTCAGTCGCTCTGAGCTTTTGTCTCGGACTCGTAGCTCTGCTCTGCTGCAGCCACAGGACGGCCAGGGACACTGGGGGGTTAATGGGAAGTTGTCAGAAATAATTGCGCTTATACCTTTTTTGCACTTTCAGAGGGGAAGATGTTAAACTCTCTGTGAAAACTGGATGTGAACAGGGATGGACAGTGGTCTTTGGACCATTACAACCTACTTCCTCTAATTTTTAAAATTTATATACTTTGTAATGCATTATTAATTTTCTTGTGAGTGATATGACTTTCAAGGCTATCAAGGGACTAATCTATTTTTTACATGGAGTAGAGAAGGATTCTACGTTTGTACAAATAAAATATTCCCTGGAAGCAATACAACTGAAATGATATCTGCAAACATCACGGCTTTACCTCTCTTCTGAACAAACATCAGAGTCTCTATAGAAGTTAACACTTTAATTAGACAGAATTTCAAATGCTTGCATATGTCTGCTATTAAGCTATAGCATTTGTATCCTTTTTCATGAAGATTACTTTCTTTGTACAGGACTGAGCTAGGTATATTCAGGAAGAGATATCCAATTCTTTAAAGATATTTGGGAAACACATATGATTAAACCATCTCTGGAATTAGCTAAAATCCAAAAATTGGGTTGCTATGGGTATAGTATATTTGCTTAATTCTAGCTGATTGTTCCTTGCTTGCAAGGAAAAATATGTGTTGTTGCAGAGGTTTAAATGTTTTTTTCAGTGGAACTACAGGTATAATGGTTTCGTAGGTCTAAGTGTGGAGATAATTTTGGTTTTTGGATGTTAAACAGTAGTGGATATGCGCACAGTTATTTAATGTAAAATCTAGTGGAAATAAATAAGGTCCAGCAAATGTTTATTTGGAAGTTGGCTTTGACCTCTAGAATCACATTAACAGAAGCTTTAATGTACTGAATTAGACTTTTTTTTAATGTTTGAAAAAATAGCATGGGTGCAGTAAAACAGTCTTACTGAAGAGTCAGGTGCAGACGAGGAATGTGGTGAGATTAAAACGTGCTATTGCATGAACAGTGAATATTTTTTAATAATTCACATTTCGTGGATATCCAGTTCACAATTTATCTATTTTTTTTTTTTTTTTTCCTTGGGTGCTATTACCTACAAAGCCTAGCACCAGCCTGTCTGCTTTGGAGGGAAAATAATCTCCATTTTTTTATCTCCGCTGTCTACCGCCTCCTCTACACTACATGAAATTCCTATTGCTGATACTGACTGTGGGAAATGTGAAAACCTGGAAGTTACAAGTTGTGGTGCAAGCTCTGGTTGGTGCCTCTGATCTACCAGGATGTACCCGTGGCACTGAGGATAGCACTCAGCATCAAATGAAGTCTCATTTGGATAAAGATATCTGAGCTGGCTGCAGAGTTTGAACCTTTCAGTCCTAAACCCACAGATGTATGGTACTTGCACTGAGGAGGCTGCTCAGCTACATGCTCTCTGCAGTTGCAAAGGGTAGAGCAAAGCTTATTCCCACCCTCTAGGACCTGGCACTCTCTGAACTTTTACATATGTTCTGAACTTTTACATATGTTGGGGAAGCAGGCAGGAATCATCCTCCACCTTTTCATCTGTGCATGACTGAATGTCAGACGTAACACACCCGAGGAAGGCAGGGCAGTAATGTTTTTTAGGGCTTTCCTGTTGGAGTCTGAACAGCACTTGGTGCATCTGAGAAGAGGCGATGGAGGATGGTGGCTACAGGCGCTTGCTGAACATATGGTGTAAATCAAAGCACCTTTCCAGTTCAGCTATAAATCAGACTTGCTGGCGTGTTCCTCTGCGGGACTATGTCTGCAGGCAGGAGCCTGTCTGGAGCAGATCCTCTGCCCGTCTCATCCCACCCAGACCTGGGGTGAGAGAATGGGAATTGCCATGCAGCTCTTTTCAAGGCTGTTTCATGGTGCCAGGACGTGACCTGCCATCCTGCTTTCGGACTTCCCACAGCCAGAGCTTTGTTAGCTACCATTTGGGTGGTTATTTTCATATCCATAGCAACTAAATATGATGTGCTCGAACGGTGGGCTTATGTTTGGCAGTGCCAGGGGAGGCTGCTGTTCCACGCCGTCATGTACCGGTGTAGTTGAACGATTCCTTTTTATGCTTTGCAGTCTAGCCTAGATCCTCACTGCGTGGGGGTGGTTTGCCAAGCACTCCACTGGCACAAAATAAGCCAACACAGCTGATTACAGGAGGGTACCTGCAGAGCAGGGGAATCCTTAAGTGATAACATCCAAAATCACGCTCTTATCCTGTGGGAGCTGGTGTGTGATAATGCTCAGCCTCAGAGATGGCTTAATGGAGGTGTTGAGTTTAGTAATCATTGCAATCTTGAGCAGTTCTGCATTAAAAAATGCTCTCTAGGGATCACAAAACACAAAGGTGGCTCCAAACCACCACTGCTCCCAGGGACAAGCAGCAGCAAGCATTGCTCAAGCCTCAAGCTAGGGTGTGTACTGGGCACTTCTCACTCTTCTATTCCTGTTCCTGGATGTATGGGAACCTTTGAAGTCCTTTCCAGTGTTTTGTGGTGCAGTTCGCCCTGTGCAGAGCACACGCATTGCTCCAAAGTGTAGAAATTTCCAAAAGTTTTGCGTTCTGAGAGGTCCTGCTGTAAATGCCTGAGTGGGTCCCTTGGCTAGGTCTGTGTGCAGTACAGTTCTTATAGCTCTTATATCATTGTACGTTACGGAGCCAGGATAGAGGAGCAAGACTATCCAAAAACCTCCAATTCTACTGTGGTTCAGAGGAGAAAGCTACCTGCCTGTCGAAACCTGAAAAAACTAGTTCTGAAAGACAAAAAAACCCTTCAAAGACCTCCTTAATTAGTACCCTACTGCCAATGAGTTACTCAAATTTGCTTGGAGCAGTAGCACGCCCCAAGAGCGTGTGCGGTTTGCACCCAGCTCTGAAACCAACTTTCTCTGTGGCCCTGGGCGAGTCACTTAACTCCCTGTTGCTCATTGAACTGTGAAGGGGAGATAACGATTCCTGCCTACCATGAGGTAGGCTGTGGCAGGATAAATTAGCTGTTGGCTTTTAAAGCACTTTAAAGATGCACTGCAAAGCATTAAGAGCACTTGTTTTTATGAAGACAGTAATGGTTAAATGATAATTCTGTGCTCTCACTAAATTTGTTAGTTTTAAAGTGTGAGTGTTATGCTTCTACAATATGCTATTAATCCAAACAAATTACTAAGCCTTTGTGTGGTATGTGAGAAAGCCTATGAATTTACTTTTTTAGTTCAATCATTAAATTTATTCTTAAACACTAAAATTTAATAATGCTTCACTTTTCCTCTTTAAACCATTAGTTGTTTCCTGCTTGACTAAGAAGAACTTCAAATTCAATTCATTAACATTTCTTTAAATAGCCCTCTTAAGAATGCCGGTTTGGTTTCCTTGTTATGTTCTGTCACTAATAGCGGTTTTTACTTCTAACCTGTTATTAATTAGAAATAAAGACTGGGTCTCTTCATTTCTGAATTAGTTTTAGTGCCTCTTTCCTTGGATGCTGAAGAGGGTCTTTTTTTAAGCCTAGCATGTTGTGTTATACAATTGTTCTCAGGGTAAATAATTTAGCTGGTCAGAGAAAGCGCGCTTCTCTCCGCCTTGAGTGGTCAGCCCGGTGGCGGGCAGCGAGGCATGCCAAATCCGAGGCAAAGAGGAGCACAGCTGCATGAAACTTTCATTAGGGCCGCCGAGGTAAGATGCCGCTTCTCTGCGGTGCTTTCGGTGTGACCCTCAGGGCTGCCTGCGACCCATGGGGCGGGCAGGACCCGCGGCGGCCGGCGCTGGCGGGGCATCGCTTCGCAGCAGCTTAACGTCTTTGCCATGAAGGACAAATGAACAGGCACAGATCGTCTCAGTCACCCTAATCTTTTCTTTCCCTACTTCAAAGCCTTCTGTGTTGCATCTCCGTCTGTAATTACCCTTGAGGTATTTCAGACTCGAAGCGACACCGGGAAAATTGCACTTCCCGATAATGGGAGTCCACAGTTGTGTTTAATCAATTATGTAGTTGGTCATGAGACTGGCTTTTTAGTTACAAGAATTTTAAGGCCAACCTCTTATGCCCTGGCTGAGGGGAGCGACAATGCTGAATTAAAGAAACACCATCCATTTGATGTAGCTTAATCTAGGCTTTACCTGCTTAATTAAAAACATGCTGCCAATACCCACTTACTTCTCCATGCTCTAAACAGCCGGTCGAATGCCACGCTGTAATTTCCTAAGCAAAACTGCTTAAGTTAGGTGGAGCTGCAACACTAATTTTTACAGATATAAACAGATCCACTCAGCAGCAACGTCTCCAGATTTGTTGGAGCTGGTGGCAGTGCTGTAGTTCAGGGCTTGGAGGTGTGCGGATGCTGGAGAGGAAACACGAGCCGAGCTGGGAATTGCAAACACACAGCCTCGCTAACTCGCTTTGAAAGATACATGACAGCCAAAAGCTTCACTCCTCAGAAGTAATGGAGTTGGCCAGGGATGAGGGAGTTCCAGTGGAATAAACTCGGATGCTGCTAACTCACCAGGTGCTTTGAGATGTGTGGTAGCTGGTGGTGGGAAGGTCTTGCTTTGCGAAGCTGATAATGGTGCTTCAGGCCAGCCAAGGTCAAGCGATGGCGTATGCCTGTCCTTACAGATTCAGTGTGGCAGATTGTGATGATAAGCTGGCAGCATGGCTGTGCTGGGGAGGATAGAAGTGTTCAGGGAGAGGGAACCCATCTGCAGGGCTGGTGAAACCCGTCCTGTCTCATGTATTGAGCCCACAGAATCTACGTGACTGGGCTGGCTTTCCCCGTACCTGGCCTGGCTCCTCTCTGCCTCCCAATTTCCGTGGCCTCGCTCCCTACTGCAAGGGAGAAGAGAGCCCCTTCCTTCCCTCTGTGCCCCTGGGTGCTCATTTGCAGGCAGGAAGGAGGAAGGGCATGGAGAGGTGCAGGGGGACCAGGCCACATCCATGCTGGCGAGGAGCAGACTTTGCTGCGCTCTTAAAGGTTTGCAGCAAGGCCGGGCACTTGCTGGTGGCTTTGAGGCTTTGGGAAACCTCTGTAAGGCTGGGGATGTTGCCAGATGTTTGCCTTCAGACCTTGTTGTTGGCTGATTGTAGATTGGATGACCACTGAATTACCCAAGTGACTGCTGTTAGAAGAGTGTCCAGGTATCTACCTTCCGGCCTGCTTTCCCATACACTGGATCCTTATCTATCTGATTTCTCCTTTCTACCCCAGTCTCCAGCTGCTTTTCAGCAATGCTTAGCAAGCCACTTACTGCACTCTGCTTGCCTGCTTCTCCTCTTCGGAAAGTCTCATGAAATCTCAGTTGTTGGTGTTTTTCATCAAGCACGAGGTACAAGTTTGATGCTATTTCAGATCTGCTGTACTTTGGGGAGAGGGGAACTTTCAAAATTCAAAACATCTTACAAATTCATACATTACTTTGGTTACCTCTGTGCCTGCCAGCTCTTTGCCTATGATGCCAGTTTGTTGCAGAAATACTATTGTCCCTGAATTTAAGGAGAGTTGATGATACGCAAGAAGGTATTGATTGATGTATACATTTATACCTCTTTTACAGATTCTTCTTTCTCAGACAGTATTATAGATAACTGTCCCAGGAGAAGGCAGCTTTGAATACCTGATGTACTTGCATGGTTACAAGTGGGATGTCTGGCTGTAGTATAGAAGGTAGGTTATTCCTTAGGCCTTTTCTCTCTCCTCTAATTTTAGACAAGTAGCACTGTGCAGGAAGAGTTGTTGTTGCTAGTCATACAAAGCCGTTGGGCCGCCTTGTTGGGAATCGCTCGTTGCCCTAACCCAGATTCAGTTATTCTATTAATATACCACTGGAGTCTGGCTGGAGAACAAAGTCCTCTGTGGACAGGCCAGTACCAATGTCTCTCTCCTGGAGCAATTATAGGAGAAGTTTTACAGAAATGATAATTCAGGTAAAAGTGATCGGAGGGGCACAGTCGAGACAAAAAAAACCAGTGGGGGAAAGTCAGCTCAAAACTATATCCCCTGAGCTAATGGGTGTTCAGTGGAGGATGCGATTATGTTAGGAAAAAACGTACCTTGCAAGCACAGTCCCAGACTTTTCTTGAAAAAAAAAAACTCCTTAGAGTAGCAAAACTGAACTCCTGAATCTCTTCTCCTTGCGTCATTCACATGTGGGCAGTGGTGGGTCCTCTCTCGAGCAAAGTTTTGGTGTTAGCACTGATGCAGTGGCAACTATTTCTGCACTGCTTGGGGTGCTTGCTGCTGCAGTGCGCCCTGGGTCCAGGCACAGGGTTAACCAGCACAAGGAGCTTGGTTGTAGCCCAGATCTGTTCCCTGATCATGTTCACCATATCCTTGCATGCATGCTTGTGCTGTCTTAATGCATTCATGGAGCTCCGGTGTGTGTTGCTTCATTGCTGATTAGGCAGATGGGCTGATACAAGACCAGTCCCTGGAGTGCTGCTTCCATACCAGTGATTTAGCTGTGTAACTCTCTGTAACGAAGCTTATTGAGGATGGCAGCCTGGGCTGTCCTGTGGAATTCAAGATATGTTATTTTTGTTCTCAGGACATTTTTAAAGGATTTTAATTATGTGCATGGTTAATAAATGTCATGCTATCCATCTTCAGTCGTGCATACACATGCGGTGTGCTGCTCAGGTACCCACTGGCCCATAGTGGGGTGATGTGCAGCCATGTTTGTGGCATAGGATTACTTGGCGTGCTTTTGGGGCAAGCACAGGAAGAGATTGTTACCACTACCCCTAACAGTTCCTATATGACAGACCAATGCACAGAGTATGTGATTCTTTAATGTATCTGCAGCTGAGGACGGAAGCAGCTGCTGCCCTCTCTGCAGCCAATTACACTGTCTTAATTTGCTCTGATGTAAAATTAGTTCCCCCCCATCTTATTTCCTCATACAAAGCAGGGATAGAGATTGTTACTGTAGAAAATCAAGGTGTCAAGAGGTAGGTTTTAGACCTGAATGATGAGGGAACAGGGATCATTCTGGTTTTTGGGGTTTTGCAAGGCTATTTGTTGAACAAGCCATTTCCTACTTAACCCAAATCTTGCCCAAATCTTGTGGTGGTGGCTCCTGAGGATGTTCAATATGTTGAAGTGGAAGTGTTCCTTCCTACTTGTTCAGATCAGATATATTCAGATTGTTATAGAAAGCACCAGCTCCAGTAGCATAGGTGAATCAGTGAGTCACAAGACTTTTGGGATCGTAATTCTTCCTCCACTTAGGAAGAAACCCTACTTAAGGAACACAACTTGGAGAGTCCTCAGATTTGGCTTCAGGTGGGAACAGCGGTTCTGAACACAGTGGGGCAGCAGCCCAGAATTTCCTGTGCAAGTGCACAAGAGAAGTATGATAATACATGTTTCTCCCCCAAAATTTATATTTCTCTTTCTGTACTTTCTGTTTTGGGTTTTTTTTTTTTTCATTGACCGCCGGCTATGACCATATGGCTTCTCTGCTGTTTTCCTTTGTGTCTTCTACCCTCCTGCTCTGAACATATTATAATGTTCATGAGACATTTTAATATCAGTTCTGGTCTTGCCTAGCAGCATAAAACATCTTGTGTATTTGCATTTTTTAGTTTAATCATTATCTTAATATTTTTGGGCAGTAGCCACAGAATCTTTTTCTCTCTGTCTCATCTTGTCTTTAAAGCAACAGTCCATGCTTCTCCCAGCCATACCACGACCATTACACTTGCTTTAAACCCAAAGCTAAGTAGTGGTTTTGAAAGAGGAGACGCCAGTAAACCTGTCTGTAAGACATGTTTCAGAAGCCCCTGTTACTCCAATAATCTTTGGAGCAGGCCTTCAGCATAGACATTTATTAGTCAGAAAGAGCTATCAGACTCTAGCTAAGGACACCTGTAAATGTATCTCCTATGGAGGGATGATCTGGCATTAAACAAGTTCTGAAGATTAAAATAATCTTGGGAAACCTTGAATTAGCAGGAAAGCCCTCTGTCATTTGCACTCTGGCTACAACAGAGTAATTACTTCTTTTTTTTTAATGTCAGTTATATCTTAAGTTATATGGCCCAGAAAGGAAGTCTACCCATTACCAGAACCCCTTTCTTTTTTCATATCCAGCTTCACTTTTCTGGTCTTGGGGCTGAATTCAGTCCTGATGCAACCGCTGTAGTTATACCAATTGTGCCTGGGCTAGGTTTGGTCCTGAATGTCAAACTCACTCTTAGCATCTTGGGATTACCTCATGATCTCCTTTGTAATCCTTTTACAAACATATTTTCTTTTCAGCTCATGACAAACCTAATTAGTGGTGTTTTCAGTAAATATGAATACCTATATTGAAAGTCCTTTTCCAAATACAGATTTGCCATGGCCTAACATTAGTTTGACCTTCCATAGCATTTCTCAGGAAAGTATTTTGCTCACATTGATTAATCAAACTTCATAGCATTTACTACATAAGTAAAAATTTGTTATCCCGAGGTTAGAAACAAAAAGGCTGAGGGTCAGAACTTTTTTTCAAAATCACTGGGACATTGAAAAGTATAGCTAAACTGTCCTAGCTTTTAGACCTCTGCCATATTTCCAAGACCTCTGCCTTGGTACAGGCATTGTCCAGATGCTTTCCTTACTGCCATTCCTGTTCTCCACTAGCACGTTCCCATTGTCTTTCCCTTGTTCACCTTCCCTTTATTTTTGGCATTAAATATGCCAAAACATCTGCCTTTACTGTCCTGCCAAAATCTGAGAAAGGGAGAAAGTTGTAGACCCTGCCCTGGCTGGCTGCTCAGCTGTTGGGAAAGCATGAGCATTCTGGAGTCAAAAATAGGTATTTGTTCAGAGAGGTCCTCTCCAGCAAAGGAAGTGCCTACCTCCACGTGGTTCTGCTGAGGCAAAAATTGACATGCCTTTTCTTTGCGAACAGATTTAAAAATGCAAGGATAGGCCTGGGGAAGGAACCAGCTGTAGTGACATTTTCAGTGCTTTACGTTAATCTAGATTTTTTCCCCCAGTTGAGACAAGATGTGAGCTGTAAAAGAGGGAAGGCAATGCTAGCAGTTGCCTCCACTACTTTTGTGGGCACACAGGGTACGTGAACCTGCAAAATGCCTGTTGCCTCATGGCTGGCTGTGGCACACTGCAGGGCATAAACCTGCCGCTTCTTCTTGCCCCTGTGATGCCAATGTCATGCAACGCTGAGATTCTCAATGTCGATACCAAAATTGCTGCATCTTATCCTCTAACACTCACACCAAAATCTGTTGCGATACCAACCAAATGCAATGAACCTCTCTCTTTGCTGTTTTAGATGTTATTCACTGTTCTTTGGTGGTAAATTCTTATTTAGAGATCTGGTTTCAGTTACTTGAATAAAAGATGCTGGGTAGAATTACACACCAGGCAAGCTAGGCTGACTTGTCACAATCTTTTAAGATTGCCTTTTTTTTTCAGGAATCTTAATTTTTCCCCCCTTAGAGAAAATGATTCATAATCATAAATGAGTGCTTGGAAAATGTCACCTCAAGGTACTACAGATGAGTCCTTTCAGGCTTATGAAGCTATAGAGGAGTTAGCTAATGTGACATTTTTTTCTTTACTCATTTGTTTTCTCTTTGTGGAACAAGGGCTTCTGCTTCACTCAAAATGAGAGAAGAGCATTTTGCACCAGCTATGTGGAAAAAGTGGAAATGTTCACTTTTGCTTAGATACTCCATCTCTGGGTTTTGTACACACTCCATGATTATCTACAATCAAAACAAAATTATACTTTTCCTCTTTTTTGCATTTGAGAGGGGTTTTTCCCCCACATCTACCCTCTTCTTAAAGCTAAACAAGCCTCCTGCTCAGATCGTATGACCGTTTGGATTATGAAAGACGTTTCTTCACAGATTATGAACTTGCTTTAAACTTCTTCCTTTTCTGTAACACAATTCTAACTCCTTAGCTCGTTCTCCTGCCACCAGAAACTTTTATTTTGTATTTTCAGTGAAATATACTGAATTAAGAATAGGTTTTTCTTCTCATTTGTTTTTATTTGTATGTGCTGACAGTAATTGTTTTCTAAGGGTTTGATTCAAAAGCTTATATAAGGCAGTGGAATTTGGATTACAAATCATAGAAAACAGGACTGGAAGGGATATCAAGAGATCAACTGATCCAAACAAGACCTACTGTATCTATTTAGTTTCTGACAGATGCTTCTCTTACATATGCTCTTAAAGATCTCTAGTCACTACTTTTACTCTTAAAGGAATTTCCTAGCACCCAACAGATTTTCCCTTTCTGTCCATTATTTCTTGTCCTGTCGACTGTGGACAGAGAGAACTAAGCAGTTCCCTTCCTCTTGGAAGGAGTCTGTAGTATACTTGAAGATTCTTTTCTGATCTCCCTCAGTTTCTCTTCTGGAGGATCAACACCCCCATTTGTTTGGTTGTCCCACATGGTTTATGTTTCTCTCATCTGAGTTCTAACTTTTGGGTGTCCATCCTGACTCCTGGCACCCAAACCTGGATGCAGAAGTCCACCTGACACCTCCCAGTTCTGACTAGAGAGAGAGGTCCTGGTGCTGGGGAGAAGCCACACAAAGGGCCAGAGGTCTTGGACATGACAGCAGCCAACCAGCCAGCACAGCATAGGTGGCTTTGGGCTTTTCTTCTGGTCTACTCATAGCTGCTGCTTCAGATTAAGGCTTATCTAAATTATGCCAGAAGCAATCAGTCATGTTAAAATTTTCCAGAAGCTAAGGACTGCCTGTGTGTGGGAAACTTAGCCACATGCTTTATGGTGCTGGCCAAGGGAGATGGCATAGGGCCTTCTGACACCTGGGAAATAGTCTGCCGATTAGCTTTTTCACTGGTGGAGCATAAAATACTCCCCCCAAAGCGTATTTTCCGTAACTTAGTTGTTGGTAGCTTGCAAATATCTTCGTGCTATCCCTTAAGCACTTCTGAGAGAATGTTCATCACCTGCACTACTTCAAATGACTTCAGAAAGGCCAAAGAGGAGCTGACATGACAAATCATAGGGTAAACCAGATTATTAGAAGCAAGAAGGCATCCTTCAAGATGCTGAAGTTGTGTGTTCAAGAAAGAAAAGGGAGGACAAGGCTCACAAATCTTTAGGAGCCCTTTGAAGGGGTCCCCAGGCAAATGAACAAAGAGATCTGGGTGATATGGTCCTCAGGGAATTCACAAAGGCATTTGAAAAAGTGCTTCACCCAAGGGCCTTACAGGAAATAACCTCCAGAAGTTTCTCGCATGGGTAAATAATTGTTTAAAAGATGGGAAACAACAGAGAGGAATAGAGAGGTCATTTCCACAGCAGCACCTTGCAGAGGTCTGTGCTACAGCCCATATTGTTTAGTATTTTCATAAATGTTCTAAATAAACAGGGTGAGCAACAAGACGGCAAGTTTGGAGGTGATGCCAACTTATTCAAGATAATAAAGACAAGGGCTGACTGCAAAGAACTGAGAAAGTGTCTTTTCATACCACGTCCCTGAGCAATAAAATGGGAGATGAAATTCAGTGTGTATATAAGAGAGGAGGAGAAGTGGGGTGAAAGTCCCAGCATTGCATTGATGATGATGAGCATGGAATTTAATACTATCACTTGGGAAAAAAGATGTGGTTATAACATTGTGCTTTGAAAGCATCACCTCAGTGCTTAGTATTTGTTAAAAAAAAAAAAAAAAGCAGACTTACTGTTAGGAGCTGTTAGTAAAGTAATACAAAACAAAAGAAGAGACACAAAAGAGGAGACACTCTTCAGCACTTTAGACATCCATGCTTTGCCCACATCTTGAATACTTTGTTCAGTTCCAACCCTTCAGACACAGCAGGAGTGGAAAAGGCATGGAAAATGAGTGATTAGAGTCAGAGAATGGCTTTGTATGAAGAATCATAAAATAGTCGAGAATTCTTTAGCCTGGAAAAGAGATGAGGGGATATGACAGGAGGTTGTGAAATGATAGCTACTAGCATTGAGATGAAGAACAGGGAGCAATGGTTCATTGTTTCTTCCAACACAAGAGTAAAGGAACGCCAAATAAAGCTATTGACTAATGCTTCAGAGCAAACCAAAAGTGTTGCTGCTTTGTGGCCCATGTAGCATACACAAGGAACTCCTTTCTGCAGGATGGTGAGGATGCTGAAAATTTTCAGATGTTCAGATTTATGGGAGAAAAAAAATTATCAAGGGCTCTTAGATGCAAAGGCACTACCTCTGGCTCAGAAAATCCGTGCACTGCAAATTGCTAGAGGCTGGGAGGGTGTTCAGGGATGTATTGTATGGGCTGGTTCTGTTCTCCTCCTCTTCCCTGGGTATCTGCTGTTTGTGACTGTCACTGGATATGTCTTTGGTCTGATACGAAGCTGCTGCTGTTATGTTCACTCTGCCTTTCTTACAGAAGTTCAGCCATTGTGGCTCTTACTAGTTTTAATGGATTGTTTTCAGTGGTCAAAGCAAATTGTCCAGTTACTCTCAAAGAAATCCAGCCAGGATAATGAGATCTGGCAATTTCAGGAGTGTAGCAATATAACCTAGAATTGAAAGAATAAAATCATGCTGAAAAAGACTCAGTCCCCTTTAAAGGAGTAGTAGGAGGGAAAAGAAAATGCACCTAAACAGTCATATATCAGAGTGGCATGTAAAATGGCCAGCTGAGGAGTGTTATTAATGAAGTGGTGAACTTTAAGTCCATGCATAACATGCCTCCAGTAGGAAGGTTCTTATTTCCAATGCCTGGAGTAATCTAGCAAAATCCAAGCATATCTTTAATGAACAAGGTAGGCTATCAATCAACACAGAGATGACAAGAACATTTCATACAAAAACAAAACTCGAAACAACCCCCCCTCCCCTGTAAAATCAAGGCCACTGCAATGCCTCCCAAGGCTGTCCGTCCTCGTCAGGCAGGCAAAGAGTCGTGAATCTGCATGTGACTGTTAAAGGCAGAGCTGCTACTAAGTAGGTGGTGGTTATTTTTAGCAACTAGTTTAAATTGTTCCGATATTGAATCTGCACCGTGCAGGGGTAACATCTTTAAAATGCAATTCTATGGTAGGTGGCAACAATCAAGCTGAATTACTGACATTGTAAGGAAATGAAAAGTCAAACTGCTGACCATGTGTATTTTATGGTATTTAATTAAAAGTAGATAACATAGTGTGAATGAACCACAAATCAGATAAAAATGGCAGTATATTCTCATATTTAACACATATTTGACTTGTGGTTGCTTGACAATTTACCAGAACAGGTCTATGACGGTCTCCAAATATAAAATCAGGAGTGTAATTAAAAATACTGCAGGGAAGAAGCAATATTCAGTTCAACCCTGAACTACGTTAATCACAGCCACAGCTGTATCACTTCCATTCCCTTTAAGAAGAGCCTCTTTTTTTTTTTAATAAAAGAGAAAAAAAATGTCCAGGCTTTTGCTAAATCAGAGCATTAAGTTTAAAAAGTTAAATGCGCGGTATGTGGGGCAGGAAAGAAAGGGGTAGGAGAGGCGGAGTGCAGGGTAGCCGGTTTATTAGGAGCTTGGGGCTGTGCCATGGCCGGGGCTGTGCCATGGCCAAGACTGTGGACTAGGACTGTGGTTCCTCTCATGCCTTTGGCACAGGCTTGTGCTGTGACCTTGAGAGATTCATTTATTGCAGCCTGTGCCACAGCTCCTTCCCTCATAAAGCAAAGCTATCCTTGCGTTCTCCCCTTATTCCTGTATTTGGCTGATAACCAGGAGAGTGGAGCCCTGACCTCGGCTGGGCACTTCTGCCATAATCCCCCTGTTACAGGGGCATTTAGCTCAGCTCTTCTCACATACTAACGTACACACGTGTGCTGGCTGCTTGCTGCTGCCGGTCTACAGCAAGCAAGGAAACACAAGTTGGACTTGGGCTCCCACCAGCTTTTCTTTTGTTAGTTCTCCCATTGAAAGTATCGCAACCCAAATTTGTGAGGCTTTGCTGGGCACACCCAGTAATGTTACCAGTATTCTTCCATCCTGTGGGGAGGTAGCGCTCTCAGCCTGACAAGGAAGTGGTGGTACCATGTGTCTTTTCACTAGAATTTAGATTAAAAAAAAGTCTCAAGTTCTTCTTGTGACTCCAGTTGAAGAGACAGCTCTTAGAGAATGAGTGTTTAGCCTTTCCTTGTTTGATGTCTGTCAGCACAGCTTTCAGCCAAAATAAATAAAATTAGGCTCTCCATTCAATGGGAGAGGAGGGAAAAAGGGAGTTCAGGCTTTCCGTGCTCACCTTTCACATCCTCATGGGTAGTGCCTGCCAACTTCTCAGCTCTGGTCTCTGCCCCCCCAACCCAGCTACAAAATGCTGTTTGCTGCTGTTGGAAGCCCTGGTTGATTTTTCCCACCTATCTGTAATACCACCTGCTTTTTGCCAGAGTGTCCAAATGTGTCACAGTGTGACTGTGGAGAAAGGCAAAACCTCCTCTGCAGGTCAGTGTGAGGGTTTTTTTCCAGGTGACTCCATGTCCTGGAAATCCCTGGGAACCAGAGGGTGAAAACCAAACAAAATGAATTCATGCACATCCAATTTGCAATACACTGTTTTGCTACTTCTTGCAACCGGACAGCTGAGTTTTGCATTTCTGTCAGTGTATCATTGTATTACTGGGGCTCTTGATGGCATCCAGGGATTTGTGCACAAAGGAGCCGTGTTTGGGACAAGGACTAAACAACCTTCTGGCTTTCGGTGGAAGAATTCATGAAAGAATTTCCATGTTACAATTCCCAGTTCCCTCTCTTTTTGGTGGGTTACAGCTGATTAGGAGAGAGTGAGATTTAGGTTCCGGTAGCAGAATCCTATCGTCTAAATCTCACTGCTATTATTTTTTACTGTGGGAAACATTAGTTGACATGCAATTGCAGTAATACCCTCTAGTCTCCACAGACATTATTTATTCATTTGGAAAAGGCTGTTGTCTCCTTCAGTTTTGTGTGGAGTTTCAGAATTTCAAAGACTCTTTTGGTGAGATTTTCTTGCACTCTGTATGGTATAATTCAATATTTCTTGTCCCTCTATTGCAAAGCTAATTGTAGCACCATTTGTTAACTCAGGAATTGGGCTATTTCTTATCTCTCTTTAAAATCGTACTTTTTAGCTTATTCTTGACTCCACTGTCTTGCAGCTTGAGCAAGTGTAATGCAACACAATGGACTTGCAGGTAATCAATAAAAGCTTTGGAGGTCAGAGACACATTTGACAAACTTACACTCATGATTAAATATTCTGCTGAAGGAAATACTGAGAGGTTTTTTAAAAGGTAAACTCAAGAGTTGCCCTGATGACCCTGAGGTTAGTATTTTGTGCTGCTGTGTAGAGGAGCTGGCTCTTTTTGGGCCAACAGAGTCACTGCTTGCTCCACAGCCTGCCTGCAGCCTGCTCCTGTTGCAGTCAGTGGGATGCTCCTTTGGACTTCAGTGGGGCTAAGATCTCAGTTTTAGGGATGTAACCAAGCCACCTGGGTTAGGAGCCTTGACACCCTGGCCTCCCTTATCTGCTTGGTGGAGAGAAATTATTACAGAAAATCTGTAGGGATAATATCTTTTTTAAGAAATAGCTGAGTGTGAGTTGGATTGCAACAGGTTGCTCTGGTACAGCTCTGTGTATGTGATGAGCCGGATTGATTTTAGACTTCGTTGTCAAAATGTTCCCACCAAACACTAGCAGTCAGAGCAATTTGGTGCGTACCTGGAGCAGAACTTCTGGTTCTGCTTTTCTGAGAGGAAACTGGTTAGTGCACACTGGGCGGTGCACACCAAAACTGCCTTGTGCCCTTGGTGAGGAAAATCGGGGGATTTGTTTCAAAGTTTCATGACTGCTCTGAAACAAAATGAGAAGCGCCAGTGCCCTATCTATCACTTCAGGGGCACAGCATGGTCTCATAAAATTTAGGTGTTTTCATGTGTGGGTGGTGCTACCCCTCCTGCTGATTTGCATGCTGCTGTTTGGTGGGAAGCTGGGAGATGCTTTTGCATGTTGACAGCTTAACTGAGAAGCTGTAAATTCAATGCATTTGAGTTTTAATTCTGTGAATGAATAGTGTAACCATGAGGACACAGGTCCTGCTGGGAGAGCAACAGGTGACTAATTAAGAAGGTGCTAGAGCAGTATCCGAGTATTTGACAAAGGTAACAGGCACTTCCAGGAGTAGTCATCATCTCACAGTCACCGTTGTCTGGCTGTGGACAGCTCATGGCTAGGAAAGATGATGGTCTACCCATGGGAATTTCTCTTTATATCACCCAGACTGCCATAGCAAAAATCCTTTTCCGAGTAGTTGGACCTCTGTGGCATCCTTCACCCCCAAGTGTTCAAAAGCACAGAGAGAAGAGCTAGAAATAAGAAGGTTGTCTCCAGGCTACATGGTGGTGAGTGACTGGGGCAGAATGAGGTTGCTCAGGCTGGAGGCTATCAGGACATGGGAGCAGTAATAGTAACAGGGAAGCGTGGCATGGTAGCAACAGTAGGAAGCAGCAGCAGGAGATGATGTTGGCAGAACTTTCCCATTCTAGAAGTTAACTCCACGAATTTTCTGAAGTCACTTCTGGGAAGTGATATTTGGGTGACAGCAGAATGAGTATATTTGTGGCACGGCATCCCAGATTGCCACCGAGCAGCTTGTCTCAGTGGAAGTAAGATGTGAGAGAAGTACATCACTGTGCACTGAAAACATTTCAAAAGGACATGAGCCAGCAGAGTCATAAAGCTTCTCTCTCCAGATGTTCTCCCCAGAGCCATTAAAATAGGTGGTCTTAATATTTACTTTTTGATCTTCAGTATGGTACCTTCCCAAAAGCCAATTATAAAACACGTGTGCACAGACGAGTCTTCGTGCTGGGGCAGCCAGAGTGGGAGGCATACTGACACCTCGTTTAGTTTGCCACTCCATTTCCCTCCAAGAAAACTAGCGGGCTACCTGCTGTACCTTGTTTGCAATCTGCATGCAGTAGAAGGCTTCAAAGCTCTTAAGGAAATGCATTTCAAATGTGCTTCCTGTTCTAAAGCATGCAGCAAGTGCTGTCATCCAACTATGTCAGAGAAATCCGTAAAAATGAAGATAGGTCGGTCTAAATCAAAAAGCGAGGGTTGAATCCTGTGAGTTTTGCAACTGCAAAAAGTGTCACATCCAACAGAATGCAATATGTAACGAGTATATACCACACCAGTTACAAGAGCGTGACAAATGGCCTTGCAAGCACAACACAGGCTTCATTTATACTGTTTCCTTTCTGAGGTAGGATGGCAACTCTGTAATGTCTCCAATTTTTTGTTGCTCTAGTGAACCTCCTCCGCCGAGAGGAGAGACAGTTGAGTGTGTTATACTTGCGTTCTCTCAGGTATAATATACAATATCCATAATAATTCAATAACATGAGAGCTTGGCTCTAGTGTTTGTTAGAAAGAATTTACTTTGCTTTCATTGGGATAATTACAACCGATTGTAATAAGCATGGATATAAACTTTCGATCTTTGCTCTGCTTTCAGAGCTGCAGACTGCAGGTTACACACGAGTTGAGGACAATTACAACTTAGTTCAAAGTCCAGAGACTTCAAAAAAGGCGTGGGGTGGTGACTCCATTTAGTAAATCATAATTTGACACTTTATTCTCCATTGCTTATAATTTCTCTGAAAGTTTTACTTGCACAGACAGTTTCTGGATTCCAGGGCAGGGCAAGTGCATTTTGCAGCATAACTTGTAAATCCCATCTCAAACAACCATGGCAAGGGTCCAGACGAGAGCTCATGGCACCTTCCTGCTGACCTGTGTGCTGCTTGGATAAATAGCCAAAATGGGGTGAATGTGCCAAGTTTCTGGACCTTTGTGCTAGACACCAGCCGGTCAATAGGTATGTTGGGAAATAAGTGGCATGAGAAAGTAAAAATTTCTGGCAAAAATGGGCACTCCCCAGGGAGGTGGGAATTAGCTGGGTTTCAGGCACCGCCATTATTTCATGGATGGAGCCTGGCATGAGTTTTTCTGAATAGTGTAACCACACGTGAGCTGCTGCGCTGGGAGGACAGCAGGCTCTTCCCTGCGTGGCATCCTCTGAGCCGCCTCCACTCCCTGAAATGCTATGGGAGCGGCTGGTTTTCGAGAACGATAACGTTCAGGAATCCTAAAATCCTAGTATCTGTGACTGTCTTCTGGCAGCCTCTTGCTTCCCTGAATTGGCTGGGATATGGTATCCTCTGTTTTCCCTGACACTGCAAACAGGTTGAAATGGTAGACGAAAGGGGAGCAGGACGGAGCTGTAACTTAGTGCATATCAGCCTTCTACTGCTGGAGTTGAGGATTCAGAGTCTTCCTTTGAGCAAATACAAAAATGGGTTTAATAGTTTATTTCTAAATCCTTAGTGGACATTTGGCAATATCATAAAACCACGGCACAGTTTGGAAAAGAAAAGCCCAAGGCTGTGGAACAGGAAATCTGTCGCTTAATGGAGCTGAGGTAGAAGGCAGAGAGGCATGGAGAAACACGCACAACACCTTCTTCGAGGTGTTTCTAATAAGCCCACGCTTGTTATACACCAAGTGCACCCACTAATTAAGGAATAATAAGAAAAAAAGACAGTTGAAAAGCCTGACTAGTTTTTCTCCGGGAAATGCATTAGACAATTGGAAAGTACACACAGTCCTATTATTCAAGATAATTTACACTCACTCTCCTAGTCCACCACAAGAATTTATGAACCTGGAAGAGCTATAAGTCCCTTAACAAAGTAAACAAACAGTAACTCAGTCTTGTGTTCTTCCAGAGACCCACCACCTAAGGGTTTGGGTGGGTTTTTTGGTTTGGGGTTTTGTTTTTGTTTTTTTTTTTTTAACTAAAGGTGAAAAGATGATTCAGTATGTAGAGCTATGTCTCTTTTCTCAGGGGCAAACAATTCACATTACTGGAATTAGACTATTAGAATAGACTTCAAGTGCACAGTGAACCTCGGCAAATAAAATCCACCAGCCTTCAGCTATGACTTGTCTTTGCACGTATGAGGAGTCTCAATGGAGAAGGTAGCACTGGGCTGCTGTGCTCTTTGCAAGTAGCTCAGCCTTTACTGAGTGGCTGTGCGGCTCCCCTCCCCCAGGCCTGACAAATTCAGAGCAACAACAGCCAGAAGATTAAGCAAGTGTAACTAAAACTATTCTGATGTCAGGCCCCTATTATAATCTCCTCCGAACAATCTGAAGCGTACTCGTTAGTCCATACAACGTATCGTCTCCTCCTGAACGTGTGAGGCACTTAAAGAAAGTTTTTCGCACTGTATACCAGACGACCTTGATGTGATAGACTGCAGGGTTTTGTGACACTGCACACTCAGTGCTATTCAACACTTTGCCTGAAAGGGAGGAAGGAATGGATTTATTGACTTGTGACTTTGACTCAGGCCTGTGTATCAGGAGTGTTATTATGTGGAATGATTAGGCTGCAGTGTCAGGGACAAGTTAAACTAGAACAACAAAGGACCTCCTTAACCTTTACCTGGACACAAGGCCATTCATAATGACTTGCATGGTTTGGAAAACTAAGTATATCTTGCAGCACTCAATACTTCTGCAGCTACAGCAAATGAACAGAAATGGAAAAGATGGATTGCTGAAGGAGATGAAATGTAATTCAATTCTGCATAGTCCTGTTTAGAATACCGAGTTCAGGTCCGTGTCAAAAAGTGGTAAAGGCATCATCATTTTCTTCGGGGTGAAGCAGGAATTTTAAAACTGGAAATAATAGATACCCGCCTGGGAAACTTCTATTTTTTCAGACAGTATGCCAAAAAATCCTGTCCCTGGAGGAGCTTTCCTCACATGAATTGTACACAAAACCGTTATTAATGCTAACAATAGCCAGGTGCCAAACATGAAGAGAAGGTCCCAAAACAGCAAGCGGGGTTACTCCCACAAAGTTGGTGGTGATTGTGGTGAGAATACTCACGTATCCCTGTTGATGCGTGCGAGGAACCCAGTACCTCTTCTGGAGCTAGTGCTGCATGAGATTCCTGATGTAACAGTCCATTTGTGGTTTTATATTAGATTGAAAATATTGCTTTTCTTTTCTTAATGGTCATTATCAGACCACATTATGAATGAGTCAGTGGATTTTGGACGACTAAGATCTCGCCCCTGCTCAAACCGATAATAGTTTTGCCCCTGGTTTCAGGAGGTGCCAAACCAGGGCTGGGTGCTTCGCAGGGCTGAGTGCTCGTCTCTGTGCATTGCCTGGTTTGAGAGTGCTTGCGCCTCCCAGGCTCCTCTCCTTCCCGACAGTGTTTATTGCTGATATCCAATTGTGGGATGCCAGGAAATTTCCCATTTGTGAAGGGTGGCAAAGGTCCTTCTTCCAGGAAGTGGTTGTACAAGTAATTGTAAAAATGTCTGCAGAAAGAAATTAAAATAAGCAGTATATGATGTGGGAGTTGAAGAAGTGATGCAAAAGAAGTGTCTTAGTGGCGATATGAGCAAGCATGCTGCATGGGGAAAGAGAGGCTGGTTTCTGATGAGGTGCATTTGATCTCTCCAGTACTGTATGAGCTTCTGAACTCAGTGCTCCCAAATGTACCCAAGTTGTGGAGCTTGGAGAAACCATAACTAGCATCTTGTCTTTGCTCCTGGCTAGCACAGGCCCTCAAAAGCTACAGAATAACGAGAATTATTCTCTTCTGCCTTGATGTATATGATGAGTGGGACTTTGTGTTTCAAGCTAAACATACTGGCTAGGTTTGAAAACAGCTGCAGTACTGCATCTGACCTTTTTTTTTTTTAAGCGCTCAGTAAAGCACACCATTTTCATGTGGGTGCAAACTGCTCTGCTGGCTTATACCTTTGTAGTGAGGTTTGCATTTGGCTCAGTGCCCCAAAAACCAGTCACCTCTATTCTTCCCTTCTCCTCTATGCTCTAGTTTCCCTCTGAGTGGAAAGAAGCCAAATGCTCCTGAAATCTTTGGTCAGCCCTGCGCTGGTGAAGCCACCCCTTCCAAGGGCAAGGTCAGCTCACCAAGTGCCTCCCCAGAAGATTTCAGCTGCTTCCTCCTATGTCCCAGTTAGACCATTTTCTGTGACCATAAATACTGGATCAGTTTTAGCTGTCTATTTGTCAACCGAGAAACAAACGCGATGAAGAGGCTGGTTCCCTTTCTCTGTGCTGGGCAAATGGCTCTTCCTTTCATCAAAACAAGGTGTGGTAAACCTATGGCTCCTCTTTATTTCACTTCAGAGGTTTTTCTTTTTTTTCTTTTTTTTCTAATGAATTCAGTCAAACAAAATTGCAGCATGTCTTCTGTTAAAAGATGTTTGTTACATTTCATGGGTGCGAGTTAATTTAACAATAACTGCATTTCCCTGGTGCTATTACAAAATAATACTACTTTTTGTGATGGCTGCGTCAAGAGCCAGGCATGGATAGGAGCACTGTATACGTGCTAGAAATAAAATTAACAATAAGAAGTGAAGGAACCTCTGGGTGAACCAGATTAATATTAGAGATAGACAAATCAGAATAGCTGAGGTTTGTTTTGTATTTTCTACTGCTTACCTGAACTTCTCAAGTCACTAAACAAGACATTTCAAAGAAATACTTTCTCTTCAGACTGTGGGATGTTGTACTTGTACCTGGTGTAGTTACTCTCATACTTTTTTTTTTTTTTTTTGCTCTTGCATTCATTTTTGCTACACAGGAGTTTTACTGCTCCTTTTTATCACCCCTAAATTGGTTTGTTGAAAAATATTACCACTGCATGTTGCCTGTTTCTTCTGAGCTGGTTTTGTGCAGGTTCTCTAACATCAGGGAAATACAAGGGTTTACTGTATAAGCCTTTATTAACTACTCAGTCCCTTGTTTGGCCTGTGAATGACAGGGAGTTTTTCTTTGTCGTCCACATGCTGCTTTCATTTTGTCATATCAATATTGCAGCAAATTAATTAACTGCTGTTCTTTTTTTTTTTTTTTTTTGTTAGGAGACAGGAGGGAAGGGCACCCTTTTGCTACTCCCAACTCTAGGACAACTCAGCGTGCCTATGAGTAAAATCACCTGGAGCAAATCTTGCCTCCCATCTCCCAAGATGCGGCCTTCCCATGTGAGGGCCTCTTTTTTCGAAGAGGCAGGATTTGAAGGTTCTGTGTAGGATAACACACCACAAGCCCTTATGTATGATAGGTTTTAAGGAGCAGGATCCTTGCTCTTGTTGCAAGACGCCAACAACTTGCCTTTTGTTCAAAACAAGGTAAAGGGCATTTTATCCTGAACAATTACAATCTCCTAAAATTACAGGCATCTGAAAAGAAGGTAGAACCTAATACCACACACAAGAGCCAACAGGGCTGTTCAAAGAGGATGAGAGAGGTGCAACATGTCCAAAATAACACTGTAAAAGGAAGAAGTTTAGGAGAAAGCTGCAAACGTTTCTCGCAGATAGTGCATGGAATGGGTTGTTTTACTCTGAACCATAAAACATATATGCAGAAAAAGGGTTTAGTGTTTGCATCACTTTTTTTTTCTAAGTACTGAAAGTTGTAAAAGACTGAACCTGCCTTAATATTTTTAAGTGAATTATATTTTTACTGATAGCTCTTCAACTGTGATGATCTTAGAAGTTTTCCAGTGATGTGGTTGCCCTGCAAGAGATTGTAGCCAGCAGAGAGGGGTGTTCCTTTACAGTTTTGTTTCTCTTAGGATCAGGCATCTACTTCCAAAAGCTAGCAGTCTCTGCAGGCACCAAAAGATCAGCAACCTCCAAACAATTTCAGACAAATCACTGTTTTGTGTCAGAAGAGGCTAGAGGGGATGCTCAGAGCAGCATATTAAATATAAAGCAGATGAAGCATCCCACACTTGCCAGGGTTGGCAGATCCCTTTCTCCTGTTTTGTTCCCAGTTAAACACTGCATGTTTGTGACTTTGACTCAAAGTGCACTGGACATACTTTTTGTTTAAAGGAAGCCAACAGAGTGAAGGAGAGGAAAGATGTGATCAAAGGAACTACTGAGGGAAGCTGAAGGAAGGAAGAAAAGTCAATACACAAGGAGGAAGCTACTGAAAAGAGCAAGCATTTTTAACCAAGAGAGATGCACAGGTAGTGACTGGCTGCAGGTGCCTGGAGCTGCTTGAGTGGGAAAGGTGATCCTTAACTGCATTTGCCAGCCTTCGGGGTCCCCTGGCAGCCACACTGCTGGCTGCACGCTGAACCTGCCTGACGTCATGCCACCTACTGAAATCCTCAAATTCTGGCATTTAGTAGTAGAGTACAAGGTTAGGAGGAAGGATATAGCATTGGTTATGTGACTGTTATATACTCAATACCCTTATCTAGTTAAAACATCAGCATAGCTCTTTCCAAGCTGCTCCGTTAATAACTAAAGTGGTCGTGGCCTGGCTGTACACTGAGCCTCACTGAGCCGTAGGCTGCAGACCAGACGCACTGGGTATTATGGCAGCTGAAGTTGCTATCTTTAGAGCAGGTCTTCTTTTTGACACCTAACATAGGACACTGAGCTGGAAGGGGCCTCAAGGAAGGTCGTTGTGCGTATCCCTCCATGCTAAGGCGACATCTCCTGCACCTCTAGCAAGAGAAACTCCACATTGCTCTTGCCAATCTCTTCCAGAGCTTCACTGTTTTGTTGGAAAGACTTTTCCTAATACGTGACTCGAATCTTCTTTGTTGCCAGGTTTTTCTTGTCCTTTTGGTCATGGGCATGGAAACAGATTGCTGCAGCCTTTTATATGCTGGAAGGCTGTTATCATGTCTCCCCTCAGTCTTCTCTTTAGAGCAAACAACCCCACTGTGTTCAATCTTTCCTCACAAGTCATGGTTTTTAGACCTCTGATTGTTCTTCTCCCTTTCCTCTGAACTCTCTCCAATTGGGCCATGCCTTTCTTGAAGCAGGATGCCTGCAGAAGAACACAGTGCCCCGGGTGAGGCCTCCCCGGCACTCAGCAAAGTGCAAGCATTGCTTTATGAGTCTTGCAGACTCTACTTCTGTTTAAACGTCACAGGATGGCATTTGCCTTTTTCTCAGCTGCATACTATTGTCGATGTATGTTCAGCCTGTGATCCACAGCCCCCGGTCCTCTGGTTTCTTTTCTGCAGAGCTGCTATCCTGGCAATTGTTCCCTCTTTGCTGCTCATGTAGGTTAATGCACGGGGTAGATGAAGCAAACACCTACTCCATCTTCCCCTGCCCCCAAATCCACTTAATGTCAATTTTACGCTTTTCCTACTTAATATAGAGTCCATGTGTTGAGGGAGTGTTGAATATCAAATGGATGTGAAGAGGTCTTTATTAAAATGACAAGGATAGAATAGCATGGTGGGTATACAGCAGCAGGGAGCAGTACATAGGTTTGGGTTTAGGTAGTAAAACATTGGACTTTGCTCTCGTTAATGGTTCTTCCTTTGAAAATCGAAAGCACTTAAGCTATGGGAAAAGAAACATAAAATCCCACTTATTTCTTTCACAATTCTGGGTGATTCCCTCAAGCTGGTGTGTCTCATGCACTTAGTATTTTTTTCTTTTCAGAGGTAAGGCATACTCACTGTTTCTTTGGCCTGGAGATGGCTTTCTGTGTGACATGAGGAGGTCTGTTCCTCCCTGGTGCTGGTCCATGACTGGACAATGCAGATGATGGGGAAAAGAACAATTAATTACCTGGAGGTTTCAGCATAAATCATTACTGGCCCTCCAAGCACGTCGTTCCTTACCTCCTTCATAGTAGTTTTACTAAAATAGGTTATTTATCTCAAAAATCTTCTCTGATATTTATGGAGTGTGCTTGGAAGCAAGAGGTGTGTCTACCTGTATTTTACTGTAAGCAGAGGGATATATTCAGAGGGTATTTTTTGTGCGCGCTCCCTAGCCAGAGAACAAGAAGGTTCAGCTTCAAGGTGCCTGACTGAGGCAATGGCTCCTACCAGGGGAATCAGCACATCAAAATGTTGCTTTCTCTGGCAGAATAACGGAGATCTGGTACGGCACCTTCTAATTTTTCAAACAGCACAAAGTGCAATTCCAAATTAACCAGCACACCTCCACCTTAATTTTTCATTTTACTTAACCTCTCTGTGTCTGTTTCCCCATCTGTAAAACTGAGATAATACTTACCTACCTCACAGGGATGTTATGAGGATTAATTAATTGATGTTTGTACAGTGCATTGAATATGCAAAGCGCTATATGTGCTAAGTATTATTATTTAGTTTAAATGCAGCTGAACATGTTTTGAATGCTGGGAGAGAGCTCAGTCACTGACACCAATCTATCACAGTGTGGCTAATGACACAGCTTTGGGAACCAGGCAGACAATTTTCTTATCCTGTGCCATAATTAGCCAATATCAACAATCCCCCCCCAAAAACCTTTGCAAGAATTGCAGGGATTGACCACTACGGGATGACTGCAGAAATCCCAATCCAAATACCTCACAGTGGGATCAAACAGTAGCAAATGGAACACCCCCAAAAATCGCCCAGCTCAGATGGGAGTTAAAGGTATCTGTAGGGCTGGAAAAACACTGTAGTGCCCCATGGAAAATGTAGAGCATCTTCCGACTTCAGAGCATGAAAAAGTATGAACAAAATATTTAGTGGGACTCTTTTTGTTCAGCGTGGCATCCAGCCCGGCTTTTGCAGACATAGCTAAAAGCATCACCTGCCCCCCTGTGTGTGTGCAAATGGTTTCCAAGCCACTATTTGTTCTGGTGTGTTAGTAAGTGATGGTAGCCCCAGCAGCAAAGGGGACTGTCTAGCTGGAGATACAAAAGGCTGTTTAAGAACTGGTAATATGGGGTGTGTATATATGTATATATGGGGGAGAGGAACTTCTTCCAAGAAATACAAGGAGATACTCTATAATTTTTCTCTTGGCCACAGATTTATTTCAGTTTTAGTAGTTCTCATTCAAATTCATCAGGGGTAATTAATGAAAGATATAGGAAGGCCAGCACACACCTAGGATCCTCTGTTTGTAGCTTGAATTATGTTGAGCTGTTTGGTCTATTGGTTCACTACCTCAAGCCTAGTGCAGTATTGTCATCCTTTGCTTTACAACACAGTCATTATATCCCTAAACCACATTGTGATACACTGTGGCTTCTGTTTACGACTCCCGAAACTCCCACTCCATATATCACCTGCCATAAAACCCATCAAACTGCTGCTAGTAAAATGGTGCACAGTGGTCTAAGTAGGAGCCAGGCAAATTGTGTGATACCCTACTGTGGTTAATGAGAGTGAAAATGTGGTTAGGATTTTATTCAGGCGATGTTCATTTGCAGGGCCATTGTAGTGAGGTGGCAAAGAAAAGAGTCTTTTGTTAACCTGAATGACAATATATTTTCTATTGTATGAAGTAGCTGAATGCAGAGTTTGCCAAGTTATACAGCAATTGTAAATAAGTCAAACTGTGACCTTGAATGGCTACATTTTTATTGCTTGGGGGTCTTGAAAACTAATTAATACACCAAGATGTTATAGTGACCATATGAAACCTGTTACCAAAATTTAAACCATTGCGGAGCAGTTCAGACCAGTCGTTGACAACTACAAAAATATAAAAAGTAATTTAGATGTGTGTGCCAGGAAGATCTTTTTTTTTCTTATTTTTTCTTAGAGGGCTGTTGGGATGTGCTGCTTAATTGTTGAGAGTTGTAGGGGAAGCAGAAATTCTGGAGGAGGTCTTTGCTGCACATCCCGAAAGGTGGCACTGAGCCCTGCTCCAGCTGGGTGGTGAAGGCTGCTCCCAATTTAACCTTGCCCCTGAGGCCAAGGGCATACTCAACTGCATCTCAATGTTGTTTTGGGCTGAACCTGGGACATAAACCTTTCCCTCTCCTCCCTTCCCCTTTCACCCTGGTTTATGGAGGGAGAAGATCTGGGCATGTGGCACCAGCAGCTGGGACCAGCTCATGGTCAAGGTGGGCACGAGTACGTTGCAGTAGCTCGTGCCACCTGATGTAGATGTGTCTGGTGGGGCCCTAAGGAGAGCTAAAGCTCTCAATAGTAGGCTTTGTGCCCTCCCGGAGCAAACAGATAGAAGTTTAATTTCACAGGCCAAAGGGAGACCGTAGTTCCATGAGACGCTTAAGCACTTACACAATCGTAAATATGTTAAAAAAAAAAAAAGCTACTGAGGCCAACACAACTTCTCACATGCTTAAAATTAAGCATGTGATGAGAAAAACCTTCCTTGTTAAATCATGAGTGGTGTAAAAATTGTAAAAGCAATTGTCAGTTGATTAGTTTCCACAGTCCTCATCATGTTCCTGCCTGTAGTTGTCTCATTCATTAAAGTGCAATGTAGTTTTTTGTTTGTAGTTGTTCCCCCCCCACTTCTATTTTTAATTACAAGACCGCATCTTCAGTGATATAGCTTGAAAACAGGGGAGCTGAGTTTTACTTTAGATTGAAATTTTACATACATTTTGCCTTAGGTAAAAAGTTGATTTCCCCTCCTCAGCCAACAGAAAGTAAATTAAGGCAGGCGTGTATAACAAAATCAAAATTTTGTAGCTGTGTTGTGTTTTTTGACTGTTTCTGCTGTTGTACAAAAAATTACATTAAATTAAAAGGGCCTATTTATAAAACAAACATTTTGTCGGCAAAAAGGAAATGCAGCCATAATAAAATTGTCAGTCTCAGTGGAATGACTGTATTGTACTGGGCTTTCGAAGAAAATCAGGCTGGCTCCTTCAGAGGAAATCTGATTTCAATTTAAGAGTCTTATTGAGGAAAACAGCACCACAAAAGGGGAAATTAAACCATAAAGAGAGCATTAAGGTAATGTTAAGCATCTAACTTACCACTGCAAAAAACAAAGCAATCTGAAGTTGAGGTAGAAACTTTATCCTTAGCATCCTTCGATCCTCCTGGGTCAAAGTATCACGGATGCCACCAGAAGTGGTGGGAGGGGACAGGAGGTATGCATGAGCTGCAGCGAGCTGTGCGGCAGCTTGGTTAAGGCTAAGAAAGAGACTGTGTAGAAATTGCACCTTCTTACTTCACAGACTGTCTCTGATGTGAATTCTGAGTCATAGCCGCTTAATGCACTGAATGAAAGAAGTTTTTAGTGCTTTTTTCGTCCCTGACTAGCTTAGCAGAACCTGTACAGCCATAGAGAGGGAGCTGGATTATTTTGTGGCTCACGCTTAGCTAGCAAAGGCCCTGGTCTTGCAGTCACTTCCAAAGGCATGGAGACGCTCTGATTTCAAGGAGAACAAGGAGAAGCAGTTCACTTCAGCAAAAGGACTTTCTGTTCATAGGGGTTAGGCTGAGAGCTCTTTCCAAAAGGATTTTATTTTTTAAAGATAAATAGGGTGAAAATCTTAAAGAAACCAGAAGACATGTTAATTCGATACTTTTATGGTGTTACATGTGTGTTTAGAATGGCTAATTTTATGCAGGTGTGGCTATAGGTGAACGTTGGGTGGGTTCAAGGTCACGCATATTCTGTTGAAGCACAACCTGTAGACCAAAATTTATCTGGGGATCAACTGTATTGATGGTCAGGTCTGCAGAGAAGAATTTCTTTCCTCTTTTCCATCCTCGGGGGAATATGTCCATCTGCCAGGGTGGCCGTTTGCTTTGTAATTCGTTTATCTCCTCACTGGGCAGATACGGTGCAAGGGTGCCATCGAAGCTCTGCCTCGGTCCACCTACTGGGGTGTGAAAATCCCAAATACTTTGTAGTACCTTTGTGGTGCATTTCTTGGAGTTAACTCTATTGCAGCCTGGGAGGTTCAAAGTCCTCTTCCAAATATAGGAGGGGATGAAGGTGCCCGGTCCCCAGCTCCAGTGTAGCATTGCATTGTGCACCGTACCTGGGAACTGCAGCAGCTAATCTTCATGTTGGGTTAGCTCTATTCTTACTGATATCCCTGTGGTCCTGTGGGTTGCTTGTGGATGTCCTTCCCCAAGTATTTTTCATTCCAGAGGAATGCTGGTTATCAGAGTTACATATGTTCACTTTTTGAGCCTCCCAGCTGGCTTGCACAGGAGGGAAGTGTAATTTCCATTTTGTCATGAGGAAATGAAGGCATAGAGGGATCAGGCAGCACGAGACTGTGGGCTGCTGGATATTCCTTAATCACATGGACCACCTTAGCCAGCTAGCTCAAAATGCTTGCTACACTTTGGGAAATACAAAAGTGCCTTCATGAAGCAACTGCTGGGAAGGGTTTAGGTGCAATATTTCCTGCCACGAAGCAGAGAGGCAGATGGTGACTTCCTATGATCTGTTCACACATCTAAAACGCTCTCAGTAGTATCAGATTTTACCCAGGTGTTGACCTGGAGTATACCTGTCCTGTCAGGGTGTATCATACATATTTGACATGGAAAAGAACACAGGTGTTTCGTTAGAAAAGGCAAACTCAAATAAAGGCACTGTCGCCTTGGAGTGCATGAGGATGGGATGGATTTGCACAGATATTGGCTTCAGAAGCCTCCGTGTGATTTGGGAACTCTGATCCTGTGCCTGCACCACCACCAATGTGGCTCGTGCATGTCAACGGTCTCTCTTTCATGCACTTCATGTAGTGGGGAAGCTGGTGTTCTGTCCTGTCCGGTCCCAACGCGTTTGAGTCTTAAAAATAGGGACCTACAGCCTGTAGTCACTATGGGAGTCTGACTCCCGAGATGTCAAGGGAACTTCTGGCAGAGGTGAAACCGGAGGGCTTGGTAGAACATTTGTGCACCCAGAAATTGGAGGAAGTTTTGAAGAGAGCAGAAACATAAGCAAAAATAAATAAAACATAAACATAACGCCCTAAACTGAAACATATTCATGCATTTACAATCATCAAAATCCCAGGTTAGGCAGATGAAAGAGATTTCAGTGTGTTACAAGTCATAGCAATAATAGCCTTGGGACATTGGTTGGTCTATTCTATTATGTAAAAGTCTCATAGCCTTGTAATGCTTCCACAGATTAAGAAGTGCTATGTTACCAGCTCTAAATATTTATTTAAATTAAGACTTTCTGCTTCTAACTGAAATCTCCACTGAATATGATGGTATAATAGGGTGCCCTGTTCCATCTGTGTAAATAACACAGAGAGATTTTCTCTTGTTGAAATACCTGCCTTAAAAAAACGCAGCAATAACTTGAGACTTCAAAGGTCTAACTTCAAAAGATTTCTTGCATTCTGCTTGACGGGACAGCATCTTATGCACACATGCTTTTTCACTGCTAAATGCCTTAATAATGAGCTTGGGTTCAGATTTTGTGAATCAGAGCCAAGTAACTCTGTTTTATTATATTTGCTGGGAAATGAACTAGCTCTGGGTAATTAGGAAAGCAATTTTATTAGCATCTATTTCATAAAGATTGTTTTTTAATCAGAGTCAGAACTTACTAGAAATGATTCTTTTATTTTTATTGCATGACTCTCTTGAATGGTACGGACCGCCGTGGGTCTTAACCCATAGCAAACTCTGCGCACTGAAGGCAGCGGTATCACTATTAATCTGTAACAATGTTATAAAATAACCCTAGGATGGTAGTCCTCTAAATAACACTGCAGAAGCTAATAATTACTGTAGTGTGGTTTACTGCATGATGCCACCCTAGGGCTAAATTATAACTGTCCATGCATTCGTGCACCATAAAAAAGACAGGGCACGAGGAGCCTGCTTTCCTCTTCATCTGAAGCCGTGCTGTACAGAAGCAACGAGGAACCATCTCAAGGCCATGGGGAGAGCTGGAGGACAAGTTAGGAGCAGGGTGTAGGGGTACAGTGGCAACATAGGGACCAAGAAAAAAGATTTTGGTTTGATTCTGTACGTGGTTTTAATTTCCCATAAGGAGGACTTGACACTAAATCTGTGATGGTGCTGGGAGAAAAAGTGGTAGTGTGAGGAAAGACCAGCATGGCACCTTTCCTTTCTGGAGGTGCTTTAGGAGAAAAGGGAAATGCCACTGTACACATCAAAGGGCAAATAACTGATGGGTTTGGTTCACTGGCCAAACTGGGAAAAGAAAAAATAAAAAAAATCAGGCTTAGAATAATTGTCTTGGAAAACCCATAACAAAGCCTCTGTTTTGTCAGAGAAACATGAAGACAAAAAAGATTTTTATGTACTGAACAAGAAGTTTTGCTTTCATTTCAAACCCCTCTTTTATTATTTAATGTTGGCAAATTTGGGAAAAAAAAAAAAAAAGTTTTTTAAAAGTGTTTTCAGAAAACATTTTGAGTTTTCTGAATGTTTTAAAGTTGTTTTCAAAATTACTTCATGAACTTTACCTGAAATTGCAAATATTTTTCCTTGAAATTTAATTTTTTTGGTGAATGGAAGAATAATGACTTTAAGATGTACTTTGCTGCAAGCATCTGCACATCACCAGTGGTACATGGGCCTTCCAGCGCTTTCGACTTGGAGCTCTGCAGTCGCTGCTGAGCAGAGAGGACGTGGCCATGATGGATCCTGGGACTGGGACACATTCAGGAGAGTAATAAAGATAGGCATCTTCTGAAAAATTTACACCTGCACTTGTGTTCTCATCTCAGAGAGACTTTGGGTTAGAGGCTGTTGTGAAACAAGATTTGGATTCATTCTTGTATTGGATTTTGGGTTTTTTTTTTGCAAGAGTAAGTTCATGCTAGATTAGTAGTAACAAAGGAATGGGTGATAATTTAATGGAAAGAGTAGGAGGATCTTTTATGCAACAGAAGGAGTAGGCTGAACTTCCAGAGGTGCTCGGTGGGGCTACCCACGTACCCGCAGAGCATAGCTTGCCTTTTTGAAATAGCAGGCTCCCTCATCACCTGCCTGGATCCCTCATCACCAAGGTTTTGCAAGTGCAGTCATAAAGTTTCTAAATTTGGTCCAGTGTAGAGGCTCTCTAGAAAGAAGACAAGAGCTGGGAGGAGAGATATCCCTTTCAGTTTGGGATTCTGTGCAGAGAGAGAGAGAAACCTCCTGAAAGTGTGCTCAGCCAGTTCCAGAGAAAAGCACCTTGTAGTAAATCTGGAGCTTGACCTGAGCCTGCTTACGTTTTGGAGGCCTTCAGGGAGTTTGTTTCAGGCCAAATCGGTATGAGATCAAGGAGAAAGTTTATATCAGTTTTGAATTGCTTGAACAAAGCAAAAAGTTTTTAGGACTAAAAAGGGAGAAACATATGTTACACAGGAGAAAAACATCTTATCAGGAAGAACATGGAGAGAGTGAAGTGACTAATGATGAGGTTTCTGAGACTTTGCCACAAAAAAATTATAAAAGGAGGCTCCTGAAAACTTTTCAGATGGCTGTAGTGTGATCTCATTCTCCAGGCAGAGAAAGAATATAAAACAGGGTATATTTTCCAACTTTTTTTTCCATTTATATTTTACAAAGCTTATTTCCTTTGGACAAAATAATTTAGAAACCCCCAATTATCTAGGTGTCAAAACCCACATTGCAAGAGAGATTCAAGCCAAAGGCCTTAGGTAGGCATGCCTTGTGTCTTCCTCACAGTCCGTGGCCTCACCTGGTGGTACCTGTGGTCCTCCACAGCTGATGTTTGCAAGCCTGTTGACTGAAGGTGAAGGCCAAATGGTTGTAAGAAAGAGGAAAAGAGGAAAAGAGCAAGAAAGTGAAAGAAAGGAAAGCAGCAAGTCCCTCTTCCCACAGTGCATGCACCAGGGACAGCTACTGCTGCCCGCTTCTCCCAAAGTTTGAGTGCTTAACATTGCATCCCAAACAGAAAAGTATTTTGGTTCACATATACATACATACATACATGCATATATATAAAAATATATATAGACACACCCACACACGAAGAACAGCAATCAGTTTTATTCCTTCACTTTGCAGTCATCAGTAAATTTAGTATATTCATGTGAATAGTTTGAAGAACATATCCTGTGATCTAAGTAAAAGGGAAAATTTATCCACAAGATGAGCCAGTGTGTGTAAAAATAAACTGTTTGATTGCTCTTGCATGCTCTTCTTTTGTGCAAGCAAAGAGAAATGCAGAAAAATTGCCACATTTCATCATGCAGGACAAGGGGGCCCAGGTGACACCCTGATCAGGTGTGCATGCATAATCAGTCCAAAAATAATCACCCTTTTGAATAATTTCACCCCAAATCTTGCAGCTTCGACTTATTCTCTGCAAGTGACTCATAAATCTTTACCGTGAATGTGAATCAAGTTTCAAAGCCACAGGCTCAGGAGCTTGTTGGATTTATTCAACTTTAGTCTTTATTTATAGACATAAAAGTGTATTATTGGTTGTAACATCCAAACAAAGGAAAACAGATTGTAAGCATCCATTAACATTTTCCCAAAAGGGAAATCTGGAGTTTCTCCTGGGTCTTTCAGTCTCTCCCTTGTAATATTAAGATGATGTCATAAACTCATAATTACTTTGTGATGCTCTTATGTACTCGGTAGTTGCTTGTTCAGAGATGGTTATTTATTTTCTGAATAGAAAAACCGAACAATACAAACAGGTGGAAGGAGGCAGATTGGTCTTTGGTGGTTTAAGGTCTGAAGGACCCCAACATTTTTATTTCATACTGTTGCAGTAATTTTCTCTGGTGTATGCAAGGACACAGGTGTTTTATGTAGTGTTATTAAAAACTGTTTCATTAATATTCAGAGATGAGATGCAAACATTTTTATAATGACTGGAGCAAAGAGCAATATGGGGAGTAGTAAACTTCAGATAGTGGAGTCTTTACTGCCAAATCAGTCCATAATCTTTCCAGGTTCCTTCCAAGAAGGTCTCTGTCTGAATCAGTGGTAGCCTTATGCTTTTCTATTGTAATGAGAATCACAGACTGCAAAACAGTGAATGAGCATATGCACGTGAGAGGAAGGAGCCGACCCATGGATTCGGGGAACTCCTGCCCTCGGCAGATGCAGGAGGGCAGGATGCAGCCGTGCACAGGGCCAGGTGTGCACCGTGGAGACCTTCCTGAGTGTGGGTCTTCCTAGGTACCTCTGTAATTGCTCCTTGTTCGAGGATAGAGCAGAAATTCGTTTCAAAGCCGTGTTTATCCTGTAACATTTTTGACTTATAAAAGAGCCTGATGGAGTGCTGACTGAGTAAGTTGAAATGAATAATTGATTTGGCTTTCTTTCTCCTTCTCATGGAATAGCTGTGAGCAGATTGTGATTTCCTCAGATTTATTTGTTATTCAGAAAGATGTAATACATTTTTACAATTTCCCCCCCCCCCCCCCCCCCATCGATTAGATTTCCCAGGTGTCTGGGTTTTTGGCTCAGACAGCCTGGGCTTCAGGCAGTACATCAGGGGAAGAGCACAATTCAAGTGTTAGGGGTCGGGGTTGTTGCTCTGCTGGCGGTGCAGTCCCCTCCTCCCTGGGATACTGGCAGGGTTGCCGAGGGTGGGCCAGGACCTTCTGCGCGTGTGTCAGGTAGATCGGGTTAATCTGTCACGGATTAGCCACGGGGTTTTGCAAACCTTCCCAGGACCGGAGTTCTGGGAAATGCATTACTTGGTGCAGTCAGTGGGATAAACCATTTCCTACTGTTCTCTGCCCTAGTCTGGAGAGAGTTACAAGTGCTTCTCATGCAAAAACATCTAAATCCCTCTCTCTGGGTGCAAATGGGGGTTTTGAGCAAAACTTTTCTGCATAACGGTTTGCTCAGTGGAGGTGCACAGATAAAAGAAAACCCCATTTGAAAGCTGGGGAGAATATTCAGGAGCATATTTTGTTGCCGGTACTCAGTCAAAGCTAATTTGATGGAGAAGAGAAAAATCTCTCCCTTCCTTGGCAAGAAGCATAAATATCTATTTCAAACAATTCTTTAAGGATCTAAGGGTTTTTAATACTGATTGCTAACTATTTTAATTTCTGACCTCTTCTGCTTGAGTAGCTGCAGACCCATTCAATGACCTTTAGGATTCCAATGCTGTGATTTATGTTCTAGCCCAAATTTCTGTGAATTACTGGTATACTGAGCCTCTGACAATTTGAAGCTGGACTTTTTGTTTCCCCTATGTAGCTTCCCTTACTTCTCCCTTCCTGGTGCTTCATTTAGGCTCGATGGTTATAATTTCAACCATTCTCTTCAGCTCCACGTAGACATTTATAATACAATCCCCTGTGTCTTACACGGACAGAAGAGGACTCAGCTCTGCTGAGTTTGTTTCATTGTTCTCAGAATTTCTGTATGGATTTCTGGATTGTCCAGGCTTTTTATTTTGGTTACGTAGCTGTTTCTTTTTTTTTAAAGTGAGAACCATTGCAGAGTATTTAAAAGTTGTTTTTCCACATTCATCATGACTTACTCTGCCTACATAGAAAATTATGTTTTTCTTGTCTTTGTACATCACTTTGGTACTTGGGGACTGCTTGTTTTTTTTGCATTGTCATGGGTGGTTCAGGGTCCTGGCCAGGCTGGGGTGAGCGGACTCCAACTCCAACTGAGTATGGACTTTGGTCTTATATCTCCAAACTAAACTCAAATCCCCCAAACCAGACCTGGCACCACACAAACGGGTGGGAGGGGATGTGTAAGAGCACCAGGCATTTCACAGGAAAAGACATTGCTGGAAAAAAAGGCTTCTCACTAAATTCAGCTGGTTGCTGAAGGCACTGGTGGCGAAGCAGCCACGCTCCCACGCCTTGCTGGGCTGGGCTGGTCACAGAGTGCTGCTTCGCAAAAGCTTTGCTCAAAATCAGGATTTCCGATTTCCTTTGCATTCCCCCCGAGCATGTGGTGGTGTCAACAGGCTCAGAAAGATGGCCAGAGTTTAGGGAGGGGAAGGGGTATCTTTGCTTGCCATGTCTTGGTGCCTCAAGCTCCTTTCATGCCAGGAGAGGAAGGGAGAGGAAATGTAACTAATATGGCTGAACCTTAAATAGGTCACCCCATCCAGATTCCTTATGGACAGAAGACATATTCGGAGCATGTGTTAAAGCTAAGATTGATTGCTTCGAGTTACCTCCATGTACATATATCTCTGTTTTTCCCCTTTTTAATGTTACCTCACTTTTTTCCTTCTCTAGACCACTTTCTCTGAAAAGTACTACTGTTTGGTGCTGCACCAGCCAGCCCTGGTAATAAAACTGTTATGCCGTCAGCCAGGACTCTCCCTGAATTTGTTGCTGTTTACTCGGGATTTTCTCTGATATGGCTTTGATTCTGGGATTTATTCCCCTCTCCCGTCTGCAAGGACCCGAGGTTGTTAGCATTCAGGTGTGAATGCGAGCCCATCTCTTATTCTCATTGGGAAGGATGGAAGGGGGCTTATAAATAGCAGCTAGTTTTGACTTTCCTAGAATTTCAGCCTACCCAGTTCTTTAGCCGACCTTTACCAAAACGTCATGTGTACAGAGCAGCTATTTCTTCAGTGACCTGGGAGCTGGGCACTATATACTGTTCAGATCAGAATAGAGGTGCATGTACAAGGGAATCTTTTCGTCACTATGGTGACGTGCCAACCCTATAGATGCTATTTTACTATTAGAGATTAAAAACTTATTCACAGGTTCCACGGAAGAATTTTTGCTTCTGTGTTCATTTAAGATTTAGCCTGAAGTATTAATATAAAATTTAAAATAAACTACTCACATGTTACTTCTTTAAGATTTTTGTGTCCTCTTCCTGAAATCCAGTGTGGTTACAAGGTTCTAATAAATATTATGTCCTTCCATCATGCAATTAAAATTTTCCACCTCATTTCACAATGCAAAACACTCACATGTTGTCAATCATTTTGAAACATGATTTTTTGACATCATATAATTTCACTTCATTTTTCAGACAGACATCACACCAGGAAATCATATAAGAAAGGATCCTATTATATCTTTATTTTTCCACCAGATTTCACCTTCACATACAGACATTTGTGTACATTTCAGTAATTCTGACAATAAACTTTCAAGGAGAAACGAATGGCATCTACGTAGCCGGAGATCAGCATATGGAGTTTGCTGCTCTTCAGAGACTGCGGCTCCGGCACAGGCACCTGGTTAGGAACCGCTGGTGTAGCCACGGGAAGTTTACAAGTCTTGATGCACGAAGTGAAAAGGTTGCTGCTTGAAACAGCTACCACCTGGGAGGCAGGGAGGGAAGCAGATGCATGTTTTTGAACTTTCCTGTGTTTAACAGTTAGCAGACACTAATGAATTGCCAAACAGCCCTGATTTAAAACGTAGTAGTCAAAAGCAAGGCTACCCGCTGCTTGTCAGGTAGTCCACCTGTTCAAGAAACCAAAGTGCCCCTGCCCTGTGCCAAGAGAAAAGCTGCTGCTGTTTCGAACCTCTGCTCTGGTGTGTGTGTATGTGTACGTCTGTGTCTCATTGCGTTGCTTCCCATCGTGTGAGTCAGAAATTCAGCATGCGATAGAATAACTTGGGCTCCTTACAGAGGTCTGGTATTAAGCAACAGATCTTGATCATAGTTGCGTGTAAATCTGGGGGAAAATACAGCCTGCAGAGTGCAATTTGGAATGTGTAGCTGTGATCAGATATAGGCTGGCAAAGTAAGAGAGGAGCAAACCAGGCATATAAAAAGCCAGAATAAAACTTTTGATCGCAGCCGGGTTAGCTTTCAAACATCCTCTCCCAATCTATGAAGTCCTTGGAAATTCAAACCTGGTCCAAAAACCTCTTCACAGTCTCTCAGGGAACTCAGCTGGGAATGGCAGCTCATTGCTGGATGATGTCTGAGTCTCCTCCATCCTTCTAGATTTAAATGCTATGATGACGACGTTGCTTCCAGGCAAGGCGATTCCAATCTGTTCAGATAAAGGTCTGCTGGGTCACACAGCCAAGCAGCTGCTAAGGGAATGTGCAAACAGATCTGCTGACCTACCGGTAAATCCGTTGTAGCTAGTTTAAGATCGAGCATTCACTGAAGTCAGTGCTAGAGAGCCTGTGCTCAGAGTGTGCCGGTAAACCAGCGCTGTTGTATGCAAAGATACTGGGTTTGTTCTCCGGAGCCAACTAAATTGGGCTGGGTGACCAGGAGCTGCATGTGTTGGCAAGCGCTACCTCTTAATCTGCTGGGATTGAGCTTGGTTTTAAGGTTTACAGTAACGTGCAGCCATGTTGAGCTGCGAGGGGAGGAGACCAGCAGAGTCTGGAGCACTGTGTGCTGCCCTGTCCCACCATGGGGCTGCTGTGGAAGCACATAGCTATTACGGGCAACCACACCAGGCTTGTGCTTCTGGGACAGGTGAGCTGGGGTTTGTGCACAATGCAGTGAACTGCTGAAAAGCTGCCAAGTTTGACTGGATGAACCATTTTGCTTTTAAAGCGATTAAGGCCATTTAGATGGTGTGTGTCTGATAGTCTGGCATGACCAAGGGCTTTGCTGATGGAATTATTCCCGCACATCACTTGCAGTTGTGCAGACTCAGTGACCTAAAGGGGCTCAGTTCTTGCTTTGTTTTTAAAAAAAAAAATTAAAAATTGGTTCATCCTAGCTGATACTTTGGTGAAACTGGGGAGAGCAGTGAGCAATACGGGAGACCAGTGAGCTGGTATATAGCAGCAGAGACAACAGCCTGGCACGTTACTATGTGGGAGAGCATGATGCTCCAGTGAAGCCCTGGGAGTTCTTGATCATGGGCAGGCAGAACCAGTGGAGATCGTCGCTGACATTGTGATGGTGTATGGAATAATCACATGAAGAAAAACAAACTAGAAAAGCTTACTGTGATGAACATCTCAGCAGTAGGTAGGCTTCTGTGGTGGGGGGAAGGAAAGTGGCTTTTAGGGCAGCTGCGATTAAAAAAGGGAAAACCCCACAACACAAACCCAGTGGAACAAGTTGGTACTGATGGATACTGGAGAGCCAGGGGTGGTGCTCTGGCTTCCCTCATCACTCAAGGTGGCCTTGTAAAAAATTGGTGATGAACTAGTGGTAGAAGCGCAGAGAAAGCAAGCAAGCAGAAAATAATGAAGAACGAGAGAAGGTTGTTACCACAGTTTCCTTCCTTAATCTGCAGAATAGCTTGGGGCTCAGATTCAATAGAAGTTACTGCAGCAGAAAAAGCTTCCACCCATCAGCTGAGCTGTACTCACCGTTTGTGTACATCCTCTTAGCCTGCAAGAGTTGCAAAGTAAAATGATTTAGCTTATTATTTTTTTTTTCCTTGAGGCTTAAATTAGGTTGGAATGCCTTGTACTTGGCATGGGTGTGATGGGTATGCATGGTCCCTAGCAGTTACGCCAGCTCAGCTGCGGAGACGTGCTATGGGTCAGGGGATTGCATGTTGAGATAGTGCATTTTCAGCCTGAAAGTTCGCTCCGTTCTTATATAACATCAGCTCTCAGTGGTCAGAATAGTTTTACCGCAGAGACGTAGGGAAGTAAATACTCTAGTGTAAGTGTGATGCAAATGATTTCTCCTGGCCTGATCCTGAAATCACTGGGGTGTGCCATATAAAAACATGTGAAAAATTAGTCTAATGAATGACAAGATAGATCTTTCAAGGGTTCCCTTATGAATTTAACATGAAACATGCGCTTTCCTTGAATTGGGGCAAGGGTGCTGAGCTCCTCACAGTTACCCTCTTCCCCCTGCTCCCCACCGTGAGCACGATCTCAAGGCGCGAGCTGGGTTCTCGTGCATGGACACAGCTCTGTGATTTGCAGGGGGGTGTTAATCCAGAGATGTGTCCTTCAAAGCAGGGAAATGATGAGGTAAGAAATCTTTCTGTATTTTGAATATATATATACACACACATGTACACACATATAAATATATATGAGATTATTCAAATGCAGCTTGAATATATTTTGCCTAATCCATACAGAGTTTTATCAATATTTCTTTGTTTATTCTCTTTCATGCCAGCTGCTTTCTTTATATATTTCCATTTTGTATATTTTTCAGAGTGATTGGATCATGTTGCACACACTTCTATTGAAATATTAAGTGTTTGCAATCCCCATTCATAGGCACCAGCTCTGTTATTATGATCCATCATTTCAAAATCCACATATTTGAAAAAAGAGAGCTTAGCTAGCCCTTGAGTAGCAGAGAGCATTAGACCCAAGGAATCTCATTCGTCTTGTCAATAATCTATGGATTAACACCACCAAATTTTTTGTTTCATCGGCGTATCCTTGCTGTATATTTTTAAAGGAAACGAGTGTGTGGAAACCCCAGCGAGGTGAGGTCTGATGAAGGCTGGGTTTATACCGGTGTGAGCAGGGAAATAGAAAAATTCTCATTTATGCCCAGCTCCTGGGGATCTCGTGATGGTTACTATTTGGATATTGCTGATCCCTGTTAATGGTCAGGATGGGAGAAATTAAGCCTGTGGTGGCCAGGACTTCTTGCACCTTGCCTAGTGGCAAGGGCACCTTGCTGGTGTTATCTGGGGGGGAGCTGCCCCTCCTGTGCTGGGGGGTTTTATTGCCAGCCAGCCTGCACAAGGACTCATCCTTGTCCATGGCTCAGATATGATGGTTTGCGGTAAACAGGTTCCTTCCCTCACTTTCTGCATCCCAGTGGGATGTGTGAAGGTGGAGAAGTGGTAGGTGGGCAGAGGGGTTACAAGACAGGGCAGCATGTGCGACACCTGTGCAAGGAGAACCACCAACCTGATTTGTGAACATCTAAGATAAGGACAAGCTTGGTGACGGCAGGGACCCTGATGCTGGCCGGGGTCTGCTGATGGCCACAGCAGACTATGGAGATGGTGCGTGAGCATCAGCTTTGAGCATCTGTGCCATTTTCGGGTTCACTTGGACCATGCTGCCATCGATAGCTTTTTAGATAGGTTCTATTCACTCCTTGGTAAAGTTTTGTGCCCCCGTTGGCTTTAGCATTACTCCCAAAGCATGAAAGCACGGTGAACCCTACTGGTGCCACGCCAGTGTCCTCCAGCTTGGCCAGTGTGCCAGCTTGGCAGACCCACCCTCCCACTGCCAAAATCTTGCCCTGGCCTTTGCAGCCTGCCCTTTGTGCTGTTTCGTGGCAGACCCATTGGAGGGCATGAGGGCTGTACAGGGTGGCTGCCGTGCTGGTGCAGGGACTGCCGCCAGCCAGGCTCGGCACGCCATTCATCACCGGCAACGGTCCATGCCGCGGCATCGTCACCTAGCAACGGCCTGGCCACGGCAGGAGGGACTTTATTTATTTATTTTTTTTAACATAAAAATAAGGCAATAATTTAGAAATTTGCATTTTTATTTTAACAAATGAGAATACTTTGGTGGCGGGGTTAAAATTCAAACCTAGAGATGTTTTTGCTTTGCATCCCTGTGACTCTGAGCGCTGGAGTGGTGGCTGCCTCGACGAGATGGAGCTATCCATTTCATTCATACCAGGGTTTAAAGTTGAGCCTGACATTGTGTGATTGCCTTACCCTGTTTTTCCTTTTTTTTTGTCATATACGTGCTATAAAAAAAAATTTAGTTAAATTACAGGGTGAGCTTTTTTTATGTAACTTCTACTCTGAGGCTGAACTTTCAGGTCTAATTTTTTTTTTAATCAGAGGGAAGAAAAGGCAAAGAAGTATATAAGCTCAAATTATTCCTCTCTCACTCTTAAAACACCTTTAAGATTGCAGAACTCTTCTGAACTCTATATTGGCAATTCATGGTGCGGCAACTCGTTGCGAAATATGCTCGTTCGTTTTCACTGATTGAATTTACTGATTGTTAATGTGTATAAAAGTGTTATGTACTTTTGAAGTAATCTCCAGCTAAAGGATTTATAGGAAAGACTATTTAAATGTCATAGCATTTTCTCTGTTGTTATGACAGTATTATTGAGTAAATAGTTTAATTTTAGTGCCCTAGTTAAAAAAAATCTATAATGACCACCACATAAATCGTTTGCTTTTTTTATTCCTATATTTAGTTCCCTCCACAGAGACTGGAGTTGAAAATAGGCTTGTACCTAAGACATGAATTCTGTTAAATATTAAAGAGATCTCATCAATGATTTTATTAGTCTCAGTACTCAGTGAAGGCCGCACTGACATCTGAAGTCTAATGACTTTTTTTATATATTTAAAGCCTCGTACTGCACCTTTAAATATTGAACAATATTGAAAAATATAGAAGTACTTTTTTGTATATTAGCTTTAGGCAGAACTGTTGTATGATTTCCACTCCTTTCATGACATTGTAATGATGTTACCACATACAACTTTATCTTGCATGAAAAGGTGAAGTCATGAGTGATTTCTCCAATTTAAAAGCACTCAACCCTCACAGTGCTAGAAATGAATATTTTGCATATATTCATGCAACAATGATTCAATTTAAGATTTCTATTTTCAAACATTGCTTGAAACCTTCGGTATGTTAGTAGTAAAATTGCCAAAATGTGTAATAAGATTTATTATAGATGAGTAGCATTTTATTTAGTATTTCATGTTAACATGCTTTTAGGGTTACCCTGGTTTAGCAGAAGAATTCATCTTTCTTTTCTAATCAGAGCTAACACTTTATTGTATTATTAAGATACACTTACTGTGCAGTTGTATATCACTGTAGGAGCAGAGTTTTCTCCGCCTGGCAAACCTGTGCCTGGTTGATGCACGGCGTCTGCCTACTGCACCCTAACCCCACCGCTCGGTACCATACCGCTCCCCATCACTTTAATTTTATTCTGTTTTTTAGTTTTCCTCTTAAAAGACCATCTTTAGCTCTGCAGTGACATGCACCCCAGGTCTTCTCTCCTCTCTGCTCAATGAGAGCGGGCAGGAGCTTTGGCTGGGGCTGGCTCTGCCCTCGGACCACTGCCAGTGGCTTTTGCTGCCAGCGGCAAACTGTCCTGGGAGCTACCAGCCTGGTGACCAAAATGCAGACTGCTTTGGGCAGCTGAGTTTGTTACAAAGCTTCTTTTTGTAGCTTCACCTTTATTATCTGCCCATTGCACCATTTTCCGTGGAGCTTATAAGAGCTGCTGTTTCTCTGGACATCTGTGGTCGTGGCACATACGTCAATGCATGTTGCAAAATGCTCCTCGTGCTGAGGCCACCCTGTATTGATTTTGTGGCTTTGCATATGGAGGTGTGTTGTGGCGTTGAGGCTGTAAGGACTCCATGTTGGTCAATGGGAGATAAAGCAATAGACCTTAACCTAAAGCAATCAGCATTTTGTTTCTCCTCCCTCAGTGCCTTTTTTGTGGTCTGGGGCAGGGTACATCCCAGCTGAAGCAGCATCTTCGTGCATATATGAGCCTGATATTTTCATGACTTTGGTGATTAAGGAGCAGTAAGACCAGGCCTGAAAAATTCCTGGCATTTTGATCCTCTGACCAAGTTCCCACTCCTGGTGCCTTTTTTGCCTCCAGTAATCCCTTCATGCTTAACACCAGTGCAGCCACTTGCAGAATGAAACGGCATGTCCTACAGGTAAGGGCTCACCCTGTGGGGAAAAATGCTATTAAAATGTAAGCGTGAGGGATGTGCAGTGATGAGCTGCCGCTCTGGAGTGATAAATATGTTTACATCTTTTAAAAGTTGTAACTCAGCACGGATGATCTGGCGTCCCCCCCCCTTTCGCATTCACGTTCGATTCGCAAACAGAAAGAGATGATCTGTGATTAGGGAAGCTTTCTCTTTGACTGGGGAGCTGGAGATGGCAGTGAGAGTGGCTTTCATAGATGAAAATAATTGTACACTTTTTGTATTATTATTTTTGGCAAAGAGCTAGCGTTTCAGCTTTCCAGCGTATTACATCATTACATTGTATAATGCATCATAATGATAGAGTGAATGGAAACGAAGAAATGCCAGCTTCTGTTGCAAGTTTAAAGACAGACACACATTTTCAGCTGGGAAAGCTGCTGTTCAGCTAAGTGTTTTCCTAGATGAAACAAAGCTGCAATCCCACTTGGCATTCGCATTAATTGTGGACTTGCCAACAGGCCAGTTTCACTGGTGTATAAATTAGTGGAGAATTATTCAACTCATCTCAATAACTAAGAGAATATCCTCATAAAGCTTGCTGAGCTGTAAGACATTCCCCCTCCCGCCCCCACTTTCCAGGGTATTTTGCACCCTATACTTAGAAAAATCACAGAATTTGCATGCTGTTCCAAATAAAAAAAAAAAAAAAGGCAAAAAAACCCCACACAAAGAAAGGCATCAAATATACTGATACCCCAGCAGAGCAATGTGGTGACTATCTGCATAAAATAGCAAGTTTGTATTGATCAGAAACTGTCCAAATTAAGAGGGAATTTTCTGGTTTGTTGTTTGAGTTTTGAGTTTGGGTGTTGGGTTTTTGTTTTTGTTTTTATTTTTTTCCTTTTGAAATTCAGCTAAAAATGAGAAGTGAAACCGCCTGTGAAACGTGCCTTGTTGCCAGCACCAGACACCCGACATTTCATGTCTCTCTGGTGGAACACGAGCCTGGGAAGTGCAAACTTCCCCGAACTGTCCTGCCAACGGGCCTTCCTGACCTAAAGGGGGGGATCACCTTTATGGTGACAGGATAATTTGATCTCTGTGCCATCTAATCCTTATTTTCTTTACGGAGGCTGCCAGCAAGGGTGCCAATTAGTGCCAATTGTGATGGTGGCTTTTGTGATGCAGACACCTGCCCACTAGGAATTGGACTGGTACCACCAACACACATATGCCACTAAACAGCTGTCAGATGGTAATGACTTTTTGGAGTAGAAGAAAAGGGCAGAATTTCACTCTGAGGCAATTTTTCTGAGAAAATTTTACAATTTTTCCCTTTTCTCTTCCCCCTCCCCCTCCCCCCCCCCCCCTTTTGATATCTGAGTTCCAGGCTTCTAATGATTAAGCAAATCATGAATTTTTAAGTATATCTCGTAACACCAACTTCATACCAAAAATCAGGTGGAACAGATGAGCAATCGTAGAGTGAGAGGTGATGTTAATGGTATTCTTATTATTCTAAATCATATTTTAAATGTGTTTTCAGAAGTTCGTTCCTTATTCACGTTATCCCAGCAGTAGACAAATGAAACACTATGTTTTCTTTTACCATTCTTTGGAGATGTGGTCTCTGTTCTCCTGCCTAAATTAAAAGAAGGAATTAAATGTAAACATCAAACAGTTTTAGCAATTCCTTTTCATTTTTTCTGATGACGGAGTGAAGTGCTTTGCAGCACCTTTGCAGCTCACCCCATCACAGGCACAGTAGTTCAGGATCTCTCTTATGCTTTTATTAATCTCGCTTCTAATTTTCAGTCAAATTGACAGCCCCTTCTTTGATGCCTAAATGAGGGAGGTTTACAAGCCTGCTTTATCCATAGGTAATTATATGTGCATGTGTGTGTTTGTATGAGTATATAGACATTCGTCTATATAGACATAGGCACCCTTAACTGAAACTGTTGGGGTAATTCTGGCAATATGGTTGTGCCTAGAGCTAGGAGCACTTTAGTGGACTATTTAATGGCAGATAGTAATTTCTGCCGTGCGGTGTTGAGGTTGTGTGAACCTCGTTGCTTGTGCAATGGGTCCGTCGGTGAGGTGCTGAGTATGGGTCAGTGTTAGGGATGTGGGTGGAAAGTGCGGGTAGCGTCTCACAGGAGATATTTGGCACTGTGTAAGAAGGGACCTTCAGAGCTATAAGAGGATTCCTGTATCCTTTCCAAGCCTTGTGAATTGCTGCCGAAAGCTCCTGATGCCTGATAGTCCGGCCAAAGGCCAGACGCCGGCAATTAGCATGATCTTTCAGCGCTCAGCCAACACATACTGCTGGTTCAGCCTTTGCTCTGGCAGGTGTCACACCTTGATTAGCGCAATTGCTTATTGGCATCAAACATTCAATATGGCTCCTGCTAGATGTAAAAGGAAACAATCCTAAATAAACACAGCCAAGGTTGGTATGCAATGATAGAAAATGGTCTAATGCTTTAAGGAAAATGATGGTGTTGCGATTGCTATTGACCTTTAGTAAACACAGTCACATTAAGAGAAGGACACCATTGCTATACATATATAAAATATGTATATAAAAAAGTTCGTATGAAGGTTTTCAAGTGAAATAAAACTAGAACAAGTGTATCAGGGTCATTGCTTTTTATCAGCATTTGTTGCTGAGGTTGGGGCCATCATTCCTTGTCACTGTTTCCAAAGAATGTAAAGCTCTGTAACCAGCTCTCTTATAGCCTTCCTACCTCTTTCTCTTCTACTTATTAATTCCTCAAACGCTGGCCATTTTAATGCAGCCGTAACTGGCTGTGGCCTCTGCCACAGAAAAGAGAGTCTTCACATCAACTTGCAGCAGTTTCTGGGCTTGGTTGTGGACGGCCCTCTCCGTCTGCCAGGAGAGCTGGGACCCATGAGGAATGTTTCTGTCCTGGCACCAAGAATGTACTCTGAAATTTCACAGATTTGAAAGGAATGGCAACCAGGGCAACCATCACTCACGGCTTTGGGAGAGGTAACAGCAAACCTACAGAGGCTCAATCAGCTGTTTTATTTTGTTGATAGCTTTTGACCATATTTTTTTCTCCATCAGTTAGCATGTTAAAGGCTTTCGAAACATTTTCTCTACATCTTGGGGTTGCTCCAAGGCTTCTCCATAAGAGAGGACAACAATGGGGCTCAATTTTTGAAACTTCAGCCCCTGTTCTGGCACTTGAGCTAAGAGTCATCTTTACAAAACCTGCAAATCCCAGTGGTTCCTTTCACGACGCTAGTGGTCAGATTTTAGAAGGGTTCATTAGTTAGTTTTCTTTAATGCATGAGGCACATTATTCTTGAGCATGAAAACGCTCTGCACTAGATTGTACTACTGTTTTTTAGGTGGAGGAGTAGTTACATGCTCGGATGAGCAGTGAGTACAAAGTCCAGCCTGTTATCCTATACGCTCTCCTCAAATCCAAGTCAAGGAATTCATGGAACTCAGCAGATCTCATCACTGGCACTGAAGTGAGAACCCATGCCACCACTAACAGGTATTCTTTGTTAGTGTTTTAAATGATGCAAACATGTTTTAAACACTCCTATGGCATATCTCTCACATGTCCTAACCTGTATACCCCCCAATGAACATGCAACATGGTTTTTAACATATGCTAATCTTCAAAACATATGTAATATTAAAGGGAAATGGGTGATTCTTTAAACACCCTATCATTGTAATTCTTATGAATTCATTTGGTATTCAATTAGCATTTCTCAGAGGACACTTAAAATAAAGTGTTACTGAAAGTTCTCATTACACATATTGCTGAGATTAGTACATTAAGGATCATGTACTTACATAGCACTAATGCATTTCTGCCACTTAAAATGCTGCATTACCCATTTCTGATATCTAGCAAATATCTAAAGCAATTTTGAGAATTACTGATATCCTGAAGGAAGTGGTATTTTTGTGATTAAATTGGTTTTGTGTATTTCACTTTGATTTATGAAAAAAACCCGTGCCAGATATACTTAAATGATTTTTTGATTTAAATGACTTTAGCATCAAGTAAAACAAAACAAAAAAAAAGAGCACCACATCTAATTAGGAAAACAAAAACAAATATTAGAAATGCTTTTGGGTCTTCAAACTTGTCTCACAAAGCCAAATTAGCAGACTCTTTAGTATGCTGCAGCACAAGCTTTCAGATATATTTGCTTTCAGATTATTACTTCCTAAGAGAAAGACAAAAAGTTTTGTGGTCTCAGGCAGATGCATTTTTCATGTCTTGAATTGTCCATTACAGCTTGTTTGGTCTGAAGGTATTTTCGAAAAGATGAAGTTTAAAGAAGGCTACAGAGTGTTTTATAAATAGATGACAAAAGGTGCGTTAGAGTAACTATAAAAGAGAGCATCATTTGAGTCCCGAAACACTCTAAACCTGTGGATATCTTCTGAAAAGGTTTGATGTAATTATTTTAAGTTTGGGGGTTTTTTTGTACCACTAATAAAAAAACTCTGAAGCTTACCAGCAGGTCTGATGCTAGCAGAGACCTTTGAAAAAGTATGGGGAAATGGCAACATTTTGGTGTTTGTGTTGGAAAAGAAGAGTCAGATTTGGCCATGAGGTGTTACAAAACCTATCCCACTCAATACAGTCTCTTAGCAAATATTTGCTTGCTCTTCTGGCTTCAACCACCTGTGTTGTGGTGCGCAGCGCCGGCGGGCTGTGCAGGAGGCACCATTCCCAGAGCTGAAAGCACAAAGAAAAGATGGTATTATGGCTGAAAGGCTAGTCTGGGCTGCGGGAGATTTGGGGCGAGCCCTGGTGTTGTGCCAGCATGTCCCCTGTGCAAAAAGTGGAGTGGGGAGAGCTAGCTTCTTCCCTCGTCCTGGTGCAGGGGGCGGGGTGTTTTGAGGTTAAGCCCCCTGGAAAGGGAGGAGGAAGAGAGGAGAGGGAGGGAGGGAGGGAGGGAGAGCGTGCAGAGGAAGAGATCTCATCCTCCTTGAGATCACTCTGGTATCTCATGTAACCTTCCAGCTGTCTTGACCTTCCTCCAATGTGACCCTCCCCACCGTCCCAGCTGATTTCCAGCTTTTCTTGACTCTGATTTCTGTACAGAATTGAGCTGCATCTCCAGAAACTAAGTTTGTCAAATCTGGGAGAGGATGTGTCCACACCTAAGTATCAGCTATACGATAGCGTTCAGCTTTGCCTCTTGCCCCGCTTGTTTTTCCAGAAGTTTTCATGTCGGCAAGTATTTGCCTAGTTTATAGTGTTTGCTAGATTGGTTTGAGAGTGTGCAGTATGACAAACCACAGGATAGAGTATGTAATCCAGAAATCCATTTCAGGTTAGAGCCATAATTAGCTAATGTAAGAGAATAAATAGCTACTAGAGTCACATGAAAAATATGATAGTGCTATAAAGCATGTTTTTATAATCCTGCTCCTCCCCTTTTCTGCCTCCTCCTCCTCCTCTTCAGCGTAACAAGGACCCTAATAGGCTTCATGTACAAGTGCCTATTTTTATTAAAGACAAGTGTAATCTTTTGTAGTCCAAATGTCCCTATCATAAATGCTAACCGAGGAAAATATTAGGACTCATTTATTTATGAACCCGTTAATAATGAGGTGCAGTTATGAAAAAGGCTTTCTCAGCACAAAGCCTACTGAACAAACCATGCACACTGGGGAAAAAGAGCTAGTTAGCCTTCCTGACTTAGATAAAGCTATGGAGAAATGACAAGTGCCAGTAATTAGCAAAGCCTCTTCAACAAGATAACCCTATACATCTTTGTCTAGTTCAATCACCAAAGACTCCGATTCAGTGTAAAATTAAAGCTGGGATGCCATCAATTTCTGTTAACCTCTTTATATTGTTCTGTGTTCATGCAGATGTGATAGATAGTTTTTGTCATTTTATTAAATGGTGACATCTCAGTATGCATGTGACTAAAACTGTTTTCTCCTTAGCAAAGTATTTTTAATCATCTCTCCATTGCCTTTATTAACTCAGTTCTTCTGACTCCTAATTGCTTTATTCTGCAGTATCGGCAGCCATTCTATTCTACAAATATTTGTGCCCACTGCTTTTATGAACAGTGTATCTCTAATTAAGAAGTTTGTGGCCTTCACATAGGCAGGCATAGGTACAGTAGCTCTGTGCATGTCTGCTGACCACCTGCAGAACGTCCTCCTGCGTTTTTACTGCAACAGGGAAAAGTGTGTTGGTTACAGTGATCAGTGATCACACGCAGACATCTGGCTTCCGTGAGCATGGCCTCCCCTCTCCACACACGTCCCAATGAATAGTCCTCAGTTGGTTTTGGTGGTATAGCTATTGTTCACCCCCTTGGGGCATGAGTCAAAGCCCGTTGGACTCAGCTGAAAGTCTCCCATCAACTTCGTTGTCCTTTGTCCACGAATGCCGTCTGCATCCAAACTGCTTTCTTCCGCCTTAAATGGTGAGCCCTGATTTTTTTCCCCCACAGGCTTCCAGCACTTGTGAACTCATACTCTGTAAATTTCCTTGTGACTTTCAGATAAGTCAAAAAACATGTTCACCTGAAACTTTGCAGGGGAAAAAAGGTTGTAAATCAGCCCTGTTTCCTTGACGTCAGGGCAGGTTTGCGGGGAGGGCTCACAGAGTTTGCACTGAGTGACCTGAGAAGTTGCATGTGGCATTGGGTGTCATAACAAAAGTTCCTTCTGGCTCCATTCTCCTGCTCCATAATATCTTTTTACTTGTTTTAAGTACTCTAGGCCCTGACTTCTGAGGTTATTAATCTTCATCTGTGCTCTTTTTAAACTTTACTACTAGCACTTTTTTGCCTCAGATATGCTTTTATTCATTCTTTTCAGCAGCAATAACCTCTCATATTGGCCAAATTAGGAAATAATTGCAAATAATAGAGAATCCTTTTCCAGCACTACAATAAAGGATTATATATGTGCTGCGTGTGAGGGATGGCACAGAGAGTAAATACCAAAATATGGGCAAATAGGCAGAGAAGTGAAGCATGCTGTTTGGCTCTCGGTCTGCAATTCTTCCTGGCTCGAAGGGTTTTGTGTTCAGAGGTGGGTTTGTCAGCCCATTGTGGAGGCGCATTACATGTGGGGGTTTGCAGAGGAGGAAGGGAAAAGTAAGACCCGGTGTTGCAGGTCAGCTCGTGCCCATCCCTGCAGGACCGTAGGTCATTTAAGAAAACCTGTGCAAAACTTTTAGTCGTCTATGGTAGAAACAAATGGTATGAAGCAACTTAAAAGGCACTTGCATTTTTTTAAACAGAACCACCTGACTTATCTTTCTTTTATTTATGTGGCCATGGTAGCCGTGGCTTGTTTCTGTTCAGTGAGTAGGGAGAAACTGCCAGTTCCTGGAATTGCACCCCACTTTTCCTGTGCATTGTTTCAGTTTTGAATCTTTACCCATTGCTTTGAAACTCCCAGTTGTGCAGTTGAGGAGCTGAAACCAAGAGTTTCTCTTTGACTTGGATTACAAGTCACACATCACAAGAGGCTAATAATCCGACCCAGCTATTTGCAAGCCAGCAAAACTGCCTAATTTGGTGTCATGTTAATAATTACTTTTCAATAATGACTATTTCTATAGGACTTCGGCATATGCTTGTGCAATATGAAAAAATCCTACTCTCAGGTGTCTAGCTGCTCTCACACATAGGCATTTTCAGGATCAAAGCTCCTATGAATGTTATTCACAACAAGTAATTCTATCAGCTCTTGGGAAGAAAATACGGAGAGCGTTCATGTAATGCTGCCATCCCAGTTGGGGAGCAAGGAAATATGTTGACTGTAGGAGAGAGCAAAGCTCTCTCGGTGCTCTCATCACATTAACACTTACCTTCCTTCCAGTCAAAGTTCTCTTAGCTGCTGCTTTCCATTGTTTTTTCTGATTCATTTGAATCAGAAAATAATATTTTTCCTCTCTAATTCACGAAAAATTGTCATTGCCCACCTCCTGCTGAGGGAAAAAAGTGCCAGAGCCCATCTCCTATGAGCTCCTTCTCACTTCAAATACAGGCTGCAATGGCTCCTTTGGAAATGTAACAGGCTATTATAGAAATATGTATTTACACAGTATTTTAAGATGCACATTATCCACCTGATAGACCATAACAGCTCGCCATTACAGCCTATTGAATAAAACCTCTTTGCACCATTTTTTTCAAAGCAGATACTTTTTACGTGATAAATCGTGAATCTATTGCGTAAAAGTGCAAGTTCATTGTGCAGGATCGTAGATGGACACCATTTATCTTTAACCTGCTGGAATGGGAACTTCTTGCTTTGACCTTGCCCTGTAGAACAAATGATTCTGACCAGGGAGACACAAATAAAAAAAGAAAGAGAGAAAAGCCTTGTGAACATGAAAGGAAAAGTTGCAATGGTTGTTTAACGGACTGCGTTCAATTGTAAAAGAGATCAGGCTGCTAGTGAGCACAGATGAGCGAGTAACATGGCTCAGGTGGAAATCTCTAGCCACACCGTCTGTGTGCTGTTGTGCCTCGTCTTGCTGTACATATCTATGAGCTTTTAAGATACCAGCATTCTGAGCAAAGTGGTCTCTGTCAGCCACTGCCTTTTGGGACTTGCGTTGACCTTCTGAATCCCCAAGGACCTGGGAGCATCGCAGCTATATAGGACATTCTCCTATACTGATTTTGCCCCTCAGTCCTAGGCCCTTTCCTCTCCCTTGCAGAGTCATTTTCCTTCTTCCTTGGCTGGTCCCAGTATAAAAGAGACCCCTCTATTCTGGAAACATCGTTGCTTTGCTTTCCTGCCCAAACTTCCCATGCTTGTTTGGCTCACTCCAGCTAATTCATACTTCAGGAGTTTCTCTCTTCCAGGAATTCATATTAGAAACTGCGCTGCCCTAGATGCCATCTCTCTCCTTTGTCCGAGGATGTTCGTTTTGAATAGATAATAATCAAAATTTAACAAGGCTCCTTCATTAGCCTGGAGCTAGGCATAAGGACTCTGTCATCTCCTGTGAGTTTTAACTTGAGAAGAAACAAAAGACAACAGAGAAGGCCACAAGACCCGAACATCAAAATGAAGCTTGTAGCCGAAGACATGGTGTCCCTAGTATCAAACAGACTGAATAAGCTGCAAATAGACAAGATTCCCAACTTGTTATAAGATGAAATAGAGCCTAGCCCCTGTTGTGAAACAGTTTTACATTGCAGATGTTCATGAATGCATGGAAAATGTGGTGACTTCAAGTCTCTTTTTGTTCCCTATCTTCAGGATGTCAAAACTGATTTTTTTGAAGAAACTCTCTAATAGTTACAGTTGACTCCTGAGAAGAGACTTGCATGTCTGGAACAAAAAAAGACTTCCAGCCAGCTAAACAGTGTTGTCTTCTTCCCTCCCGCCATTCAAATTAAGCATACACAACAGAAATACCAAATAGGCATGGGTTTTACATATCATGCCAATTCTGATCCGAAACAGTTTATTAAAAATAAATCACCTCCAAAAAAGGGAAAGATTTTACAGGGAAGCGAATAGCTGCCAAAAAGACTTACACACAGAGCCAGTGTCTAACACTAAACCTAGTGGAAATTATGTATTTCCACTCTTCATGAAGCAAAGCAGTGGGGAGCCAGTGCTTTGAACCAGGCATGGGACACTTGCTGTGAGTCCCCACTAGAAAGCATATGGTTTGAGAGGAAACAGAAACACCATCCAAAAAAGCGCTGGTCTATAACCAGCAGATCTGTAAATAGTCTAAACCCATCCTTCAGTTCCTCTGCAAGAGAGGACCAAAGGGCCCCATCTAGTCTTTGCCGTGCCTGTCCCCCATCGGGGCATCAGCATGAGCTCTAAACCTGCCAAGATGACTCCCCTGCACCTCTCAAAACAGAAGGAAATGGTTCAGAGAGGTAAATGCCACCCCATCAATGCAGGGATGCCTGTTGGCCATGCCTTCACGTGGCACATTGCTATCGGCAGGGTTCCCGTGGCATGAGTACCTACCCGCCCTGCCCTGCTCCAGCCCACCTTTCTCTGGGCACTTCTAGGAGGGCTTTTGTGGTGTCTAAACCACAGGTTGGAGCTGACCTTTCATCTGTGGTTTTGTCTCGAGCATCTCCTGTTTTACTCTTTGCTCCTGACTCAGTTGTGAAGAAGGACCAAGCCCACCAGCCCACCTTTCTCTGGACGCTTCTAGGAGGTCTTCCATGGTGTCCAACCCATGGGTTGGAGCTGACTTTTCATCCATGGTTCCATCTCGAGCGTCTCCTCCTTTTCTCTTTGCTCTTGACTCATTTGTGAAGAAGGACCAAGCAGTCAGAAGTTGTGGTTTTCTGGATTTTCTAGGTGTGTTTGGGAAAACCGTTCTCACTTTTTAAATAGTGTATTTGGTTTAATTTTCATTATTTTTAGATATTAAATTTTAGATCAGTACAGTATGTCTTAAACTACTGTATTAGAATGCTGCTTGACTCACTTCCAAATTGAAGACCTTTTAAAAAAATTGAAGCAGTCCAATAATTTTAAATCACTCTGCACTGTGCATTGCAATTTAAAATTATTGGAGTGCTTCAAATTTTTATAAGCCCTTGAATTTGGAAGTGATCAAGGTTCTGGGCATACTCAGTGTAGAGCAATTTAAAATTATAAGAGCTGTCAAATTTTTATATAAGCACTTCAGTTAGAAAAGGGATTTGGGTTCTGGGCATGTGCAAAGGGGAGCAATTTAAATTATTAAAGTGCTTCAATTTTTTTTCTAAGCACCTGATTTTGGAAGGGTTTTGGTTTGTGCAGCCTAAAATGACAACTTCCTTTGAGAGTTTCTGCTTAAAAAGAATTTCAATCTTGCAAACTAAAGTATTCTTTAAAATGTGAATTCGCTGATACTTTAAAAACTGATTTGCACAGAGCTTGGTGCCCAGGACATGTATTTTTTTTTCACTCATTTTATCATTTTACTCTTTAAGGGGCAAATTGATGATACAGAAATAGCTGCCTCTTTGGATTTTAAATTTTTTTCCAACTGTTGCTCTCATGGTGCAAAAAAAGAATGGAAAAATGAAAAATTTGATGAGAAGAAATGCATATATTTTCCATGGACTATCCTGCCTGGCCGACAGAACTTAGAGACGGATGCAAAATTGAAACAATTTATTATTAAATCTCATTATAATGTCTCTCAAAACTCTAAATGAAACGTGATAGCTGACTGAATCTGAAGGAAGGAACCTGGAACGCAGCTTTATTTGCATGCTTGTGCTCCATACTGAAGTGATGCCTGCTGGCAGCCATGCCAGGTTTGCTGCCTTCACCCCAAATCCTGCCCTGTCCCTTTGCTTTCCAGTGCTGGCCAGGGCAGCAGTAAGAGTAGTGAGGGGAAGGGGGAGGATGCCTCCTCTCTCCTCCCACAGCTGTGGGTGCCCATACCAGTTGGGATTTAAGGCTCAGTAGGCACAGGCAGTTTTGTATTCTGCAGGGAGGATACGATTCACGCACCAAACCCTGCTCTCTGTTGCAGTAGGACAAATGCAGAGCAAACCTGAGATAGCTGAGCTGGCGGTCGTCTGGATGCAGCATTTGGCTTGCATGCAAGATGTGACTAAGGGATGCCCTCGCTGAGCTGCCAAAGGAAAGAAATAGGGGAGGTGAGCGTGCCGGCCTCTCAGCTCACGCCTCTCTTCTTCTCTCATCTTAAACTCAGGGATTCATCCTAGAGGGTGGCTGTCAGGGTAATTAGTTAATGTATAGAGGGCACTGTGTACCTTAAGCCTCGCGCATCAGGAGTACATGTGGAGTAGAATAGTGCATTTCATCAAATGCCAGTTTAGGGTTTTCTTCCCCTCAAACGCTCCTTTCCCTTGTTACCATGGAGGAGATAGGTGACCATTTGTAGTTGTTTTTCCTTGGAAAATGAAGTTTTTGAATAAAAGCCACTGATCGAATTAAGTAGGAGCAAAGATACGGCAGAGGTGAAATTCAAAAGACAGCAAGTAATAATTGGTTTTAAAGCAGGAGCCAGATTAATCATATAGTCAGGAACAAAGGGAAAAATTTCTGAAAACCTGTTGAGTTTCCCCTTGGAGTTTTTTTTTTTCAGGAAGGTAAAGGTACAAAAATGTTGTGTTTTTTTTTTTTTTTTTATTGTCCCTGCTATTAACTACATCATCCTCTTGGGATGTTAAAACCAGGGACAGTTCTGTGCCAGAAGGGTGAGGAATGGAAAACCAAACATATTCTTTCTCGGTATAAATTGGTTTGCATTGTGCTTTCATTGAATCCTTCCAGAAGTTTGCGGCAGGCACTGGATAAGCTCTGCTCAGCTGCACTCCTCAGTGCGCAGAGGAGATGGGGTGTACCGGGGGCTCAGTGCAAGAGCGGCTGGGAGCCGTCGTGTGCGGTTGTGTCAGTGGCGAGAAAAGGTGTTCTGGGTACAGTCTGGTAGATGTGAGCTCTCTGTCTCTCTCTGTCCCTTCTTTTTCTGTCCAGCCTGTGGGCGTGGGCAGGAATTTGATTAAAAAGCTGCACCAGCAGAAGAGCAGTCGGGGCTGTCCTGGCGGTGGCTGCTGGCAGGTCCAGGCGGGGATGAGGGTGTGTGTCGGACGAACACGCGTGGCTGCAGTTGCATGCGAAGGCAGAGAGGTATCAAGCTGGATGTTAAGCACCGAGAAAGACCTTGGCTCTGCCTGTCTGAACCCCAGTTCTGGCACAAAATAAAGAGCGAATTGGCTCCAAGCTGCTGCCTTGCACAGGCACACATATGAGCACCAAGGCTGCCTTAAAGTTCCCATCTCGCTGCTTCACTTCAGACGCTGCGTGCTCGAACCCCGCTTTTGGGCTGTATTCATGTGAATGTTGACAGTTTTTTCCTCCTTTGTTACATTGTGCAAACCAAATAGAAAGTGAGGTGAGCTTGTCTGAGCAGATGAAAGATGGCAAGAAATTGGCGCTTGGGGACCAGTGTCTTGGTGACATCGACTCTGCAGTCCTTTTTTTCCTCTCTCTCCCTGGCTTCCCCTCTCCCTCTCATTCTCTCTGAAATGGTCTGTGCCTCCAGTAATTTACATAATACTCTTCTGACACCTTTACTTTAGTCATCAATCACGGTACCTTCTCTCAGTCTATCTTTTGTCTGAGCATGTCTCTTCTTTATCAGGCCATGCACAAAAGATTAATTTCACAGTTTTTCTCCCTTCTTTCTTTCCTTGCAAGATACAAAGCTCATGAAATGACAGAAGCAAGATAATGAAAACAACAATGCAAGCAATTTTTTTTTTTGTTCTTTCTGGTTGGATCTCAAGATACTTTTTTTAACCTCATTGTGTGCCATCTGTCTTAGAAAAGGTCTGCTCTGTATTTTTTAATACAATTCTGATGCTGTTCAGAAGACTACCTGGGAAAAAAAATTACATATTTTAATCAGGCCATAGGCATGGATTTAAAAAAAAAACCAAAACAAAAAAAGAATTTGCTGAACAATTAAAGCAAGGGTCCATTTCTAATGGTGGCATGGGCTACTGCACAGTGCCCATGCCCCAATTAATATTAATGATCTCTTGTGTATAGCGAATTTATGGCATTTGATTGACTCACACAACTACACTTCAAGCTGTCATGTAAAGTGAAATATATGGGCGCCATGGCATAATTTACATATGCATATGTTCTTAATATGAATTAGTCTAATGGATCTAAGGACCTGGATATAATTTGAGTACTGGGAGAAGAGGCAAACAAACAAACCCAGACTTGCTGAAAAGTGTCCTGGTATGGGCTGGTCCTACAGTCAAATAACTCTCCCAAAAAGCAAAATAATTGCGATGGATTCTCCTCCTTCCCCATGTCTCTCCCAGGACCAGCTGAATTAAAATCTTATCCCATATAATGCATTGTTTTGGCTCTGACCCTGACACTTTTAAATTTTAAATATTTAACATGCCAGATAGATTACAGAATTACATACAGACGAGTTTGAGTGCAGGATTATGGGTGTAGGTCAGGGCTATGAGATTTGCGGAACTGTGAGGGGGCTATTTCCCAATATGCCTGTGCAATCCCTATTAATATTAATGGAAAGTATGCAGGTTTACTGGGGGGGAACTTGGTCTCCCTGGCTTAGCTTTGTGCTTGCATTGCCTGGGAACGGTGGCACGGATTTCCAGAGGAAACAGCCACTTTTGATGATCAGGCATTGGTCTTTCAAAGTTAGTGAAAATTCAATTTTTTTGGTACTCTGTGGAGTGAGAGGTGCCAGAGCACGAAAGCAAGGAGGTGTCAGGGTAATCTTTTCTGTTTGATTTGTCGTGTGTGGGATTTGCTTGTGGGAGGGCTGATGCCCTAATCCTGGATGCACCCCTGCGTCTATACAACTCCTCTCTGTGCTGGCCAACATTCAATTTTCCCCAGGCTTGGGACCAATGTGTTGAACCCAAGTGAGTGGACAGGGCAGGCTTCCCATCGGTGTACAGGATCCCTGGCTTCATGTGCCCGTGTTCATTGTTAGCACTGGGCGTTTCATATCATAGAATTGTTTTGGTTGGAAAAGAGCTTTAAGATCATCAAGTCCAACCGTTAATATGCACGGCGATGAGCCCATACCAAACCTTACAACCACTTCTTGTAAACTGTGCCCAGTTCTTTCTTACACGTTCAGCAAGAGGAATTAGTGGAGTTTACCCTCTTGGATGTTGAAGCCATCCTACAAACTGGCACGTGGCCTCTGCCTGCCAAACTCTGCCTCCTGAAATGAGTGAGTGATTTCACCAATTCTGCAGAGTTAGTACATTCGCTGCATGACTGGTGGTGTCTGCTGTGCCGCAGGGCAAGCTGCCTCCAGTGCTTTTGTGCTGAGCACGATGTTGTTGACTTCAGGACAGGTGGACAGGCATCTTTTTGTGGGTAGAGCAAGACCTGCCCAGCTGCACCAGTATTACTGTTTGTGCAAGCTGAGGAGCATGCTTGGATGGCGAAGAGGAGGTTGGCAGTGGGGTCTATGCACTAAGTCCTTCCAGGACCGCAAAGTGCTGGAGGGAGTTAGTGAGGGAAGGGGGGGATGCTCTGGTGCCCTGGCAAAATGCAGGAGGAGCTGACTATTGCCCTGTGTGGTTGTGTAAGCATAGTGTGATGATCCCTATGGAAAAGGAAAGCAGGCTCAGCCCTCCGGCACTGCCCAGCCTGCTGGGAGCCCGCTGGGAGAGACAGTGGCTTAGGACGTCCCTGTGCGGCATTCTGCACGAATGTGAGAAGAGCATGCGGGATGTGTCCGGCTGTGGCTCTCGTATAGCCTGGGCTGGTGGCTGCGAGGCTGTTCCTGTGCCGATAGGGCAGAGGAGCGACCACACATACAGCATTGCTGCGGCCAGGGAAGTTTCTGCGCGGGCAGTTTCAGTGAAGCTTAGGCAGCCAGCCGAGGAGCTGGGGCTGCAGCTACAGCCCAACCCCTTCATGAGCAATCTGCAGGGAGCAAAGCTCCACTTACAGCAGGGAGGGATGAAAATCCCAAAGGCCGGAGCATAACAGAGGGAGCCTCTGAAGGCAAGGGTGTTTCAGAGCTGGGAAACTGGTTAACGCCATTCCCAAGCTTTGGGGGACACTGGGGCCTCAGCCCTGGATCCGGTGCCTGACTCGCTTGGGTTGTTTCATGTAACAAAGAAAACACCCCATGCAGCTTCAGCCCATTTCCAGCCTGCAAAGCTGTAATGAATCTGCAAGTTGCTGATTGCCTTTATGAGGTGCTAAGCACCTATGGCTGCCTGATACCAGGGAGGAGAGTGGTGGCTCTTGGCCAGATCAGGTCTACAGTGAGTTGTTCTATAGAAAAAAATGTCTTTCCTGTACGAAGGCATCACTTATGTACTGAATATATATAACAAAACCTGGAAAGCCTCTAGTCACTCATTTTAGCTGCTAAAATGCCTTTAGGCCAACATTCCTGCTGTGAAAGGGGTTATGGACATGTCATATGGGGGTCATCAGTGAAAAATATACCCAACTTTTGTTATTCTTAAGTCTAAATCAAAAACCTCTTTTCACAATCCACTAAGGGACGATTTACTAGAGAGTAGAATGTGGTATCAATTATTTCTGTGGGCATCCTTTTTGTTATAAGAAGCAAAGAGGATTGCTTGAGAGTCAATAGCATGACTCCATCTCAGATTACTAAATAATGAAATGCTAAACTTGGCCTAGAGTAAGGACTATTGCTGTCTCAAAGGGACCAGAGGCTTCAATTAAATCAGAGGACAGTGTTCAATGAATGAGAAAAGGATGCTTAAGGTACGATGACATATTACCGGATTTTACATTTAATTGCAGTGCTTTGTTCTTTTAATAAAAGCACAAGAGCAGTGGATCTCCATTATGGTCATCTGGTGGCATTGTTCACTGTGGACAGTTTATTGTAATTTATTGGCTATGTTTAATCCCTCTATTTTTCATATAAATGAATTCTGTCTGCTTTATTTTATGAATTTTCTTTGCTTTTTTTTTTTTAAAAAAGAAGCACCTAATAGTTATTTACACACAAAAGAGCTTTTCCACTGAAATACTCAATGGTGCAAGAAAGAAACAACCCAGCCTAGTATGAAACTGGAATGAAGGTGAATGCTTCTGCTCTGAGGTGTGTAATTCCGCATCACCCGAGCAGGCATTGCCACCTGCAGAGCAACATGTCTGCGCAGGGCAGCGTCTTGCACACGCTTGTGCAACCTTGGGGGCTTTGAAAGGGTGCAAGCTCCTAAGAGCTTGGCACGAGAAGTTAAGCAAAAGACAAGGAGTCATAGTCCTGACCTTCTCCCCTGAAAAACATCCTCATTTGTTTTGGGGGGCTCTGTGCCACTGAGCTTTCCTGTGCTCAAGCTGTGCCGGAACTCACTGTGGGCACAGGGGCCTGTGCATGGAGCGGTTCTCTGGATTTCTGGTCCTGGAGAAATTGCTTTAAAAATCCCCTGCCCCCAGAGTTGGGTTTCAGCCTTTCTGCTCAGTGCCCTGGGATAAGGTACAAGACATCGCGGTAGTTTAGCTGGAAAAGCACGAGAGCATGTGTATGTGATTGTACATACGCGTGTGCGCAAGTGGATGCATGCATAGGTATATTTATAGTTTTGTGTTTGCATGAATAGTTATACAGACTTATTTTAAAGTGTAAATGTGTAAGTGTTTTTAAGTGGTTGTCAGGCAAATGCCTCTTTTTAGCCGTTTTTGCTGCGACACCTCATTGCTGTGACTTGTCTCAACCAATGACGCCAATCGTATCCCATTATATAAATGATGAAATCATCAGTGATTTAACTAACGTAACCTGATGCATCACGGCAACACGGTGGTTACTGTCAGATTAGGAAGGGAGAAGTTGAGAGACCTGAAAAATTCAGGTTCTTGCCTTTATTTTTAGAAGGTGGGTTTTTGTTTGGTTTTTTTTTTTTTCTTTTCATTAAAAGGTCCTTGTGCAGGAGAGGGACTCTCAAATGTAGATGAAATATAGTGTGCATCAAGCACAGGCAGAGGGGACAGCCTCTCTTCAGCCCTGGACAGTGCGTGTTTGGATTTTGGGCAAGATCCTCCCTGCAATAGGGTCACAGAAAGCTGTTTGCTTTCCTGCTTAAACAGGTTGGGCGTCTTTCGTTTCTGCCTTGTTTCAGCTCGCCTCATGTCAGAGCCTGTCTCTGGAAATGTGGCAGTTCAGTGAGGATGGGGGGAATGAGACGACTCTCAGAAGTAACGAGACAAAACGAATGGCACCTGGCCCTGCTGAAACTGCCGCATGAGGTTTCTAACCTGGGCGGTTTCTGGGCCCAGGGGAAAGTTGTGAGCTGCATTGCCAACCGGGGAGAAATTTCTCCATGTTTTTTTCTGGAGGGCTTTTTTTTTTTTTTTTGGTGGGTTTCTTTTCAATGAGCGTGCAATGCCTTTAATGGCCTGCAGTATCTAATTTTTACAACATCATTTAGCCATGTGACAGCATCAGAGTAATGAATTCAGGAAGTGTGAGGCGAGGATTGTCTGTGCAAGAGGGTACAGGCAGTACTTAACTCCCTATCGATTGCAGCGAGCAACTGATAAACAAGCGAGTGCCTCCTGACCAAGCTGAAAAGGTGCTGCAGGTCCCAGGCAGGTGACTGTGCAGGGATTGGGACTATAATCTGCAATCGTAGCCTTTCTGCACCTGGAAAGTGCTTTTGCTCTTACACAGGGCAGTACCGCCCAGGGGTGACGGTGTCAGAGGGCTCCCTCCCGGCTGGCTGTACAGCCAGGGCCCAGCTGTGTCCAGGTATGGGACCAAGCAGTACACCCAAGTGCCGCTTGTGCACGCGGCTGATGCCACGCACCGCATGGCAGCCCCCTTGGCATGAAGTCCTGTGCTGCGCAGGGGAGAATTATAGCTATGAACTGGGCAGTCAGTTCACCAAACGCACTCTGTTTGTCATAGCTTCTTCTTCCAGGGGCTAACGCAATGTGACTCTGCTGTATGCATATTTGTGAATTACCATATGATGAATATGGGGCTGTACTATGGCAAACCCTTCCTCTTGAAAACCCCTATTCCCAGTTCTGCCTGGCCTCTGTTTTTGTTAATTTTACACTGAAGGATCAACATGCCCAGGATGCACGCGTGCATCCATCTCTCTCCCTCTCAAAGGAAATTAGTGCTTTCCTGTCACCGCAGGTGATATGAGAAGGGGAGGAAGTACACAAACTGATTTATCTGGAGCTGTCAGCTGTTTTGAGGATGTTGACTACTAAGGGTGTCAGCTCCTCCTCAGTAGTTGGCTGACTCTGAAGAAGACCCCATTCCTCATTAAAAGAGCACTGAGCTGCACTTGAAAGTGACTTTCCCACTTGTTCTCCTCTCACAAACATCACAATAACAGATCCGCTGTTTAAAGTGGCATGATCTTCATGCCAGGCCCAGGCAGCTTTGTAAAATCCACCTCCGCGGCACTTGGGAGCATCAGTACCATCCGTGCAAAATTCATTTGAGGTAGGAACTAGAGACCATCATCACAGGTGACAGTTATAGCAAATCAGCACACTGTGTACAGTTTCATCCTTTATTCACATAATGTATCATAATAATCATCATCCTGGCAACACAGTTTGTTGAGAGTCAAACACAGTGTCCCACAATGCCTTGCCATGGAGGGAGAAGAGAAATCACGGCTGTAAGAGCCTGATGCAGCCTGAAAAGGAATCTACGCTTCCTACCATTGTTTTAGAGGACTCTCTCCTTCTCCCACTGCAGCCTTGGGGGAGATGCAGAAAGGGAGCCTGCCTGAACCAGGGGTGCCTGCTGCACACCAGTCTGCGTGGGAGCAAGGTGGAGTGTTACCAGCACTAGGAACTGGAACAAAATGTGTCAAGGCTCGAAATTGGAAGGCTTGAGGAGGAAGAGGAGCGACTATCACATGGGTAAATTGAGTAATATCGGGGAAGAAATATTACTCAGGTACAAGACTGTATCTTCCTTCTTTTTAATAACTGCTTAGTGAAAAAGCACTACCAAGGTATTGAAAGTGGAAAGAAAAAGAAATCTTAATTTAAAAATATATGTCTTTGGTCTAGAATTCCACTCAGACCTGAGAGAGATGTTTCCTGTGTGGAGTCGGGTGTGATTCATATAACATTTTGCCAGCCCCTGGGGAATGTCATTCCCTTCTGATGTCTCCATTTGCAGGAAAGGCTTCACTGCAGGTACAGCACCCGGCTCCCACACCAAAGGGCTGAGGTTGCTTTCAGACCCTGCCATGCCCTTGCTCTGTGAGATACAGCAGCCCATTTTCTTCAGTCCTCACCCTGTGACCTGCTAAAGCATGTGCTTTTCCTTATCCCTGAGGGTGACAGCCCTTGCTCATGTGCTCGGTGTTAGGGAGGGGCTGCTGCCTCCCCAGGGTGCTGGTCAGCCCACGGTGGGGCTGCCGATTCTGTAACACTGAACCCTTTGGGTCAGGCCTGTGGGATACTGTCCCCTGTCCCTAACGCAAATGATGAGTTTCCACTGCTGGAAAAACTATGGGAAGAGAGGCTCCAACTCCCGCCTGAGGTGTGTCCTCTGATATCATGCTGAGATCAGAGATCCCAGAGATTATGCTGATGAATTATCTCGCGGGGAGCAAGGCGTTCCCAGGACAAAGCATTTTTTTTCAAAAGACCCTGATTATTTTTTTTTCTCCTCCTATTTTGAACAAAATTGTCACTTGATGTCCCTCTGAAATGGAAATATCTTAATCAGTAGGCTGCTAGAAATGAGAAAATATCTTGGAAAATCAACCTAAGTGTTGCTAAGATGCACCCAATTTCTGAATGAGCGTGGAGCCACTTTCACAGTGAACCCGATCCAGTGCATAGTTCTGTGGCTCAAAAGTAAGAGAGCCAGTGAGACACGAATGCCAGAGGAGATAAAATCAATCCTTCCCTGCAGAAATCCCTTAGGAGCCAAGGTAACCCAGATACGGTATGAGTTCAACCTTTACATGAAGCAAGGCGCAGTACCAAGCAAAGGCCTGGACTTCAGTCCAGAACAGAGCCCTTCCAACCTGTGGGGAGGTTTATGTCTTGCCTGGATATGCCATAAAATAGGACCATTCTTCATCCTCAAAGTTTATACCTGGGTCTACAAGCAAAATATGTAAAAGTCTGTATCCAGAGATGGGTTTTGGGCTCAACTCTGCATAATTCGTTGTTGTGGAGCAGTCCTGTAAAACAAAATACTTTATCTTGTATTTTAAAGTGCGCGGTTTTGGTGTTAACAGCTGAAAGGCCAGTTGGGGTCCTGCGGGTGGGAGCTCAGAGAAACACTAAAAAAAAAAAAAGCTGTTATGTTATTAATCAGAATTCTGTATACTTTTCAATTTGCTTCTCCAGGACTGATTCCACCGCACAATAATTAAAAAGAAACCCATGCTGACTGCGGTGCCCCCCCGCCCATGGAGCGGTGCCTGGCTGATCCCATTGTCTGCACCCTGAATGCTGAGCCCACAGTTAATAATTAGTTAGCGGCGCTTAAATGAAATCGCACAACCGATTCTCTGGCACACTGGCAGAGGCGGTGGCTGAGCCGGCCAGGACTTTGTCATCTTGGCAGGGAGAAGGAGCGCTCGCTGCCATCCCACAGCCAACGTGCCATGTAGGGGAGCGGTGCCATGCAGGGGAGCAGGCGCAGCCGGGGTGGTGTGGCTGGCAGCAGGCTGAGCCCTGCAACGAGCTGTGGGCAGGAGGGGAAGGGAACGGTTTTGCCATCTTCTGGGGCGGGAGGGGAGGGGGAAGGAAAAGGGACTAATTTTTGGTAGGGAGGTTTCCCGGAGATGTGTCTCAGGTTCATATTTATTGTTTATTGCCTGTAAAACTGTGTTTCTATGCTTCACAAAGCCATCATTTCGATGTAGTCTGCCTAGCCTGAAATGATAAATGAAAGCAGTGAAGGGAGAGGAAGGGTGTTCTGGTGATTAAAATTCCAGATTTGACTAGAGAAAGTAGGTTTCAGCTCTGTCTCTGCCACCAGCTTTGGGGTGACTTTTGACCAATTGTTTAATCTCTTTGGGCTTATGTGAGCTAGGGTGAACAGTGATTTCTCCCTTTTTTGGGGGTTTGTTTCTTTTTTTTTTCCTTATCTGGATAGGCTGTCCAAGCCTTCCTGTTGGGGAACCCTTTTACTATGTAAAGTGTGACCAAAATGGGATGCCACTGTAATTTAAACTCCTATTCCCAGTATTTTAACAACACTTTCATGGATATACAGAGGGAAAATAGCATAGAATTAGAAAGGATGCGAATGATGGGAGTGTGAACAGAGGCAAATGGTGAACCTCAGAGAAATCCTTTTCTGACTGGAGTGGGTTTATTTCCCTCAGTGGTGATTGAAATTAATATGGGCTGTTATTTTATGGAGGTACTCGTAAACCAGAGGAAGTGTGATGGCCTCTAGATGTAAAAGGTCAGAACAGATGAGCTAATAGTCCTTTTTAGCCTTAAAACTATGAAGGAAAATGAAGGCTTTTAAAAATTATTCTTTTACCACAGTTAGATAGGACAGGGAAAGCTAACCCCCAAACTTAGGCGTTACCTATCCCTGTCCCTTTGTTCGTTCCTGTGCCAGTAGGTTTCCGGCTGGGCCACATGTCCCAGAGGGTCTCTGAGCCACCTCTTTAAAGGGTGCCTGAAAGGCAACCAAAAAAACCTATTGTCAGGAGGCTTTAATTCACTATTACAGGTGATAGCCTCTCAGTTGGAAGTGTAAGGGTCCATAAATCAAGAAATGGTTGAAAACTTCTAGTCTGATCTTTGCCAGCAGTTAAAGACAGCTCACTTCAGCCACATTTATGGGCCTGTCTTGGATTTCCCATGCCTGTTCCCACTGCTGAACAGGGCACTTCTTGCCACCGTTGTCAAAACCAGCCTGTGGCCCTCTTTTCATTTTCTCTTTTTCTACTCACCCTACAATTAAATATCCCTGAAGTGACAAATACATAAAGACCTTAATATACAGCACTATTGCATAACAGATACACAAGTGCACCTTTGTATGAGTACTTTATAGACAAAGAAAAGTGATCACTCATCAGCGCTATTGTTTTTGCTGCATGTGTGGTCTGGATCAAGGGCTCAGCATGTGTTTGGCAATGGAGTGATTCTCTTGGGGGTTTGGAGGTACTGCTCTGACAAGGAGCCTTCCTCGGACGCTTCCCTTAGCATCTCCAACCAGACCCAGCCAGGGAAGGAGATCCCACTAGCAATGCAGAACAGCTACGATATCGTGTCATGGACATCCTCCCTTTGCAAAGGTGACATTCTGGTCCCAGTGTGACTCTGCATCACCATAGCACTGTCAGGATGGATGCGCATGGAGAAGGACCTGTCCTGTTCTCAGTCTTGGCCAGGTAGTACATTAGGGACTTCCCAAACCAGGAGCTGCGCTGGATCGTCGTGCTTGCTAGTCCTCCGTAGACCTCTGCTGTGAATTTGTCTAATCGCATTTCAAATCCATTTACAGTCTTGGCCTCCGCAACGTGCTGTGCAGTAAGTTGCATAATTTAGTTATGCTTTGTAAAAGTGTTTCTGATGGGCTATTTAAAACTCACTGCCTTGTATTTGGGTGTCCCCTAGCTCTTATGCTGCGAGAAATAATGACTAGTTCTTTTCTATTTGCTTTCCCTATACTGTTGATAATTTTATAGACTTTATTGTGTGTTCTCTGATTTTCCTCTATCATTTTGTAGCTTGAAGGGCTACATTTTTTACGGAAGTCAGCACAATGAGAGATAAGTAGAGGATTTGGTGGGTTATTGCAGATCCTGAAATGTAGAAGAAAAATTGATCATCAGCTGAACAAAAAATGAAATTTTAGACTTTTTCTGATTAAAAAAAAAAGGGTAACCCCCCCACACCTTTAAAAGGCCAGTCTGACATTCAACATTGGTTTCAGAGTTTCAGTCAATCAATGTTGAACCCTTTTGGTTTTATGCAAGCCAGCAATTAAAGAATATCAAAGTTGAAGAGATTTCATGCAAAAGGCTTGAAATGTTTTTGTTTTGAGTTGCAAGATGTTTGCATACTTCTCTGAAATTTTCCTCCTCAACCTGTCCATTCAGTCAAATCAAAATCTAAGCTATCAGCAAATCTGCAGATTTTTCACCCAAAAGGCTTGTTTTCATCCAGGTATAAAGAGAAGCTAGCTTGAATAATTTAATCTAAACCACGCATTTTTGACCACATGTAAAAACTCTCCCAACACAAATCCATCAAAGATCTCATGTCAGACAGATTTCCCATGGATTTTATTTTGTGTGTGCTAAACTCTCCACAAAACAAAGCCCATCCAGAAACAGGAATCCGAGGGCTGTTTAACACTGTAGATTTTCCCCTTGTATAACAATTATGTAAACACGCACGCTAATTGACATCGGATGCGACACTGTGAACGTGTGAATGGTGTTCAATAGCCATCATAATTTCTCATTTTACTGCTTTTGGTCACGTAGGCTGGTAGTCGCACGTAGTAGGACAGAATACAAAACACACGGCGTACTAGTGCCAAACTACCTGAAGATTATTGCTTTTCCCTGCTGGCAAAGCATGCCTGGATTTTCTCACCTTTTCAAGATCGGTCTTTGTTTCTTTATTTATGTTTTATAAGAGGAAGAAACTAATTAATCTCTTTCCCAAAGAAATGCAAGCGTCTGCTTGTTCCCACCTGAATTTTGCTAGGAGTGAATTCCTCACCATGGTGGTTTTGAGTCCTTGGATGAGAATGGGCATGGGTCTGCCTGCTCCTGATGTCTGCTGGAGCTGGATTGTCTGTCTGTCCTGAGGTCCTTTTGGGGACCAAAGAGGGAAAAACCTATTCATGGGTGGTTTGCACTTTCTGGGGCCATCAGACCCATGGGTGCCAGGAAGATTTCATTTCTGCAGTGCAGATATTGTCTAGGATAGTTTTTTGGTTGACCGCGACGGCACATGTCAGCTCTAGCAAATCTAAGCAAGCTTTTGTTTCCTTCCCATCATCATAATGTTGGATTCAGTCTTAGTCTTTGTATTCCGAGTCTGCCTAAAACCTGACTTTTAGTCATAAAAGGAGGAATTTATTTAAAAATTAATTCAAAACAGATATATACACTTTACGGAAATAGGCAATATGCACTAGGAAATGTCCTATATTATACGCTGGGTTTATTTGGAGTAAATTTAGTAAGATCAAGACGTATTTTAATATACAAATGATATTTGTTTTTAAGCTACAGTATTCTATCTGGACTCAGCCTGCTTCCATTTTTTTAACCATTAATCTTGCTTTTTTGCCCCTAATCCTTTCGTTGCTACAATGAGCTTTCACTCTCTGTGTGTGGGGAGGGAAAGCCCTATTAGATTATAACATTTTATGAGTTGTCAATGATATAATGACATTAGCCACCTGACTGAGAAGTAAAAACCTTTGTGGTGTCACATAACAGGTTAGAATGGGCTGGTAAGCCCTTGTGAAATAAACAAGGTGAAAAAATCCTCCAAAATGTATGTTTAAATGGGTGGCTATAACCCCTCCCTGCTTATTAGACCACCGAGGGCACATTAAATATTTTCTATGTAGATATCTTTCTGGCTCTATAAAATAGGTAGAGGTAGGCGCACACAGATACATGCATACACACATGCATAGACACACAAGTCTTTCAAAATCAGAAAGGTCTCAAATTTAATTGGAATGGAAAACGCTAACTAATTGGCATCCAAATTTGATTTGCTGTAGAAACCTCATATTTGTTTGAAACACAACACTGTGTCTTGGAACACAAGCCCAGTCCTTCAAAAATCATACACGAGAACTGTGGAAGAATCAATTAAAGTTGATTTGGCAGATCTGCTTTTGACAAATATAAAGAAATCTCTGATTAGGCTGAGAAGAAAAGAATCCCTCTTTCGTGCTCTCTCTATTCTCTCCCTCTTTAAAGGCAGTAGATGTCAGAAGGGGGTGGGTAGTGATATGCAAAACACGGCCTCCATAACCAAAGTAGCCTGCAAAATTAGGTGTCAGCATGCAAAGCTTATTGATGTATGAATGCGGAAAATGAAAGCCGGCAGTAGACAGACGGGGCTAAAGGTGAGACAGCCACAGTGAAAGCAGCTGTACATCTACGTCAAGGTGTTGCTATATGAGCCTGCTTTTTTCTGGAGGGCCACAGCCTAACAAGCTGTGCCTGGCCATAAAATGATGAAACAATGCAATGTAGGCACACACTGTGTGAATACCAAATAAATTGACTCGGACCCCCCCACGCCCCTTCAAAGTAGGCCTGTGTATTCATTAATAAATTCATATTCTGAGTTTTCAATAAAAGAAGAAAATGCAGTGTAAACTGGAGTTACTTAGTGACACCCAGCTCATTGCTTTTTATTGTTGCTTGCAGCTACGAAGCCTTCGCTGTGCACTAGTAGAATTTATTACTGTCTGTCTTTGTGGCAAGTTGGCGAAGTGAGCCTTTTGAAGAAAATTGACCCACACTTCATGAATATGATGAAAAATGCCAATAACACTACAAAGACAAAGCTCTTGACATTAGTGTGCAAAGAACTAAGAGACGGTAATGAAAATATTGCAATTACAAATCATATCCCTCCTCCCCGGCTGAGGGGCATGGGCATTCAGGGGCTGCTGGGGAGCCCCGAGACCCTGCTGGATGTGGGGTGGGCTGAAGAGTGGGGGGGGGACAGGCACTGTTTCATGCCCTGGCCCCCTCCCCATCCTCCACCCTTTGAAGGAAGAAAGGGGTGTTAAGAGGAAAGGAAGCGAAGTGCTTAATCCATCGAGGATTTCCCTCCTAGAAGGTTGCACCTCCTTCTCTCCGAGCCTGCATGTAGAGGGTGAGTGGTCTCGTTGCTAAGGCATGAGATTAGGAGCCATGGGGTCCGGCTTGTGCTTGCCCTTCTGCCATACTATTCCTATAAGCTCCTGGACACAAATCACTGTAAGACTCTGTGCCTCAGTTTTCCCGTCTGTAAAACAGGTTTTTTTCCTTCTATGCTCTATGAATGTAGCCTACTTTGACTGGCATCTCCTCTGAGCTACCTCGTTCTGCTTGTGTGCATGCACCTCTCCCCTCTTTCGGTATTACAATAATAGTGATAGGTTAAAAATGAGCATTTTGCAAGTGGGAAGATCTGTCTCACAGGCTCTGCCCCAGTGAAGTGAAAGAGAAAACAAGAAGCAATGTGACATGCAAAAGTTCTCCATTTAATTCTCATCCTGGTGATAAGCAACTTGATCAGTGAAAATACATAAGGAACAAACAGGGCAGTTTCCTCCCAGCAGCTGATGTAACACCAGAACAAAGCAACTTTAAGACAAAAAAAAAATTAAAACCAGCAGCGAAAGGTTATTTAGCCCTATGTTGAACACTTGCCACTTTCTAAACTTATTATTCATCAAATTTTCCGCCACCAAGATAAACTGTAAGTGCCAGGCGCTTTGTTTATGCATTCTGCTCTTATATTTATTGTGGAGAGACCTGCTAAAAATCAAATAAAAAGCAAGCATGCTATCTACTAAATTAGTATGTGACAGTCATAGGTATATCTTGTCACCACATTGGAATACTGGTGCCAGAACAAATCAGTTCAGCTTTGCCGTCCTTATGCTCCTCTTCCCACCTGTAGGAGATGACACTTGTAAATTCAGGCAAAACAGGACTGTTTTCCTCTGTGATGTGTGGCCACTGATGAGATAATCATGAAGTCAACCGGAGCAATTCTGCAGGTCTGTATGAACTGATGGGCACCCAAATATAAGCTACCTGGGAACTGCACCTCGATCTGACTCTGTCAGACCTGTGCCACTGGTGGATCCAGGCTGCCTTGGGAGCCTGAGGGTCTTCCAACAGAATGACACTCCATTGGTTCTCATGCAAGGCCCTTCTGCTTTGGATGTTGAACACTGCAACGTGCACATGTCGTCTGCTGCATTTGCCAGTGTCCTGCATCACTCATTCTGAGGCACGCAAGGGCCTCTCGGGATTGCTATTAGGTGTCTGCAGAGCATGGCAGTGGAGCGAGGACTAAGCCCTTATCCTCAAAACTAGCTGCTTTGTTGCCAGCCTGTCAGATGTGATTTCCCCTGGTTGTTCAGATGTCATCAGTGAGGCCATGGCAAGACTCCAAGGGCTCTGTTTCTGGCCATAGGCCTTTAACTTGAAGCTGGCAGCTGAATGGAGTATAAGACAACTGATTAAACCATCTTACAATTGCCTTACAATGAGGAGCCAAATCAGTGATGATTGCCCATTCCTAAATGCATTCCTCCTTCTTAAGGGACAGAAACTGAGATGTGCCCCAGTCCCTCTCCCTTCTCTTTCCCCATGCTTTCCCCATCATTTCTATGGAAATGACATGCACATGATGGGAGACATGACAGGTTTCGGCATGTCTACACCTTTTGGTACACCTTGACCATCTCTTTTCTCATGTTGTGGTGTCATTTCTGTGTTCTGGTCATAAGAAAGACCCACCACATCTGAGGAGTTGAAGTAAGTGTCCATACCAGTGCTCCGCGGAGCATCCTCATTAGGGGCACTGTGAACCCAACAGGAGGAAATGACTGCTTTAGGAGAACTAAACTGGATGTGATACTATTTTCCATGTTTTATAAATCACTTTTTTACAGCAGGTTATGAAGAGAAAAGAGATGGAAAAGGAAAGTGAGTAAAGAAGCATCCAAACAGCAGAAGCAGCTACTGTATAACAGGTGAAAAAATAGCAAAACGGACCAATTATGTCTGAACATCCATCCTTCCAAAGCAACTACAGATTAGAAATCATCGTTCATGTTATTTGGCTTTGAAAAGAAGGCTGATGCAGAAAGCTCAAGAGGAAAATGTGAGACCACCACATAGATCAGAATGATACCGGTGTAAAGAACAAAAAAAAAGGGATGGAGCCAGTGAGAGCGAGCAGGTTGCCCAGCTATGAAAAACAGCATTGAAATCCAGAGGAAAGTTTCATCAAAGGCTGGCTTAAGTGCAAAGGTTCAGACCTGACTAAGGAGCAGCTCATTTTTTGTTGCTCTAGAGCAAGACCTGTCTCCTAAGATCTGAGCGAGCGAATGAATGCTGTTCTCTTGCCCAGCTGAATGAGGCAGTGGCACAGTCTGGCCACAGATGGGGAATCTCACAAGTAAAGACGAAGCCATTAGATAACATATTGGAGCGACTCTACTGAGCAGGCTGAATGCCTGCTCAGTAAAAAAAAAAAAAAAAAAAAAAAGAGAGAGGAAAAGAAAACACTGTGTAATTATACAGCCGCCCAGTTCTACCTTCTCAGTCCTTGTTTCTACAGACAGCGACGTTAGGTTTCTACTCTTCTTTCCAGAGCGTTTTGTGGCCTGTCTCTCTAATGGGCGATGTCCCATATACATTAAATAACCTTCCATGTGAAGCTACTGGTTTCACGCTAGGACGCTAACCCTGGGACACTCTTTGCTGTTGCTGGGAATGCAAACCAGCCTTGTGGTGAGCGATCCCCAGATCAAAACCATTTGCTCACCTTGTCCCTGTAGCTTGCAAAAAGTGCAAATAGGCAGCGGGACAATTTATTTGGCATAATTGATTATGGCTAATGAGGACTGGAAATCCAATTGTGACACTGCTGGACTTATCTGCACTTTAGAAAGGAGGAGATATATTTTTCAGATCTTGGCATGTTTAGCGTTTTGGGATGAGCAATTTATCTATCTGGGTTCATTCTGCTGCTCCCAGAACTGATTGTGTATTAGCACGTCTCATGAAAATCATGCGTGACATTACTCTTGCATCTACATATTGCAAAGAAATGAAACTGGGGCTGGATAAAAGCCCTTTGAAGTTGGTGGAAATGTCTCCCATCGACTTCAATATGACCAGATGAACATAGAAATGTAGGATTGGAAAGGACTTCCTGGGTCACTGAGTCAGTCCTCTGCTGTCGCCTGCACTCCTTTATATATAATTCCTTCTCCATTGTTTTTTTTTTCTATGTAGCCTGCCTATGGGCTGATGATGTCCTTGGCATATTGCTGAAAATGTTATCAATAATGAGATTTTTGCGTTACAGGTAACCAATGGTTCCTGTGTGTTTGATTTGTCAGCTCTTACAGGCATGAACAACTCCCAGTACGTCATCTCAAAAATGTAGTTAGGTGAATGAACGCAGGTATCTGGAAGACCACAAGGGGTACAGAGCTATCTATACTCAGTCTATGTGTGTGTCAAAACTCTGAATACTCACGGTGTGGTACCCAATAAAGAGTGGATGGGATTCTTCAGTGATCCTTGCCCCAGTTTTGTGGCTGTAGTTGTGGTCTTTAAGAGTTAAAAGTGATAGATAAAGGAGGCCCAGGTTCTTTGGATTTTTTTTTTCTGTACAGTATTGTAAATGCCAAAAGAAATTATTGAAAGGTATAACTAGGAAGATTTCATGCAATTTTATTCAATGCCAATTATTTAAAGAGAAGATCGTAGAAAGGGCTGGAAAGGGTTAAAATTAAAAGCTGTTTCTAAAGCCTGCAATAATAATACAATAGACTGGTGGTAGCCACAGGCAGAATTTACTGTCCTTGGTCTAGTGAACCAGTATTAACCCTTCGAGTGTCCTGGATGGCTCTGTGCACAGTGTCACTTTCTGCTGCGGCGTAGGGATGTATGCTTTCTGTCAGATTGCTCAATTAATTATAATTGTCCTACCTTTAAAGGGATGGCCCTGGGCATACTAGGGGGTGTGGCCCTCATGGGGTTTTGTTTCAAGCCATATCCTACTGTCTCCAACTCAGTCAATGAATCTTACTCATCAATATTTAATGACACAAGCGTACCTTCATTTTTTTTTTTAAATTATTCTTCTGCGCAGCTAGGCAGGTGCATTGTCTTCCCATTATGTTTTAGTGACAGAGAAGATGCTGCCTAGCTCTGTGTTAGCATCTAAGAAAGAGGTGGATAGACCCACCAAAAAATGTCGGCAGGCACTACCCGTGTATTTGAGAAATGGGCATTACAGACCTTTTCATTCTGCCTTGGAAGTGCAACAATAGGAGTCTCGCTACAGATTCATTACCGAACAGGTATTCATCAGCTTCAGAGCAGCTTTTACCAACTGTGTAGCACACAGGAAGAAATTGGTTTTAAGGAACAGGGCAGGAGAGACAACTCAAAGACTCTGCTTATTTTATTCTTTTAGTGCAACCTCTGCTGCTCTAAAAGCTACCAGTGACACATTTTGTACTGTTCGCACTTTGGTATAGTCTTGGACAAGAACCACATCCTGTGTATTATTGATATTTTATGACAAAGTAAAGCAATTTTAAAACATCAGGCTGCCCATCTGCTATGAACTACTTTTCACAATATTCAAAATAGATGTGTTACCTTTTCCTGTTTTCATATGAGTGAAATGCAGACCACAGTTAGGTTATGAGACTCGGGGCCAGGAATTTTTCTACTTTTAATCCTGTCTCTGACATTGATTCCTTCATTAGCCTTGGGCAAGTCATTTCACTTGGATATATTCGAATCACCACATCTATAAAATGGAGATGCAGTGAGGTGTCATGGAGATTTATTAGGCTGTGTCTGCAGCATACTTTGAAGAAGTCAAACGGTATACACCTGTTAATGAATGGAATTTTAAAATATGAATGAAAGCATTTTCTACTCTCAGAAGCCCAAGTTCTAAGTGTCCTGCAGACCCATGACTACCGCTGCAGTCAACAAGTACAATTTGACACTCACTGTGTAAACTCATCAAAGAAAAAATTAGCTGAACGTTAACTTTATGGCGACTGAACACCAGGCAGTTTCCTCATCAGAAATGTGTTGGTTTTGCTGGAGATCATATTGTCCCCATGAAATGAAAAAAAAAGCTTGTTTTGCAGTTAAAAAATTTCCAGCTGTAATTTGGAGAGTTGGTGCACTGAGACTGGTAGGTATAGAGGGAAATTAGATTCCTGCATACTTTTATCACTGTGGAGTAAAACCCTAGCCTTGCATGAGCCTTTTGCTACCAGCCTTGATGAAGCCAAGATCTCATCCAACTTACTTTCTAGTAAGCTTTGGTAAGAGGCTTGGAGGATTCACCAGGACTTGGAGCCTTTCACACACTGGTGGCTTGGTCTGATGAAGGTTAATAACCGGTGGAAATCTCTTTAGCATCTGGCCTGTAGAGGAGCTTGTGAGTTGGCTGGTCCCATTCTGTACTGCCTGTATTGGCTGTGCTAAAGTTTTGGTCTCGGCAAAAAGGCATTAAACTGGATGTATGGCCCTATCTACCTCACAAGTCTGAGCTGCGCACCTGGGTATGAGACATAACTCACCTTTGACACTGGCCAGAACTGAAACAAGCTGGTGCCAAACTCACATTGTCCTTACTCATGCCGGACTTTCTGTAGATAAGAATAAATCTCCTCCATGACTAATCTGTGCATGACTCACCAACTGTATCATAACGCGAACCTCGAAGAGCTGTGGGAAACAGCGGTGCACTGAGGCATGTTTTAGATGAACACTGACCCCGCTCAGCAGACAGCGAGATTCACACAGAAACTCCACGCAGGAGGCGGTTTCTGCAGAGATGGGGCAGCGCGAGCACAGCATGGTCCCCAGCCTTCCTGCTGCCCCTCTGCTCGGCCGCTTCCCGGCCAGTCCCTGAGCCTGCCAGCCACCAAACCGTTATTGTTACCGGTTTCCCAGCATCTCTGCCCAAAGATACTAACTGCTTTCCCTCCTGCAGCATGTCAGTAGTGATGCAGAGTTTTTGAGGAGACCTCATGAAGCAAAGCGGCAATAGTGCAGCTGGGATGGGGAGTAGGTGATGCTGAGCACAGTCTGGAGAGAGGAAGACACCTGGGTTAGGGAACAGATGGGACTTGGGGTGCAGTGGGGTTTTAAGGAGATAGAGAAAGCCTAGGAAGGGTGGGTCTCCAACAGGAGATAAAGTAACCCTAAAAAGTCATGGTGCAATAATAAGATCAGGTTTGTTTTAGTCACCCAAAGCAGTCTTCCCTCCCCAGATGCTGTTTTAATCACGTATGAGTCAGAGTGCACAGACGATGAACATCGCTGCGTGCTCACACTGGTTCGTAACATGCTGTCACTTACAGCATGGTAGAAAAAGTGACCAAGAGGACAACGTAAGGCCTAATGCTGCAGGGCATGGAGCTATGCTTGGACCCAAACAAAAGCAATAAGAAGATATAACAGCGCTGAGATGCCTCCTGCTCTCATGAGCAGTGATGGCGATAAGCACTTTGCTTGGGAGAATTAGGAAAGAGCACAATGCTCCTAGACACTCTTTGGAGGGACGTTGAGCAGGGCTCATTTCTGCTCTTTTGGGAAAGGTTCAGCACAGGTCTCTTCCTAACCAAGGGAAACAAGGAGCAGGAGCCTGGTCCTGCCCCTCCAGCCATGCACACTAAAGCATTGCATCGGGAAGCTCCTCAACCATATATGATTTATCTTCCAGGGCATGATGGAGAAATTAGCCTTCAGTAGCTGAGGAAGGGGCACATCCATGAGGGATACGTTCCTCATCCAGGAGCAGCCTCAGACCTCTGCAGTCTGGCATACAATTTAACATACAGAGCTCAGCTGGGGCTGTTTCCTATGTTGAACAGCCTATGGCTGTTTCCAAGGCTGACAGCTTGCTTCTCCAGCCCCTGCTTAATTTGGTAGTCATAACTGCACCCATAATTTCTCCTAGCATGCAATGTTACAAAAAGGACTTTTTAAAAGTCAAGACTTTTTCCTACATGGTCTAGTCGTAATATGTTTTTAAAAGCCTGTGCTCAGGCCTTGCTACCCTCTGAGCACAAAGCAGCTGGCAGGGTTGCAAAGGGAGCTCGCAGAGCCCTGGAGGAATGGGTAAAGAGGGTGTTTTGTGTGTGTGACTTGTTTGCAAACCCCTGTGGCTATTTTGAGGAGAGGTTCCTGGGATTTTATGCAGTCATGTATATCCCTTCTGACTTGGAAAGATGGATTCTGTCCAGGGTTTGGCTAAAACCAAGAAAGGAGGGGCCATGTTCAAAGGATGAGTTTTGCTGATTTAGAAATAAAATGCAGCTAAAGAAATCACCGTTTACTGCCTCCTTGCAATGCTCTTCTGCCCATATCCAGATTCAATGAGGAAATTAATGAATGTACGTAAATGTATCTAGGTTTATTGAAGGCCGAAGCGGTAGGTGCAGACCCATGATAATATGAGAGCATCAGGCTCCAAAGGCACCTGGATGTGCAGATAAGATCATATCAAGTCAAAGAAGGAGCCTGGGTGCAGTGAGCCTCAGCCCAGCCTGCCAGCAGTGGGTGCAACTGCCTGACTCCCACGGCGCTGCTCTTTGGTTCTGCACCCCACCAGTGAGGTGCCAGGTCCTTTCCCTGGGAGACCACAGGCTGTACAGGCAGGAAATCACACAAACAAAAGTGGATGTTTCCACTTTCCTTAGTATCCCACTGTGCGCCAAGTTGCTGCTTGTTTGCTAGGCTTCAGGGTGTTTCTTTTTCTCTTTTATGAGTTTGGTGGTGTCATTTTTACACTGGAAGCCTGTTTCACTGTGTTTCTGGCAAACCCCATTGGTTAGACTTGTTTTACCACATCATGATCTTTTTTTTATAGCCTACATCTGCCAGGAAAACTTTGTCATTCATCATCTTCCTTTCTGCTGTGTTCATTTGCAGCTAGGCACAAAATGTCCTTGTATTTTTAAAGTAATGAAAACCCTCCTGGCTTGGTGGTCAGAGTGGAAGGAAGAGATGGTGCATGGTCTCTGTGCCATGGCGTGTAAGTCGTGTTCAGAAGTGGGGAAGAAGAGGAAAAAGATCCTCAGCATACACGAAGTAGGCTGTGGGACTTCCACTCCCCTTCTGGGTGGCATCCCTTCAAGAGATTTCTGCCCCAGGCAGCTCTGAGTTTGCCTGCATCTACTGCTGGCTCGTTCTGGTGGAGAGGAGCTTTTCCCCAGAAGCAGTCCCATGTTGTTTGCAACTTTCAGGGCTGCATTCTTCCTCCCTTTTCCTATTACTCATCCTGTTATGGATGAGAACCATGTTGGTGTTAGTAACTGTGTTTAAACAGGGGACAGAACTGAAGTGCAGCTGTGTTTTGGGCACTGGGTTTCTATACCCACAGTGGAAGTGTTCCAGAAATACGTCATAATACACATAAAGCTGTTTAGTTGCTGTTCTGTTAACAAGGTGGCATTATCCATGGTAGAATTCAAGTAAACTTTGCACAAGATCAAAAGGAGGGACAAAAGTCCCTCTGACCATGGTTTTGTTACAGTCTCTTAGTTGCACCACGTTAGACAAAAAGCTTTCTTGAAGTTCTTTGGAGAAAGTTCACATGATTTTTCAGCAAGCTTGCTTGGGGTAAATCTGGGATGGCTAGCACTTTGGGTGTAACATGAAGGTTTTGCATAACATCTGCCCAAAGTCATGTCGGCCTTCTCGTGCAACTCAGAGGACCGATGATTGGAGTTGCTCCTCACTTGAAGAGGGGAAACCATTTCCTAGGCATCATGACCATCTCTATTTTCCAGAAACTTGGGCATAGATGGACCAAGGTCAGAATTTATTACATGAGCAACAGGTATGTTCCATTTGTTTGCTGGAGATGGATTTGCATTCCTGATTTTAAGTACCCGCTTTTGACATTTTTGCAGGTGTGTGAATGCCTTGAAAGTGATGGCAAATTCCCTTTGGCCTTCATGGGCTCCAGAGGAGAAACCCCGCTGAGAGAGCGGAAAGGCAGACGTGGAAGCCAGTGCTCTGCTCTCTGCCACCGGAGTCTGTCTCCCTCCTCCGTATCTCACTTGTACAGAAACAAATAAAAATTCAGGGACTTGTGCCACACTTTCTTCATAATGCATGTGTACAAATATTTGCATGCAGCAGTGGTTCAAAGGAGCCTGAAGATACTATCTTAACTGTGGTGCTTTCCCAGACCATTGCTGTGCTTTGCCTTTGTGAATAAAGGCAGTAGTATCTGCAGTCAGAAGATCTCTCATATAGATTTAATCTGGCTGTTTTCCTCCCTAGGGAGCAGAGTTGAGGATAGCGAAGTTCAAGGTAGCGTGTGTTTGAGTTTTGTAAGCAGAATAGACATGGAAATTTGAAGCCTAAATTGCACATTCTGGTCTTCTTATGGAAATGGTGAGCAAAGAGGAAGCGGAGCCTTTAGGACTGAACATGCGCCAATTTTTAAATACCGATACAGATCTAGGGAGTTTATTTAGAAACACCGCATGTGTATATGTGCACACATGCAGAGACACGCTTATACATATACATGCCTGTGTGAAATGTTTATAAACAGTATGTTGCGTATCTCTCTGCTTATAGATTCTATTGATGATTGCTTTATTCATCTTGTGGCAGATCCATTTAAATGAAAATATGTTCCCCATTTCCTTGCTGCTATAAATTCCGCGCTATGGGGAAGGAGCGAAGCGCACTGGCTATACATCCATGGAGAAAGGCCCTGTTGAGAAGAGGAGTATTATACAGGGAACAATTGACAGCCCTTCACTTCAGTGGGTACATTTCTCTGTACAGCTGCATCACCACTAATGATAAATGAGTAATGTTTGATAGCTGGCTCCGTTGCCTGACAGCTACAGTTTTGGCCAGAGGGCCACGACAGGCTTTAGACTTCTGTTCAAAATGAGTTAAACATATTAGGTATTACGAAGCCACAGAAGCCTCGAGAATGAGTGCTGAAATGAGTTATCAAGGTATGCTCCTGGGTACACAACTTGCAAAGCAGATGTCATTCTAATAATGTGTGATATAGAACATGTCTGGCCTAAACCCTGCTGGATGAAATATGAAGCCCCGTTGGTGATATTTAATACCATTTTATGAGGTGCCATCTTATAAAGACAATGCCCGCCTTATGTGGAATGCTTAAGGTATTTTGCCAAAGGCACTGGGAGGTATCTGAACTAAGTAGAATTTTTATTATTTTATAAGCCTTTACTTTGTAATATTTCTGTTTCTACATTATTGTGGTACTAGCTGCACTAACCCTTTGTCTCGTGAACTTCATGAGCGGTTTACTGATAGATTGACTGATAGCTGCGGCTGCCTGTGGACGTAAAGGCCAGTTCCTACCTAAATATATCCTTAGCAAAAAAATAGAGTAAAATAGAAAGCAGACTTCAAAAGGAAATAAAGATTTACAGGAGGCAGTCTTGGAAAAGAGGTCCTTGAAGCTATGAGGTCCAGAGGTTTTGGTGGTTTTTGAAGGAGTGAGGCCTGGGAAGGTTGTGAGTTTGTATATTACAGCTGCAGCATTCATTTCGTCTTGAATTCCTGTTGTAAACTTTGACTTCCCGTTGAGATTTTTGGATCCCTTTGTCGATATCCCAAGGACGTGCGCTGAGTCGCTTAGTTTAAGGAAGACGAAGAGTGTTTTCACTCTCCAGTTCTCTCTTTATTTACATATTTTCATTTAACGTTGCTTTTGTGGAACAAAATTGCCTCCTTGTTCAGGTCTGTTGGAAAGGGAAGGCAGAGTGCAAGCGGTTATTCTGAGCAAATTAGGTATCTCCTTCCTGGGATGCAAAGACCGTGCTGACAGCACTGCTGAGTTAAAGACCCCAGCGGGGACAATACTTACATTTCAGTGATGCTGACTCGGTGCAAACAGGCTCAGTGCTGAGATCCCATTGCCACTGCCAGAGGATCTGGTCCAGCGCAGCAAGGGAGCAGTTTTCTTGTCTTCATCCTACATCGTTCTGTATCTCGCGGTCCTTCTTGTCTTCCACGCTTCTCCATTTTGCGTCTCTTGAGCAAATAGTGCTCATGACCTAGAAAACAGCATCTCCCCAAAGTGCCCACCAGGGAAGGCTGATGTGACCCAGCAGCCACTTTTACTCAGTGGGTTGATCTGGTGGGGTGTCTCTTGCAGGGCAGGCTGGGATCCCGCTTCTCCTCCTTCAAGGATCTCTTGTTCAGCCATGATCCAACTTCATGAACCCCACAGGACTGGGTCCCTTTGACTACTTCTACCAACCTGCTTGTCTGAATAAACATCAACACTAAAGAAATTACTCAGCTGGGTGTGCCGGTGACCACTGTGTATGATTTCCAGCTTGAAAGACATCCCTGCACTAAAATATGTGCTGGTTCTTACCCTTAATCCTAATGCTCTCCTCCTGTCTCCCCGGCTAAGTGATCTCTTAACGAGTGGCAGTGCAGCCTGATGCGAGGAGGTGTTAGGTTAATTCCCTTTGATAAAACCCTACCAACTTTTTTTTTTGCCCTTGAAAAACTTGCTTTCCCTTCCAAATGCATCATTCTGCAAGCCCAAGGTTCGCAGATATTCAGATTCATCTTCCTTTATACCATAAACATGCCAGATATATATAATCCATTTGGACACTGGCAAGTGATGACTATCAGAGGCAGAATGGGTACTGAGGGGGCCATAGTTATACAGTAACATCGGCTTGGCAGCAGCTCATCCATCGTGCTAGATGATCTGTCCATCTCCCTGCCTATGGCTTGTAGCACATAAAACACAGGCGAAAAGTCAGACCAAATATTCTGTGTGCAATGCTCTTTGCATCTCAGCCCATTTTTTTCTGGCCTCGGTTTTAAATGCACTCGTGGTCCAGCTGTCTGGTCGAGACGCTGCTTTTTGAAAGAAACGTGTCGGAGAAATTCCTGAAAGTCGCTGCTCAGTGTACGACATGTCAAGTTACATCTGCTGTGTCATGAAGCATCGGTGTGTTGCGAAAGACCGTAATGAAAGGTGACAAGATACATTGTAAACAGTTTCGGTCCATGTTTTTGTTTATCCCAGAGTGAATTTCGTGCAATATCATGATCGCAGGGAGAGTTCGACTTCTGTTTTGGCACTCAGCAAAACTTTTGCCTTTGGTGACCAGCCGAATGACCCTGAACATTTTGGGTGTGAAGGTACGTTAGCGTTCAAGCCAAGGCTTGCAGAGTTCTCTCGGGAGCACTGTCCCTGCCCCAGCACACATGGTGGTGGGGCTGCACTCAGGCAGACCCCAGGCGCTTGTGAAGGGGTAAGGAGCGCTGGGCGGCATTTCCCCGCTGGGTCCCACCACCCCTGCAGGTGCCACGCAGGGAATTTCCCCTGTGCCCCCCAGCACACGTGTGCTTGGGCATGGGGCTGCCCGAAAGGACCGACGCAGTAGAAGTCAGGGTTCCCACGGTATGCTGGGGTGCTTCGTGGGGCTTTCTACGCCTCTCAGAGAAAGCTCATAAATTCGTTTGCAAATCCTCCGTTTGAGCTGTACAGGTGGCTCATGTTTATCGAGGTTTTCTGCTTGGAGCTCATTTCTTTAAAATCTGTCCTTATGTTTGCTAAAATCACACAGTCCCTGTTCCAAGCTGCGCGAGGCTTTTAGCTCCTTTTTCCTCTCAGCATTTTTTGCCTACATTGTTGCAGGCGTTGAATGGGGAAATGCACAGAGCTGGGAGATTAAAGATGTAAATTTTATAAACAGAAATCAAAGGTCCTAAATCCTCAGCAAAGAAAAGCCAACATAAGTATGAACATTAAAAAACATACATAAATAGTACTTCAAGGCTGAATGTGTTAAATTATTCAATGGTTAAGTCATAAGTGTTCTTAAACTTAAGTATAAAAATGCCCTTGACAATTTTTCATAGCTGTGCATTTCTTTAAAATATTTAGCATTCTCATTAAAGAGAATGACTTTATTTTATATATTAGTTACACTCCTGCTTGTTAATATGAAGGAATTTAGTAGCAAAGAGCATTCTTATGTATATAAGCTGAAGACAATTTACATATAAAGTTGGACAACTATTCACTTTTTATTTATTCCTGGATCATCTGCATCCACGCATAGCTATAGAACATTTAAACAAATTTGTTCCTTAATGTGTAGTATTAATATCTCCTGCTCCAAAATATCATTTGCTAATGCCATCGCGAAGACAGGTTCATTCAAAGCTACATGGAAGTTCTTGCCTTTGAAAGACTTAATGAACCTTACATTTTTGGTATAGTGCACAGTGTAATGCATATTACATATTCATTGCCAGAATGGAAGATTTCCTTTAACTCTGAGCTTCCTGGTCTAGTTCCCTGTAAAACATTGTCAAAAGTCACAAGAGACTTTCGCTGAAAATTGTGACTCTTGATAGCAGGATGTAATGGGGAGGTTTAGAATAGAAGAACCAGTGGTATATGGGCCCAGGGGGAATCGTTCTGACAGACAAATGGATGGATAATACAGTTTTTGACATAATGGGATGAAAAAGTTTATGCCAGAAAGAACTGAATTAAAGTTATTACTTTAAGGAAATTCTGAAGTTCTCAGGACCAGTGGTATTACCTGCATGCGTTTCATTTTACTGCATCTCTGCATAACAGGTTTTTAAACAGGGTTGGCTTTGAACTGATTTATAAGCTTACTAACAAATCTGCAATAAAAGTCATAGTTACTTCCTTGGAAGTAACCCCAGTAACATCATTTTACAGGGTGGTTTTTTGGGAGCGGGATTTTTTGATCTGTCTGCTTTTTAAAAGCCTGCATAATCAGTTTGCCTCTCAACTCCCTTTTGTAGTAATCGCAACCCAAAAAAGGCTATTATTCTGGGTTTTGCTCTGGAATAGCAGGAGATTGCATAGAGCTATGTTATTTTGTGTACATTTCTTTCCAGTGTTTTGTGAACTTTGGAAATTAGCAGCTCTGAGATCCCTGAGCCCTGATGAGACACAGAAATCGGCTGATGCAGAAACCGTTGCAAGATCAAGGCCTTAGTTAATCAAGGCCATCCCAAAAGGACTGTGTTTTTCTACTTGCTATTTTTAGGTGATTGCAGGGTTGAACTGCCAATCAGATGCATTTTTCGGGGTGTTGTGCGCACATGCGCGCGTGCTCATGTGTGCACCCAAGGGTTTGACCGTGGGTCTTTGGAGGGGGCATAGTGCAATAGGAGCCTCTCCACCCCGAAGCCCCTGTTTGAGCAATGTTTTATTTTAGCTGGCAGTGACTAAGCCAACGGCTAAAATGCAGAACTAAGTACAGCGGAGAGAGGCCCTCAGAATGGCAAAGATGAAAAATGTGTTAGCGCAGCACAATGAAGTGATGGTAAATCTAAGATGTAGGCACCAGTCACCACTTGTATCATGCTGTTGTCAGAAGTGTGTTGAGATATCTGAGAGGGCAGGCTGAGAAAGGGAAGCTAATTATACCACATTATTCACTTCTGCTCATTAGGTATAATACAAAGGCCTTGCTTTTTATGTATATATTAAAGTGCCGGGGACTACAGGAATAGATAACTTAATGTTTCTTTTGTCTCACTAGTAAGTTGGTTCAGACGGAAAAATCATATTTTCACGGACCTGCGACTTTCCATCCTCCAGAATTAGGGATTTCCTCCTATGTCACCCCAAGAAAACAGAAGGTGGCAACTCCCTCCCCCTCAACACCCAGAAAAGCCAAACTAAACTAAAGCAAAGCTCCTGTGCCCTGTGGCAATTCCTCACCCAGTGCCTATGCGAGGGTGCCTGAGACGGTTCCTGCCTTCCCCCCTCTGCTCAGCACCTGTGTCAATTAAAAAGCGCTTCCTACCTAATCCCTCTTCCCCATATACCCTCAATAGCTCCAGGGGTGATTTGGAAGCCGTAACCTACCCCCCCCACCCCCGCCGCTGACATCCATCCCTGGGTTGAATTCTCCCCTTGTCTTGCCACTTGCCCCTCCTTCATCCCGAGATGGCAGAAAACTGCCCGCGCTCCTGCTGAGCATCGATGAAATTAATTCAGCTGTTTAATAAACTTCAGAGGATATGTATGGTGCATTCTCTCTTAGACGTTTTACCTGCCCCACAATCCTGGTATTGCACTTGGATCTGTAAATGAGCCATTAGGAAAAAGATGAACGGGAAGGCAGAGGATTGGTTTATTGAAATTATTTATATATGAGAAATACCTGACTTTCAAAATTCATGGCTCTTTAATGCTCAAATCACAGAGAACGCATTAAATCTAAGAGGAGAGGAACAGGTATCACATTTCCACGCTAAGGTGAATGAAATCAAATCTGTGCATTGAAATCTACCCTTCTCCACAACGAAATTTGCCTTGCTCTTCTAATTATGGGCATCACAAAAGTCACTGCTTCAGTAAAATACCCTGCAGCTACACAAAAGGATAGACTGGAGAAGCACACATCTACCAATAAGTGGCACTGAGCAACTACTCCATTTCTCACACAGGTTGGCATATCTCTCAGTGGTCCATCTGGTAGAATTGGATGGCATTTATCAGGAAATAATCCAATTGTGGCATGCCAAAACCTGAACATGAAAAGTACTTGTGCCTAGTGTCAATCATTCACCCTCTGACAGTTCAATAAACATCCTTTCTGTGATGGTTTTCAGGAACACTGACACCCAAAATGCTGGAAACAATGCCAGAGATGGAAATGACAATGCTTCTGTGAAACATCAAAAGGGACCGACACAACCTGGCATGGATTTTGCCAAGTGTTGCTTACCAATACAGTGTGCTTGTGGGCCGCTGGCGTGTCAGGATTAGCTGTGAAGGGAGTGATATTCACACCTTTGCTGAAACCGCATCCTTCCCAAATAGAGGAGTACAAAGTAGGGAAGTGCAGCATCAGCAGGAAAAGGGGATGCCACAGCCACAATATACCATTTCTGGCTTCCAAAAAGCCATCTGCCCTCCCCAGTTGTCTTCCTCAGGCGTAGAAAGATAAAGTGGACCAGGCTGAGCCAGTGTGCAGTGAGTGCCTCATCCCAGCTCCGTGAGGACACAGCCCTGTCCTGCCCAGCGTGTGGTCTTAGAAGGCATGAGGAGGCTTCACAGCCATTCCCCTTCAGGGCTGGGATCAGAGGGGGCCAAACACCACCACCAGCAGCTCTTGAAGAAGGTACGTGCAGACGGAATTTGACCCGGACTGGGTTGGCCACTGGTACTGGGGGGTCGGTGACAATGTACAGGAAGAAAACCTGAACCTGGAATTGGGAGGTGAACAACCAATATCGCTCCTAATGACGTGTGAAATAGGGACAGTCATTTCAACAGCGTAATTGGTGGTAGTAGTAAGAGGGTGCAAGGAGCTCTAGGTAACAAAAGAAAAGACTTGTTCACTCTCTGTATTTCTGAAGAGAGCCCCTCTCCCCAGGTACCTGGATTCTGCCCATGTCTCTGCAGCCATCCCCACCCCATTCTGCAAGGGACCTAAAGGGCGAAAGCAGCATTTCCAGAAAAACGAAGACCGCTCGGTGGCCCGAGGGAAAACATACTATTTTATATTGCAAGCACCACTTTGCCACTGAGGAGGAAACTGAATTGGGGGAAGTGAAATAACTTGCCTGAAGCCACCAACAGACCTGGGAACTAAACTCTGGCCTCCTTAATGTGCCAAATCCTGGAGCAGAGGCTCACAAGGTCTAACCAAATCGCCTTTTATCTGTGTGCCTGGTAAATGGGAGTGGGAGGAACGTCTGCATATCAAATACAAGGGTTTTGTCCATCCCGAAATTCCAGGTTTTCAGATCCAGGAATCAGCTGATGCCTGGAGCACATAAACTGCCTTTTTGGTGTGGTGAGGACAGACCTACAGGTCCAAATGCAGATGCGCCAGCCAAGCCCATCCAAACGGAGGTGTTGGGATCTGCTGCAAGTCCGGAGCTTGGGGGGAGACAACTGCCCAGGCAGGCATTTGTGGGGCAACGTGGGTTCGCTGCTACCCCTTTTGGCTCAGGGCTGTCTACTCCGTAGGCACCACAGTGGCGGCAGGGCTGCAAATATCATGGAGAAGGTGCATTTGAACAGGCAGCACTCTGAACAGAAATCCTGAGGTGTGCAGATTCTTATATATACTTATGACAGTTTTCCAGGGAGAAGTGCAAGCTAACTCCATCAGTGCCTTTGAGCCTTGACTTGTTAATTGGCATTAGTTCTAATTCCCAGCTATATTTTAAGGTATGAACCTAAGGAATTTTAAAGTCATTATGTGGGTGAGGGACTGATAAAAATAAATCCTTCAGGTTTGAAAGTGGCAGAGAGGGAATAAAAGGTGTTAAGAAATGCAGGAGTTTTCAGCCAATTGGTTCAAAAAAGCATCCGGGTGGACTGCAGCTCCTGGAGAAAGGTCACTGATACTACTCTGGGTACCTCTTTTTATGAACTTTATGCATCACATAAAATAAATTTAAAGCAGTTTAATTTAACAGTTTAATTAGTCATGGCTTTTTCATCTTGTCTATTTAACTATACACGGAACAAAGAGAAAAACGCAAGGCCAAATTCAGAGCTGGCACAAATCAGCCCTGCAAGTCAGGGAAGCTGTTCCTGCTCAACCAGGGCTGAACACAGATGCCAGTGGCCAAATTTGTCCCTGGGGATAACACCCGTAATGTCTGGAGACTTGCACCGCAAATGAATTTGGCTGCCAGGAATTAACTCTCTGCAGAGTGGATCCCTGGGTCTCGGTGTTCAGAGGTTGAGCCAGGCAAGCCAAAACGTGGGTAAAACGCTCGGGAGAAACAGTTTAGCAATTTGAGATAGTTTGGAACAAAACTCAGCTGTGTGTTGGCTTTGTAAAGACTCATGCAAGCGTTTCCCTTCGCTTCAGTCTGCTTCATTTACATCCCCTTTCACTTTAAATTTCAGTGTTGATATAATCTCACGATCTCAGGCGAACAGCAGTCACATGAATGCACTCTCCACTGGAAATGAGTGTCTTTCAACTGCCTTTGATGTGGTTATACTGGTTATACCATTACACTAAATCGCGCCTTGGTCTTCAGCTCATGTACACAAACCCACAACATTAACTAGGTCTTGGTGCAGAAACATAAATTGATCCACATTTACAAAGGTGATGTTTCTGAGCAGATTTCCACTCATAAAGTCTTAGGCCAGCTAAAGCCGAGGCTTCTAAGTCCATAGTTAGAGACTGGTATTTGGGAAGGTTGTGATCCTACTGCTAGCTTTTGTTAACAAAGCAAATTATTTTTCAGATGTTGCCGATTCTAGCAGAAATCTATCTCCCATAGGCTGAGGCCTGGGTCTCATTCATTTTGTGATGTCTTTTTGCAAGAGCATGTACCAGGGGCAGGTTGCCATCTGATGCTGGAGGGACTTGGGGGGGACCAAGGTGGCTTAGCCATCTGTCACCCCAACCCTGAGTCCCTTTCACATGGCTCTTTTCAAAGTTCCCACAAGTTACTGTTTCCCCAGCCAAAAATAACTACAACAAACAACATGAACACAATAAAGAAATTCAAATATATCTTAAACCACCTAATAATTAACCACCTTCAATTAGTCTCCGGGGTGCTCTGTGTGGCTGTGTGGTCTCCCTGGAGGCACTGCCAGCACCACAGCAGTGAGTTAATGAGTTCTGGTTGCGTCTTGTCCGTAGACTCGGCTGCCTCACCGCGCTCCTCCTCTGGCCCAGCGTTCCCAGAAGAACACCCACTTCCAAGGCCATTCTTCATCTTCCTGCTGGAAGCCAGTGAAACACCCATTCTGTCCTGGCGTGACCGCAGCGCTTGGTAGGGTGACACCCCGTGCCCCCTTCCTGGGCACCCTGACCAAGCCGAGCTCTTGCTTGTCTGCTTGGTTGTGGGGTATGGGTCCCTGCATCTGTCACATGAAGCCCAGGTCTCTGTTTTGACAATATAATTTCAAGAGACTGACTTAATCCTCTCTTTGGGGGTGGGTGTCTGTAGACACCCAGGTCTAGCATCTGTTTAAGTTACTCCTGTTTCTTCTGAAGCTTGGTGTCACCAGGCTGTTAGGCCTTTTTTTCACACCTTTCTCTTAACTTAAATTCACGCTTCACTCAGCATTTGCTCAGCAAAGCACTTCTCAAAGTTTCTTGAACCTCTGATTATACTTTTATCCTTTTTCTTCAGATTCAACCAGCATCTTTGCAGACCCTGGACCTCTACAACATCAAGAAATCAAATTTCCCCATGAAATGTTGAATGTTGCACAATCCAAGTATTTCAGGAGTCCTGAGTGTGAGCAAAAGGGACCCTATGGACACATCCAGTACAGGCACTCATTTGGCATTAGCCCAACTTCTGAAAGCATCTCTCTGCAGGTAATGGGATGTGATCTCCTTTTGCACCTCTATGTAAATACTGGTCTGTAAGGATAAGGGGCTGCATCAGCTCCTTCAGCCCTGCTCTGCTGGGAGCTTCCTCATGTCTCGGAGCTTCCCAGAACTTCCTTAGGGTTTGTTCCTCCACCCTTCTGACAAGTGTCCTGCACGCACTCGCTAGAAGTCCATAGCTGCCACCTTCTGAGGATTAACTTTTAAATTTCCTTATTGATCCTGGCTTTTCTTTTCCTAATACTACTGGGCTTGGCCCCCTGCTGACTTGTGCACCAGTGCTGGACTCACAGCCGCTAACCCTCTTTTTCTTCTCCAGGCTGAGTCCACCCATGCTCAGACGCAACTGTGGTGGTTGGTGCCAGGGAGACCCCAGAGCCAGGACTGCTGCTGAGGGCATTTTGCTTTCTCTGCGCTCCACTACTGCACATCCCCTCTCCTGTATCATGTCCTGCACGGCAGACAGTTTAATGCACCATTTTCTGCAGGCTCCAACCTTGACTGCTTCATGCCTTCCTGAACTGGGATGGTTTTCTTGTAGCACTTTGTATGAAGTGTCTCACAGTGTTGCTTTCCAGGTACTCTGTTCTGGACATGATTAATTCCTTTGTGTGGCAAGTTTTAATTGTTTTATCAAGGTTTTTTTTCTGAGTTTTCCAGTCTCTTTCCCTGGAGTTTTGCCCCAAATCCCAGCCGTAATATGTTCTCTCTAATAAGGGATCCAAACCTGGAAATCGTAAGATTGGCACTGCAACCTGGTGTTACTAACAGGCTCTTTTACGGTTTCATCTGGAGCTTGTACCATGTTATTTTTTTCTATTGAAAAATATGATATTGACTTATTGAATCTCTCAAGAGTGGAGGCCAAGAATCATAGAATCGTTTGGGCTGGAAGAGACCTTTAAGATCATCAAGTCCAACTGTTAACCTAACACTGCCCCGTTAGGGCCCTAAACCAGGGCCCTAAGCACCTCGTCTGCCTGGCTTTTAAATACCTTCAGGGATGGGCACTCGATCCCTTCCCTGGGCAGCTCATTTCAATGCTTGACAACCCTTCTGGGGAAGAAATTTTTCCTAATGTCCAACCCAAACCTGCCCTGGTACAACTTGATGCCATTTCCCCTTGTCCCATCGCCCATTACCTGGGAGAAGAGACTGACCCCCCCTGGCTCCCCCCTCCTGTCAGGCAGTTGTAGGGAGCAATAAGGCCTCCCCTCAGCCTCCTCTTCTCCATGCTGAACACCCCCAGTGCCCTCAGCCGCTCTCCATCAGCCTTGGGCTCCAGACTCCTTACCACCTTTGCTGCCCTTCTCTGGATACACTCCAGCAACAAAACATCTTTTCTGTAGTGAGGGGCCCAAGACTGAACACGGTATTTGAGGTGCAGGCTCAAAGAGTGGGAGGCTGAGAGAGTGGGAGGGCAATAGTGAGAGGCCAAGAGAATAGAGGCCCAGTGAGTGGGGAGGCCAACATATTGGAGCGTGGGGAGTGTGGAGGTGAGAGGGGGGCCAAGGCCGCGGGGCCCCAAGAGCAGAGGCTGAGGGAGTAGGAAGCTGAGAGAGCGTGGTTCCTGGGAGAGAAAGCCCCGCCGGTGGGAGGCCAGCGGCGTGGGCCCTGCCGGGTGCCTGCAGGCAGTGCAGGCCCCGAGGGGGTGGCTGAAGGAGCGGGCGGCCGGCTGTGCAAGCCCAGGCAGCGCAGGCCCTGCGAGTGCCTCCGAGGCCAGCTGCAGCAATGGGCAGGGCTGGTGTGTTTTCCTGAGGGGTAATGTCATAACCTCTCCCTGAGGGCGCTGTAATACGCACCTCACCTACGCTCTTGCTGTTTTTTTTCCCTAAAATACTCAGTTTCCCGCTCAGTGCCCGCTGGCATGCACATGTGTGTGACACCCCCTCCCCCATGCCTGAGGTGATGTCAGGGTCTGTCTCAACTGGTTGCTGTGGCTCCAGCCTTCAAGCAGGCTCGCTCGGCTCCAAAAGGCTCATAACCCCCGAGTTGTGCCTAATCAGGCAGCATGTGAGATTAATTGCAAGGGCTTTTCCCTACCCACCCACAGAGATAAATGCAGAGGAGCCAATTTGGTAATTGCCTTGAGTCCTGGTGCTCTTCTGAGTTGTTCCCAGGCCAGGATAAGGCTGGGTGAGGGAATATTTGCTGAGATATGGATTGGGCACTTACTGCTGCCCCAGCTGATAAGGATACCAGGGTATCTTTAATGGGACATAGCCAGGGAAAGGGACATTAGAAAGGGGCCTGGTGAGAGAGATGGGCTGGGAAGGGCTCAGGAAAATTGTCACAGGTGGACACAGTGATGTTATAAATAAGAGAGGGGAAAGCCCTGCTTTGGTTTTGCTTTGACTCTCTCCTGCTTTCAAACAGTTTTGAAACCTGCTGCTGGGGTTCCCTAGGGCTCCCTTGTACCAGAAAGAAGGGGGCAACCATTTTGATTGTTACCCATGAACCAGCTGCACTTCAGATGTGATATTGTGATAGTGACCCAGCTGATGATGCTATTTCCCAAGGGTGAGGTGCTCTTGTTTGGTTTTGGTAACCTATAGCATTGTCAGATTGGTGCGGGACATATGTTGCTGTGTCATTGAAGATGCTGGGGTGTAAACAGAAATAAAGGATGGGGTGGGAGCAGAGATGCCATTTGAAGTGGATCGGTGCTTTACTGGCTGTGGGTAGGTAGAGAGGGAAAAGCAGCCTTGGCACCTGTTAGTGGCCATTAAAAGCTCCCATGTTCTGCTAATCCATGCTCGTAAAAAGGCCATCTGCTAATGCTCAAAGGTCATTAAGTTACCAGCCCTGTTTACTCCTCCTGCACTGCTGGGCCAAGCCTTTCTGAGAAAAGAGGGCTTAAATGGTTATTATGGTGGCGCCTGCTCACACTGCTCTATGGCTAAGGGTCTGTCACTATTTTCATTAGAAACCCAGACTTTCAGGGCTTTTTTAACTTGGCCATTAAAGTGCCTGCTTCTCACTGCCTGTGCAGGATCCGGTGTAGTCTGGCAGGTTTCAGGGACAGAGAGAGTTCTTGTAGGCACTTTTTTTAAAAATTATTTTTATTTGAAGAAATCAATCTGGCTTCTGTTTTAATCTGAGGGATTGAGACGTTCAGAAAGCTTTGGTCTGGGGCGCTCTGGCGGTGCTGCTTTAACTCAGCCATGGCTGTGCTTTGGAGAGGGAGAGGCTGAGTTGGATTGGTCTACGGTGAAACTTTATTGCTTTTATATTTTCATTACAAGGAACAAAAAAAGAAGCAGTGCAGAAAACGTAAGACCATTTTGTGCGCAGCTCTAAGGGCTACTCTTTTTCCTAGAGGTGCGGGGCTGTACTGCGTGTTGCTCTGGGGTTACAAGAGCCAGCAGTATGGTCTGCCTCTATAAATGAGACTGTCCCCCCAAGCAGGGCAGCTTTTGTGATTCACATGGTCTGAGCACTGCGGGTGGGCTAGGGAAGAAGCTGAGTCCTGAACTCTGAATTGCCTTGATTTCATAGGTTTTAGTCAAACCTTTAAGGTTACATTAACATAGTTTTCTTGTGGTTAAATGGAACTATCAAAAACTTCGATAATTCTTTTTTCCTTCTGAGACTTCCCAGCGATAAAATGAGGTGTAGCTGCTCAAGTTTTTATCCTTCATTTCTGATAATGACGGTGTCTGTCTCATAAAAACCTGCCTTTTATCTTCCCCAATTAGCTGAGTCGCTGAACCCTTGTGCTGCAAAGTTCTGAGCATGCCGCAGCTTCTTCCTGAGTGCAGTCAAAGCACCCTCTCCCCACCTTCGTGGGGCCTGCCTGTCCACAGCACCCACCCTCCAATCTCTGCTCCCATTGGCATTGGTTTAATCTTTTGCTTTCTGCATAACATAAAGAAGAAACCTGGGTCAATGAATAATGAAAGCTCATTCAAAACCTGGACTCTCACAGTTCGGTGTCTGCTGCCTTTAATTTTAAATGGAGCTTGTCTCACATATCTGTTTAATTTTTTCCGATTTATTTTATTTTTTTTTTTTTTTTGTTAATGCATTCAGACTTAGACTTTCCCTTCTGGATTTCATGGGGTTTTTCATCCAGGATTTAGGGAAAGTTCACACTGATGTCTGTGATTCACTTGCTTTTCAGATTGTTTTTATTTCTGTTCTGACTGAGTTCCGAGGCTAGCTGAGGACAGGATGCTGTTGTGCTGGCCACTGTGTGTAAATAAGGAATATGGACTGCCTTGGAGAGTTAAGAGTCATAAAAGGGCATGCAAAACAGAGGGAAGGAGTGTATCTCAGTTTTTTAAAACAGCCTTTCCAAACAATGATGTTGAACTTAAAAAAACCCAAAAAACCCACAAAAAAACCAAACCAAAACAAAAAACCCACAAAAAACCCCAAAAACAACCAAACAAAACCCAAACAAACCCCAAACCAACAAAAAATAATTATATATATAAAATCTCAAAGTCTCCCTAACTCGGCGGAGATGTTTTTGCCAGAACCCTCTTCTCATCAGTCAGTCCTTCTTAAATCTATAACAACCCAACAGGTAGTTAAAATAGTCCCGACTAATTGTAACCAGGACTGCTGGCTTCTTCTGAGCTATTGTTCTGATTACACACCACAGCCAAAAGCTTCAGGAGGTATATAGACAAAGTAGTTAGTGTAAGAACTCAAAACAAGAACAACTACAGTCCTGGGGTTTTTTTTGGTGGTAGGTTTTTTTGGGGTTGTTTTTTGTTTTTTGTTTTATTAAACTGCTATAAAAGTAGGCCCTGGGTCTTTGCTGCAGATGTGTCACAGTTCCATGCTCCACTGCTTCCTATCCAACTATTTTGAACCTTATTAAACAGTGGAGAGAGCCTTTGGCTGCAGTGGTGGAGCTCACCCGACTTTCATTATAAGCTTTCTTCAGTTTATATCTATCTCTCAAGTGTAAGTCTGCAACATGGTAGGCTTCGGTTGAATGTAATCTCTGTAGAGATCCATATCATAGCAGTGGGTTGGTTTAAAGGAGGATGAGCCTGATGGTAGGTCTCCAAGGGGAGGAGAGGGGAAGAAGTTGTTCCCTCCTTGGCCTTTGCATGCTGCTCAAATTTAATCTTCTAAAAATAATAATTTACTGAAATTACAATTTACCAAAATTGAGATTTACCTTTATCCTTGGGCCATGTAAACAGCCCTGCTTTTGACCCATCTTTAGTCTTGGTTTCTGGCATTGTTTGGAACAGCCCACTGCCAAGGTGCTGTTAGCCAGAGGTTTCACTGCAAAGGCTTGTCTCACCTGGTACATGCAGAACAGTTTGATGTGGGAAAAGCTAAGTATTATCTAAATTATTATCAAGCAGACAATAATTAGGAGTGACCAAGGGAGGATAGTGAATCTCTGATCCATAGAGAGAGGCATGACTGTAGCATAGCAATGCATTTACTGTGTTTGGGTAGGAAAGCCTCGGTGAGATGGCCACCACAGCCCTGGGAGGGCTGCAGGTGAGATGTAGGTGGTTGTCCAAAGCAGCTCAGCTTGGAGCTAGTCTAGGTAGCTTTGACAGACTTTATGAGCAATGGGGCAAGATGATGTCCTCTTCTGGGTTTTTCTGCTATGGTCCAGATCATCGGTTGGTATAACTCAGCATTGCCCCATTCACTTAATGGGAAGACTGAATTATAGCATGTGCTACAAGTTGAGGTTTTAATTTGGATTTTCTTGAAACACATAGAAGTGCTAAAATTTGTACAACCTCACGCTACTACTCTAACATCTACTGTTTCAGGAAAGGTCTTTACAGTCTTTAAAAAGAGTTGTTTGGTTTTGTTTTTTTTTTAATTTCATGTCAAATGCTGGGCAGAACTTGTGAATAAAAGAAAACATCTTTTCATCAACAGATGTGTGGTACAGCAGCTAGAAGCTTGAGGACAGATGGGGTGTAGCGTGGAGCACAGTCGCTCCCAAACCTACAAGGAATGATGTGATGGTCAGTAACCTCTGAGACTGGCTTAGCCCGCACACTGACAAAACTTGCTGGTGACGATAAGAAGTGGGGGCTTTAAGCTAGTAAATAGATCGAAGAAAATGGATGTGGTTGTTGTGATAGCACAGGAAGGCAAGCCTTGGGCTCTCTTGGACAGGAGACTGTGGGAGGAATTGTCTTGTGGTAGATACATCAAGGTATTTGGAACCGTAATCACACAGTGAACAGTCATCCTCAATGCTGGAGTGGTGGGAAATGCCATTTTCTTCCCCTTTTATCCCTCTGTTTGAACCAAGTACTAAAAAAGGTGTTTCATATTTTTGCAGTAGTCAGTACTTAAAATATTTTCGTTCCTTATAGGTACTGACAGAGTCTGTTTTGGTAGTACACACAAAAGCAAACAAGGAAAGAGACAGAAAGCACAGGCAATGCCTTGGATGTCATGTTTCACTGAGGCTATAAAGGGGAAGAGGCAGCAATTTGTTGGGATTCTTGTTCAGCACACACAGCCAAATTGTTGGTGAGTTTTGGAGTTGAGTGAAAAATATTTTGCCTGGAGAAGGGCAAGGGATTTCACTTTGCAGATACCCTTCTATTTTACTGCATATATTTATTTGTTTATCTCTTGCTTAGGAGTATTGGGTTAGGTCTGCTCCATTGGATTAAATCATATCCCAAACCTTCCTGGCTTTGTGACAGTACAAACATTATTGGATTTAGTTCCCTTCTGCTTATCCACCTCCCGTCTTCCAAGATCCCCATTATTATTATAATAATACCTACAAAACTCCTGCTCTGTGATCAGAGGGGTTTTCAAGTGCCAAAGCAATCAACAAAACATACCTGGTCCTTTTAATCTCCTTTAATCCCATCATGTGGGACTATCCCAATAAATGATCATGTATCCAAAAATTCTTTCTCTGTAATGACACTTGATTTTTAGCTCACAGTTTTCATGAAACTGTCTCTGATATGAAAGAAGATGTACTGGGACCTTCTTATGCCATCAATAAAATAAAAGTTTGGCTTGAAAAATTATCTTATAGAATAAAATAGTGTAACAAAAATCCATCATTATCTATGTTTCAGAAAAGGGATTGTGTTTTGTTTTGCATTTTAGTTAGAAATGATGTATGACTACATCATAAAACACTTATATTAAAAAGATCTTCTCACCCTGAATTCAAAATATATATTGTACTCTCTTATCATCCAGTCATTTTAGAGTGAAAGTTAAAAATGTCCATCCTGTGGTAGTAGTCGCTGGTATTATATCTTATAGCTGATATATTCTTCTAATACTTTTACTTAAAAGGCCTATTACTCAGGGCTCGTGAGCGTAGACATTTATTTTCTTATTGAAAATGGTAATGCTGTGGATAGTGTTGTTGTATTTAGATCGGCATTTATGGTCTTCCCATGGGCTGCTGAAGGTCAGCACAACTCAGTCGCTGGAACTTTGGGTTGTGTGTGTACCTTGTTGAAGAGGGGAAGATCCTTCCATGGGGTAGGAAGCAGTAGAGAACAGGAGCTGGTATTATTCTGCCAACGCATGGTCTATGCTTACTGTTGAGATTTTTGTGCAAACGTGGAAGGATGCTTACTTTTAAAGAAAATCAAGTGTTAGCAGAATAAAGGGTGGCCATGGCTCAAAGTCTTGAGGGCTTCAGCTGTCCAGGAGCTTTCACAGAAATCTCTGTATCAGGAAGAGGCTATATGACAAAAAGCAGGACTCTGCAACATCCTGGTTTGATGTTTTAGAGATGAAAAGTTCCTGCTGCCTGAGGTATAAATTTTGGCTTGAATGAGAGAGCCTAACCCTAAGGCGAAGATGCTGGGATCCAGATTTCTGTTACTGGTTTGAAGCATGCAGAGAAGAGACTTATAACTGACTTTTTTGTGTCCTAAGTGAATGCCCTCGCTGCTAAAAAGTGACTATTGTAAGGGAAAAAAGGAGAGGGGAGTTTTTTCTGGTGGCGGGTTTTTTGTTTTGCTTCATTTATTTTTTTTTCTCTTAAAGAACCTGGATCCATGCAGAACATCAGCATCTCTGAAACACCAAACTTTCACAAGGATGGAAAAGAAAGCCCTTTCCTGCACATTTGATAGGAGTTTTTGACTTGAGTCATAGGAGACTGGAAAGCAGAAATGGATAAAACCAGGACAGTTGCTTTTGCAGGAAAGCAAATGCTGGCAGAGGGGGGGAAGTAACTAACCTGAACGCTCCTCTCTGGCCTGCAGACCAATTTACTGAAGGGGCGGTTAAATGGCACAGATTAAGCTCATTAATGGTTTAGATATTTGCTTGGTTTACACAATGCTGTCCAGCAAATTATATTGATGCTTGACAGAATTATTGTCATTATTTATTTTGCTATAAGCCAGATTTATAGATATTTGTAGCTTTTGTAAGGCTAAACATAAGAAACATTAATAGCTTTACTAATTATATCACTGCTTTAGAGATATAAATAGTGATAAAAATGCCAAGTAAAGTGAGCTAGTAAAACATTTTAAAGAGAATTTTAAAGTGAGTTACTGATTGATGATCCCTTGGGTGAGTCTTAACTTTTGAATGTGAGAGTGGAGCTTCCCACTAGGGCATGAGTGCCTTTTACCTCCATCAACTCTTCGGGGAGAGATGAGGAAGAACAATAGTTGTATTGAACGACTGATTATTAAATCAGATTCCATAATCTGAAAAATATTGAAATCCTATAATAGCATAAACTGAGGCTGAACTTATTACAGCACAACAGCATTTTTTTTTTTTTCACCTTTACCTTGTCCTCCACCTCTCCTGCCTCCTGGATGGTTTATCTGCACTCCTTTGTCTCATAGCATGCTAAAATTGCAACCTCTTTAGAGAAGGAACTGCTTTTTCCCTCTGTCTTATTACAGACATGTACAGGCCCTAGCACGGCACAGCTCTGATGAGGAATTCAGGGTCCTAAAACCAATATGAATAATAATTTCATGGCTGTTAAAAAAAAAATAAAAATCTTTAATTGGTAAACAATGTCTATACAGGGCTATATACAAATTAAAGGTGTGGTTTTTACACTGCTGTCAAATGAAAAATCTGTTTTCCTAACTATTGATCCTGGTTTTGCTGTGAGCACCCTTTTAAGGAGGGAGATAATGAGTGAGAAAAGAGTTAATAAATGTTCAGCTGTTACCGCAAGCATGAATGGAAATCCATCATCAGTTTAAGTGCTGGATGGGCTCTAGACGATAATCCAAGCCTGTTTGACCACGATCAGTGCCACTGTGAAGAAACCCGCAGGGCCCTGGGAGATGTGATCCTTGGGGATGGTATGTGGTTCCCTGCTTTTCTCTGATATACAGCATTGTAAAGACACGAGTTTTATTTTTCACTGAGTTTAGTAATGACCTGGTTGAAACTCCCTGGAAGCTAGTGGAAACTCGCAGTCTCTAATGGCCTTGGAATCAGGATTGTTGTGGTGCTTTCTTGGAGTGAACTACCAGTGGGAAATTTCTCCCAGATGAGGGCAAAAAACAATTTTCTTTTTTTTTCTTTTTTTTTTTTTTTGCCTTGCGATTTCTGATTAATTGGTCTTCCTAACACAGTTGTGAATAGTGTATTGTGGAGGCGGATGTTCCTAGGAGGAACCAGTTGGGCCCCACCTCATCCATGGCAGCATCTCATTGCTGTTTGATGGGATGAGCACGAGTGCGGTGGATTATGGGCAAAGCTTTAGAGCAGACCATGCCAAGCTTGTTACAAAGACGGGGAATGTGATCCTGAACCCATTGAAATCCTCTACTTTTGGGCTGCCTTCTTGCAATCTGAGAACAGGCCAAGCAGCTGACTGTGGGACTTGTAGTCCTCATGGGGAAATTGGGATGACTCCTCTCCACTGGGGCTGGGAGAGCTGAAAAAGTTTGGCACAGCCACCGAGCTGCGCAGCACTTGAATGCTCACCCACATCACATAAGCATCTTGGCTGTGCAAAGAAACTGAGAAACCTCATAGGACCAGGCTTTGGTAGATGATTTCTGGGGTTTCTTTCTAGTCAATGCTGTAAATATCACAGGGGCTGTTCTCCCTTTGATCCCAAACTAGAGATGAAAGGAACAATTTGCGCATGTTTTCGAACCATAAAAGATATGTAGCTTGACATTGGTTCCAGAAGTAGGACAAGGTGTAGGATAATCTTATTTTTTTTTCTGAAATATTTGAACTGTCTCTTCTCACTGTGCCACGAAGCTGTGCCATAGCATTAGAAAATAAACATTGCTGTGGGACTTAATTCTCAAAATGTGGGCAAAAGGAAGAATCTGGTTAGCAGAACTTTATACTCAGTACTAAAACTCAAAGACAAATCACCGTGTTGCTCCCCTATTTCCATCTTCTCTAATATACTCTGTAGCACAGAGTTTAAATTTAGGATCTTTAGAGGGGAGGTTATTTGACTTCTGTGGGTTGTGAGTATGAAAACAAAAAAGGTTTCATGTGTGGGTCTAGCCTGGGAAGCAATGAGATAACAAATGCTTCTAATGAGTAGTCCTACTGTGGATGAGAGTTGAAACCTAATCAATCAAAAAACTAAAAATGTGGGGGTTTTCTGCCTTTTTGTCCCCAGAATTATAAACTGCACTGGCTTCTCTTCCTCTTAGTGCTTTGGGACTGTATCAGCCAACAGTGCGCAGTGGGGGGCATAGGTAGCAGCATCCCCCATGACAAGAGGACTTCTTGAGAGGACTTCTAACTCCTTCTCCAGTACCTTCAGGTTAAAGCTTGCCTGACAGCCAAATTAACTGATCAGTGTCAGTCTGAGACAGTTGGAAAGTAGACGAGACCCTGTTTCATCCACTTCAGCAGATGCGCTGTTAAAATAGTGTCTCTTGCTTTTACAAGCATGTTTGGGACCATTGCTCTCCACCCGTGCTCAGGTGTTTTACTTTTGCTCAGGGCTTTTACTTTTGCTTTTACTCCTCTTCTCAAAATGACTCTTTTACTTGCAGGTATTTTAAACATGAAGACCCCAGAATCTGGTCAGGTTTCTTAAAAAAAAAAAAAAAAAAAGACATCAGCCAGTCTGAGTGTGAACACCAGTTTACAGGTAAAATTGGAAATTCAGAAATTACATTTGCCTTCTGTTGATCTTTGAAGGAAATGATGAAAAAAGTATGGGGGCTGAAGGGGTTTTATGGTTGCCAAGAAATACCTGTCCTGAAGTTTCAGAAGGTTAATGGCTGTCTGTTATCGAGAAAGAATACAGCCCTGTCTAATTATCTTGCACCAATAGGGATAAAGGTTTGGCAGTTGAATGAGATGATGTCAGGACTAGTCGAATAATGTCAATATTTTTTACCTCCACACTTTTTCCCAAAAAAAGGGGTTGTTGCATCCTTTAATTAAATGTTATGTGAATACATTTCAGATAGACCCAAACACAGGGCAACTGTGTTTCAGAAATGCTGTTTCTACATTTAAAATGTATTTGAAATGTAATTTAAGAAAAAAGATAATGGAAAAAAACCCTAAAATAACTCGAAACAAGCCAGAATATAGTAGCTCATCATTACACTAATATATCAAACAATATGAGCTTAGCTTAATTATCCCCTTTGAGAGTTGAGAAAACTAAGCACAACCTTCAATTTACAGCTGTTTGGTGCCGGGAACCTGAATTATTATTTAAGAAGAAGGGGAAAAAAAAAAGTTTATTTATTGTGACCTACACTCAGTTTTTATTCATCATGGAAAAATCTGTATATTCACAAATGAGGGCTATTCATCTGCAGACTGCAGCATTCTTCAGCTGTCCGGGGCTGCATCAGCCGCACTTCTTCAGCTTTTGTGTTCATCTCGAAGCCTCTTCATCCAAATTGTTCATCATCTTGATGGCGGAGCTTTATCTTGCTCTAGTGCAGCTGCATTCCCCTTATCCAAAGTGCTGAGAGATACAAGGGAGAGGGAGAGAGGGAGAGAGAGAGGCAGAATAGAAAAGGGAAAAAGGAATGGCCAGTGCTCATATGAGGATAATTTGTAGTTTCTCAATAATAATAAAAAAAAAAGGAGGACAGGCTAATTACTGGCTTAACTAGGGCAGCCTGTGGATCCTCATGTCAAAAGGACTAGCGTAATTATTTGCCATCAAAGCACATTCATATTGTGGTACAAAAGAAGGGCCTTTTGCAAATGGATCTCACTAATAAACAGGGCTGAGAGGAGCATTATGTGTCTCCCTGGATGCAAGCACATTAACACAGTGACATGGAGCATAACTCTCAGCCTGGAGGGGGGGGGGGGAGAGGAAGAATGATAATTATCCCCCCTCCCCATCTTTCCTCTCCTTTTCCTTTGTGTTGGGCTAGCAAGTCGAACGCGACCCGCTGGAAGGCCCAAGGCAGGCTATTAGTGACCTCTGAGCATTGACATGGTGGCTACACTCTTAAAAGCCCGGCTCTCCATGTCAGGAGGGTCGCAGGAGCCTGTGAGAGGAGCTTTAAATGGTCCAGCAAACACTTCAACCTTAAAGACACCTGGAAGGTCGTGACCAATTTAATGTAGATGAATCTGGCATAAAGAGGGCTCTTTTGAATCTACAGACAAAAGTTTTTTTTTCTTATTCTTTTTTTTTTTTTCCACGTTGTTTTTTCACAGACCTTAGCATAAGAGATACTGGAGAAAGAGACTTGGTTCTGGAGACCACTTCTGCACTCGCTGAGCAGATGTGGTGCCAGGCAGCCTGAAAGGAAAAATAAACAGGTTTGAAAAGAAAGAGAAGGGACATGTATGTACCTGCCAGGGACATCTGCAAGCATTGACACACGTCAAACCCAGATATATTGTAAATGTGTGAATGTATATATAGATATGTATGTTATATGTAAAGAGGGCTGTTCTTTTCTTTTGTTTTTTAATACTTCAGCTACATAAGGCTATTCACCACTAATGCCCATGAGCAGACGTGCCCCGGTTCCTCGCTTGCCTCTGTTGGGCTGGTGTCTGGCACTGTCCGCTGCTGCTGCAAACCCTCACCAAGTGAGCCCATCCCTCACAATGCATTAAAAGGCTTTGCAGTCAGCTCGGGATAGCTGCTGGGAAACGTTAGGCATGGCAGTTTGGTTTTCTCACCTTCCTCACTTGCTGCTGTGTGACCGCAGTGCTGGGGTGTACGAGGCTGACTTGGCTGCACTGAGGCCTGGTGGGTTTTCCCAAGGAAATCCTTTCTCTTCCTCCTCTCATTGAGAGGAGGCGCAGGCTGCAATGGGGGCAGTCTGTGCATCATGGGGATGAAACATTCACCCCCAGTGCTCCCCTGCTCTGGTGGAACTTACAGCATTTCAATGTGGTGGGTTTATTTTTTTGTAATGCCTATTTTTTCAAAAAGCCCTACTCTGAGCTCAGTGTTCATGTCAGAACTTTTTTTTCTTTCTTTTTTTTTTTTTTTTTTTTTTTAAATAATCAGGGGTCTGCATCGGTTATGTACTATAAAACAGCTCTGCTGGTAAACTGGGGTAGTCCTCTATTGTGACATGTGACAGTACATGCAAAACATGTAGTGCACAGCTAGAAAGAGAAAGGTGTCGGTATGAGCATGGACTGCATGGCACACGGTGACATGAATCCACGCATACAGCCACATGTGACTGGGATAAAAGGATTTTGAAGCCCAACTCATCTGCGTGACAAGGGGCTGAAAGCCAAAGTTGTTTCCTTTCCAGCATTCTTCTAGGTCACCTTGAGGTCACACTACAGAGAGGACCCCCTTTGCCTTCTCACAGCACTCGGGGACATTGTTGTCCATGTCAAATTGATGGGCAGTAGAAGCCCAGGGCTGTGCACACCTGTTAGCATCACTTGCCCTGGGAACAGCTCACCAGGCCACTGGGTTTAGGATGAGAGTTGCCAGATTGTCAACCTTGCGCACCCAACTGTGAGTCAGGCTTGAAAAATGATGAGATGGGTTTAAAATTTTTGGGATTAAACTAGCAGCAGATCTTTTTTTGGTTTTTTTTGATTGTTTGGGTGTTTGGTTTTGGGGTTTTTTGTTTGTTTGGTTTTTCCCCTTCTTGCTTGGTACCTTTAGAAGGGAATTGGATGCTTTCTCCAGATTGTGCTTTGCAAGGAAAAAGAGCAGCAAACATAGGCTTGAGGGGGGTGGGGGTGGGTTGTGTGTGTGGAATAACCCAGGAGGAGACGCTAGTACAGATCACAGAAACCTGTTGCAACTCATAGTAAAATAGCAAACATTGGCAATACTGGAGTAGAGATGAACTGTGTACTCCTACCCAGGCAGGGTCTTAGGGCTTGGCAGGTGTTTCTAGGACACTACCAATGTCTGTGACCTAAAAAATCCTGAATATTCACCCATCCAGGAGCTGTACAACCCCTCACCCCCAACATGTAGTGCTGGAGGGATGGGGACCCACTGGAGCAGCTGATAGCAGCAGCTCAAGGAGACCCAAAGCTGCTTGTGGTCTCCTCCTAGATATTTCCTTGTCTCCTTAGCCCTATGATTTATTTTTTTTAATTATTTTGCCCTTATTTCCCTGGATTTTCAAAAATTATGCACGCAGCAAATTTTGCCTTTAGTTTACAGGAAGTTATAACCAGGGACTTAATGGCAGAATTGGATCCACTGAGGTATGGATGTGAAGAATGTAAAGAACATAATTAATTTCATCTTAAAATAAATGTTTCTGGGAAAGGGATTAGAGAAGTCAGCTTTACAAACTTGGGGGGGGGGGGGGCTGTTTTCTGTATTTTTAAATTAATCTAGGTGAATTTATTTGTATACAGCCATGCCAAGGACCAGGTGCTGATATTAGCAATAAAGACAACATTATTAATATCATTACATCAATGTAAAGAAGGTTATAGAGTTAGCGTTTGTTTTGAAAGAAAAAAAAGTATTCCTGTTGTTGGTGACTTTTTGCCATTAACTCGCTCTTTTGCAGTATTTTATGCACTTATATAGTGTTTATGAACCCGCTCATGTATTTTTAGTGTTGCCAAGAATAATCAAAGGCAAATATAACAGTTGCAGTGTTTCTTTCCTGATGAAATTGTATTTCTGCTTCTAAACCCAGAGCTGGCCTCCAGCAAGGGACTGTGTCCTCTTAAAGTAGAAGTGTGTCGCTTGAACTTTGCTATCACATAATGCTTTCAAGGTTGCTTGTCTAAAGTGACTTAATTTGTACTGCAGAACTAGCCTTGTACCCACAGACGCGCCAAAAGCTGCACTGAGCCAGGGCAGCAGGGCTATTACTAATTTTTTATTAAAATCCCTTAGGCACACACAGAAGGCCCAAAAGCAGCTTTAATAATAGACAACATACAGCACATTTTTCTTGTATTGCCATGTAATCAAATCTAAAGCTTCTGTTCACTTTCTTTGTTTTACCTAGAGGACCAGCTTCCAATTTAGTTGTGGCCTGCACTAAACTGATTTTTCATTGTAATTAATGCCTACTTTGGCCTCAGCCACTTACACAACTTTCCATTAGAGGTTTGCAGCCATCCGCAGAGTATTTCACCAAGTTACCCTCCCAATCCTGCTACAGTTGCAATTTTTTGTTAAACTGTTTTTCTTTATTATTATTTTGCAAAGAATGTTTAAATTACACAGCCAAATAGGTTTCTTTTTCCCCTTTTATTTTCCTCTGCTTTCTCCCCCCACCCCTCCCAGTCCCTCTTTTCCCCCTGCCTGCTGCACCTATTAAAGTGGTTGGGCAGGAGTCCAATTGGAAGGAAAGCCTTTAAGTGATTTCAGAAAGGGCTAGTGGAACTTATTTAGGCCTGGGGTCTGCTGTGGTTAATTTTCAGTCTGTGTTTTGTGCTGTCCATTTCCTCTGAAATACTACCTGGGGTTTAAGGTTCCTCAGCACAGGATGTTAATAGGCCTCTGCAAACATTCACAAGGCAGCTTTCCCACCACTAACCTTAAAAAGATTGTGGCACCGGGCCCAGGGTCAGATTGAATAGATGAAAAAGTATATGCTGTGCTTTTGCGCGTTCCTTGGACCTTTCCCTGTTGGCTTGCCTGCTGTTTTCAGTGACTTTCTTAGTACCTTATTTTCAGTGTGCTTCCTAGACAATTCTGCTTATTACCTTCTCCTATCCCCCCAACAGCATTACGAAATTGGGAAGCACAACAATTTTGTAACTATACTTTGCTGACTTCTTGGGCTTTTCCCTTGCAGCTGCAAGATGCTGCTTCTCATGGCCCTGGCGAAGCAGCCAAACCCCTCAGTGTATAATCCATATGCTATTGCCACTAGCCGGTACCCTTGCTGACACCGCATTTGGGGCATTCTCTGCAGATCTCTTGCAAGCCTCTTACTGGGGAAAGCATCTCTGCTGCAAGGCTAAAGTAAAGAGCTAATGACCAATTATGTGTGCCTCTGCTATATTGGCTTTCCTCCCTGGTGCAAGAAATGCAGTTGCGGGAGCTCTGGTGTGCGTGTGCAGGTTTCTGGGCACTGGGGTCCCACCTTTTGCAATGTTCAGATTCAGACACCGGAGTTCTTGCCTTGCTGTGGCATTGCTCAAAAGGAACCGAAGGGGACTGGCTCCACGTGCACCCTTCTACATAGTTTAAAGCACTTGCCTATCTTTTAACTGTACTGGAAAAATTAAGCATAGCTAGTGCCAAAGGGTGCCTGCTGTGATGGCAAATTGCTGATTGCACTGTCTGAACGTACTGGCCTGATGGGCTCTGTGCTAAGGGACCACTTTTGTTGGTCTCCTTTACGTAGGCACAGCTCCCCTTAGGAAAGGAGGTGGATGCAATTAACTTGATTGATTTAAGGGCTTGCTTGGGCGCAATATGTGGCTTTTTAGAACTGTGTCCCATTAGACTTCCCTGGACTGAGGAGGAGAAGTGGATATGGTACCTGGGATCACATAGGTCTGCTCTGTGTTGGCACTATGTCAGATGTCCACATCTTAGTGTGGGAAGAGTAAGAAGCAGATTATACTCCCTCCCCTCTCCCCCCCCCCCCCCCCCCCCCCCCAAATAGTAGCATTTGAGAAGAGTATGTGCAGACACCCAGATGTTCCAGATTTGCAGGTGATGGGTCACAAGCTAGGTCTTGAATCCCAAGTGATGGATTTACATCCCTACCCAAGCCAGCTGCCCTTCTGGCTTTTGACTCTGGTCCATACTTGACTCATCTCCCTTGGACCCATTTGCAAGCTCAGTCCTTTCTCATACCTCTGGAAACAAGAAGAGTTTTGGGTGAAGCAAATGAAGAAGGAAGACTAGACCAGTGGAAAGACTGCACTATCTTCTCTGTGTGAGCTAATGTTGTGAGGTACTACCTCAGGTTGCTGAAACTGTGATATGCATGGTTCAGTTTTGCTGTTGTAAGGCTCTGTCCCCTTACAGTTAGCAGTATGATTTCCAGGGCTACTTTCTTCAAGAGTGGCCTGCAACACCATGCCCCTTCTGCATGTACAGCGGCTGCAAATCCCTTGCTGTACCTGTGCCTGCGTGAGCACCCCCCTCAGAGAAGCAACTGAGATTGGTCTAAACACATTTGTGTATCTCTCCCTGACATTTGCTCTGTTAAAAGGTCAGGCTTCTGCAGCAGAGACAAGAGCAGTCTTCCTCCTTATCACATATTACTGCAAATTTCCATTTCCAGTTCCAAAGTTTCCAGTGACTTCTGCTGCTGTGGCTGGGACAATCCAGCACAAAGCACTGTCTGCCAGCCTGGAAGCTCTGCCCTGAACCACACCAATAATGCTCAGGGAGAGAAGTAACAATTGTTTAGGGAAAATTTGGGAAAACCCAGTGAATTTGTTGCTGCAGTAAGTTCCTTGCTTGCGGTGACAAGTTGGAAAAATATGTGACAAGTTTACCTTAGAAATGCAAGTCTGTGGAAAGGGCCATTCTGCAAAGAATCATTCATATTTTTCAGTCTTCCTGCAGAAGCGCTGCTCTCGGTTTCTCTAATCTCTGATATTTCCTAATAGTGGTGCTGAAAGAGGCAAAACCTGAGGCTAAACTTCAGTGTGTATTCTTGCTGAGAGGAAGTAGATTCTGGGATCTCTTTGGCTTTTGAATGTCAAGAAGCCAGACTCAGGAGCCTGAGGGCAGGGGGGAGGCATATTTTTCTTATTAAACTAAGGTCTTGCTGATGGGAAGATACAGATGCCGAAACAAAAGCGTGTGTGACATAGGAGTTGGGCAGGCTCTTTAGGATTTTACTTTGTAGGGGTGTCTGCTCTCTGCTTTTTATATCAACCCTCCTGTACAACCTCAGGAGCAGTTGCATGTATCCTTACATAGAAAAGGTACCACAAATGTTGATGGGGTAACGTTATTGTAGAGTAAGCAGATATTCTTGCTTTTTGCACTTATTTGGTTATGTACTGATAAACAGGCACAGGAGAAGCATTTGCTTGATTGTTAGATGGCCTGGCTGGGAGATGGATGAGCATCTTGCTGGTGAGATCTCCTCCGAGTCCCACGTGCTCCATGGATGGCCACTGGCTGACTTCCCCGATTTTTCTGCTGACTGCAAACATGCTGTAAGGTGGCCACTCAACGGTGGCCTTGGGAGAAGGGATGGTAAACTGCTGATTTAGTAATGGAAGAGTTAGGGGAGAGGAAGGACTTTACTTACTTTGGCCTCAGATATGGGTGAGACCTGGGGAGCCCTTCTACACCAACAAATGCGAAAGAACAAATACCACACAGCATAGTTTGAATGTAGCGTTTTTTTCCAATAAGAGCCATAAAGAAAATATACTTTGGAAGCAAAATATTTTTTTCACCTTCTTCCCCTTAGTTTTCTTCCTTAATGTGGTGGTGGTAGACCACAGAACTGCAGTCATGGAAGGCAAAGTCCATACTGGTATCTACTCTTCAAATACGCAGATACTAAAGATCATGGTATAGTAGTTTCTCCACGAATGATGCATCTCCCTGCTTGGCTCTGTAGTGCAGTTGGGTACCTGCTGGAGAAGGGGTTCCCACAAGGGATGGGCTGCCACTGAAGCAGATTTAGGCTGCAGGATGCTTTGCCTGTGTTCCTACACTGACAACCTGTAATTTGTTCCTTCCTGCCAGATCTGGAGCGATAAAAACACCCGACCAGGAAAGAGTATTTCACATAATTTCCTTGCCCTTGAATTTTTGCATTATAGAAAACATTATTGGGCCTAACGTTTTTACGTGCTTGGGAAATCCCTTTCCCTGAAGCATTTGTAGATACTTTGGCTACAATGTGTTGTGCTAATCCAGTAAAGCAATAGCAATGAATTTGAATTCTTTGCCATTGAAGTTGTGACTGAAGACAGTTGTGACAAAATGAGGATGACCTCCTTTTATCTGTTCTTCTGTCTTGCCGCTGTAGAAAGTTAGTGCTAGCTTAAACCCCACTTGCCATTAATGAAAAATTCCACTATTTTTATTAAATTTCAGAATTGCCTCGGCTAGTATGAAAAGCAATGATATTGGATTTCTTTTTAAAATTAACAATGTATGTAACACGGTAAAAAAAGATGACATTTACTTAGTGCCTGGAAGCAAAGAGACTGCGAGGCAGACGGCAAGCTGCGGCGCTTCTCTCCTTCATCCTGCAGCCTGCGTATGTGGTTAGGAGATGTGGGGTGAGGTGGCTCAGGGTGGATTGCACAGTTAGGATAAAAGCCAAGAAACACCACCACTATTGCTACCTTTCACCAGTAGGAGAACGTCAGGGCTCACGGGGGGAAAAAAAAAAAAAGATTTATTTTAGCAGCTGGACTGGATGTCTGCCAAAATGAGAGGGAACTCAGAATTGAAGCTGAGGATCTTGGTTCAAGGATGCAGGAGATGCGAGGCAGGGCTGGACAGTCACCAGCTTCAATCTGTGCTGTGGTCAGGCTGGGAGGGGACCTTAAACCCCCTTCAGATGTCAAAGGGACGTTCACCATCCAACTCGTGTAAGAAGTGGGAATGGTGCGCAGGGGTCACAGAGCAAGGCACCGGCCAGTGAGATGGGAGGGGAGCTGATAAAACATGTTACTCTAATTTGACTTAAGATTTTAAAGACATGTTTATTTATGGTATAAAATTATGGACTTAGTATTTTACCTTAGGTTCATTTTAAAATTTACTCTCTTAAGGAAATTTCTACTGCTATCAGCAGGATCCCTTATAAAAGTAAAAGCAGGCAGTTGCTTCATACCTGTATACAGGCATTGGAGAGGGTGCAGTGTCTGGTAGAGACCAGCCTGTCCTAGACTGGCAGTGTTATTTGATTAACAGTCTGGGGCAACCTGGAAATGAGCTTGCTCTTGAGGAGAGTCCACAGATCACCAGGAACATATTCTTGCAGGGAAGCCTCCTCATTGCCTTCCTAATTCATTCCTCCTCACTTTATCCAACGTGCGTTGCTACTGGATTATTGACTATGTGATTACTTTTCTTGATGTGAGCCACAACAGAAAAGGCATTACTGTACAAGACAGGGAAATAAAGCAGGGTTGTGTGTGTTCGACTTGTGGTAATATTGAGAATGGTTGGTACATGGCATACTTATTCTCATTTAGGGCTTGGTCCCCACCCTCCTCTGTGGCTTAGGAGATGCTCTGGATGTGTAGAGCAAATGTAGGACCAGAGACCTGTGCCAAGATCTCCCTCCATCCTTGTAGCCCTTTGCTGTAGGGAACTCCTCATGTATCTGGGGGGGCCTGTGCAGTACAGAAATTGTTCAAGTCTAATGAGGGGGTATGCAACAATTAAATGATGGCAGGTGAGAGATGCCCTTGTGCTCTGGACTATAAACTGATTTGTCTGGAATTTGGAAAAGTCATCCCACCTGCAAACACAGCCAGATGCTGAGCAGCCAAGGGGTACTATGCGGGAAGCTCATGCAAAGGTCTGTGTACCATTGAAATGTTAGTGGCACAAATCTGCTCTTGGCACTAGTGTGCCTGTAGATACACATGTTCCCTTTCCACCCCAGTTCCCCAGGTACCAATCAGGAGCAGGATTTCACCGTATCACGTGTCGGGTTTAAATTCCTTCCTTACAAGGAGTGCTTGTGAGACGATGTCGCAGATTTCTCCTTTCCTCTGTTTCCAGTCTTGGTTTGGTTTGCTTCTGGCTTTAAACTCCTGCACACACTAAGCACAATGCAAAGATGTCTCAGTAAAGACTGAGATATCCGTGTAAAGGGTGCTCTGTAAATGTATATGATCGGCTGATCGGTTCTGATCAGCAGTTGGGAATTATAAATAGCTGAAAAGCAGCTAACAATCATTGTATGCCGCCATAGTAATAAATAAGAAGTGGATATTTTTGAAAGGCTTTTACTCTTAGAAGAGAAAAAGATATAAAAGCGCTTTTTTTAATGTCACATAATATATTCTGACAAACAGATGTATTTTGTTGTTGCCATTATCTTTTGATGAAATACTTTAAAGCTGGTCCAAGGTGGTGCATTTTCAAATATAATGTATACAGTACATCTAGCAGTTAACAAAATTTGGATGTGCAGCATAGAATGGTCATTATTTTTACTGAAAAAAATAAAGGCACTAATTACTTACAGACAAGATACTTAGCACAAACAGATAAGCTTCAAAATGAAAAATTCTCGGTTTATGATAATTATGTTCTCTGCTTTGTTTTCAGAGACTGATAATTTGAGGCTTTAAAATCACCAGGAAGCCATTAATTGGAATTCTTCAATAAAAAATAAATTACATAGAAGTTCATGATGAGTTGTAAAAACACAGAGACTGTATTATGCAGTGAGCGACATTGCTCTACTATTTATAGACATGCACAGCTATGTCTAACAGCAAAACTGTAAAGAATTTGAGATGTGCAGATAGCAATTATTCACGGATCCCAATGATCTGCAGATATTTCAAATAACTGCTTTTAGCAGATCAGCTATCCAATAAAAGCAGGGCTTTATTTCCAAGTGGCACTCTTCTAACATGTTGCTTCTTGTTTTTGACATCTTATGTGACATTATTCTCCTAGAGTCAATTATAATGAGAAGACGTGGAAATCCACATATCGGAGCAGGCGCTTCACTCCATGTGCGTGCTTATCAATAGGAGTTGAAGGGTTTTCTCTTATGAAGGGTTAGTATGGTCCTTTCTTCTATACCAGGCTCAGATCCTGAAATCCATAGCAGCTGACCAAAAGAAAGCGTTGGATTTCTCTTTCATGACCCATTTTTCTGCTCTCCACTTGTTCTCCGCTTTCATCTATGACCAAATCCTCAGTGGCTGAACAGCACCAGGAATAGGTCCTGTGAAAGCTGGTAGAGCGGGTCCAAGGACTAAGAATCTGCCCAATGGCACCAATTGCAACATTTCTCTTGACTTCTGAAGGAGCTGGACTGAACCGTCAATGGAGCTTTTTGAGCTCTCTGAGAGAATGTAGGAGTCCCAGATCCCTTAAAGTATCCACTGCCATCCTTTGAAACATGTGGCACAACAGTGAGGCAGAGCCACCAGACTTCAGCAGCTTTCCTTTGAGAGCGAGTCTCAAAAGAGTGGTAGATGCAGCCAAACTTACTGCTTTGTTCAACTTTTCTCCTGCCTTTCTTCAGCACGTGGGTGAGTGCCACGAGGAGACTGATCTTTCCCCTTTCTCGAGGGAGAACTGACACCTCTTTGCTATTGCTCGGGATCCGGGCCTGAGACTTGAGGCAGAGCCGCTAATGGGCTTTAGTTAATTGTCTGACCCAGAGGATATAAAATACTGTTACATTCCAGCTATGCTCTTTTCATGACCACTGACACCCCGGGCTCCTGCAAGGAGCTCTTTAGATAAAGCAAGTAATAAAAATGATCATAGGGATCCTTGACACATGCCACCTGGTAAAGGAAACGGCCGATTTCAGCTCATTCACCAGTGAGCTCCAGGGGATGCACAAAAGAGTGAAGTGGCTTTGGTAGAGCCTGGTCTTAAAGTTACACTTCAGGAAGAATGGAGGAAGTATTTCCCGAGGACCTGATCAAAGGTGCTCTGCTCTCTCTCTTCAATGCCAGTACAATGCCTTCTGGCTGCCATCGTATGCAGGTAGCGTTCAAGGGCTTTATGTGACTCTCAGGTGAGTGCATAATAAAACATAATCAGTCTAGGCAAGTTAATTCTCACAATATCGGAGTTGCAAACCATCTTGTTTAATATTTTGTGGCTAAGATTAATCAAAGGTATCAACTGGTTTATTCCTCTCCCCCGTTTGTTTAAATCTGAGTTAGTGTGATGGCAGGGAAGGCAGGACAACACAAGTCCAGGGAGACAAGGACAATGTGAGACAATAGCAGAGAGTCTGCAGGGAGAAGGCTACGGTGTCAAAACGAAATGATATCGTGTCAGGAGACAAAGCCATCCAAAAAAATATTGGGTCTCTGCTAGCACTTGAGGAGTATCATAATTCTTGGAGAATAAAACCTACCATACGTCATCCAAAATCAATTGGTAAGAGGTCTCTGAGAGATTAAAAACTGTTCTCTCCCATTCATTAGTAAAGGTGGCTTCTGCCCAAAGATGATTGTTGGTGTGGGCCAACTACGATAAATGCTCTCTTACCCACCAAAAAGTAACACTTCTTAATGAGCTACCATCTTGTGTACATTTTAATTTCCAGATTGCTACAGTGGGTGTACAGAGTTCCCCAGCAGGGACTCAAAGGCATGCAACCCTAAGCAATATTTTAGAGGGTTTTTTTTTTTGTAGGTTCCCAGAACTTTTTGATGCCAAACCAATCCCATGACACCACTCTTGCGTAGTATTACCATTGCAGCAATAAACTATTAACTTTTATTTGCATGTATTGTAGTACTCCTTACAAGAAAGTATTCATAGGTGGTTAGTTTGAGACACCAAAGAGTTTGTGGGATGTAAGTGCAATGACTGGGCACCCGCAGCTCCTGTTTACTCACGAGGCAGTTACTAATGCTCAGTGCCTTTGAATTTCAGGACATTTCTTTCTGGGAAAAGCTATTTCCCAATAGGGTGGTTCCGCCTGTCCTCCATGGCTCAGTTGTGCCCTCTTTCTTCATGTGTGACTTAGCCTAAGTAGTGTCCTACAACCCCCACACTCCTTGGGGAGGGCAGAGACCAGGATATCCCATGCAGCAGCCCCCAGAGCAGTGCAGAGGAGTTGACAAGGACACACAGAGCCCGCCTTTACTTTCTTCCTGCATCCCTGAAACTCACAGCTTAGCACTGAGCCAATTCTTGGTCCTGGAAATGCCTCACATGTCCTGTCCTGTTGCAAACCCCACAGGTCCTAAAGAGCATCAGTGATGTTTATCCCATATCTCTAAATTATTCTCAGTAGAGTGGGACTTGGGCAATAACAGTGACACTGCAAAGGGTCACTTGATGGACCTCTGTGCGCTGTTTCATTTACTTAGTTTATTCAGCTTGCAATGGAGACAGGACACACTTAATACGTTGGCCATGTCACAGGCAGCCAAGCTCTGGTCCCCAGCACCTCCTCGGATTAGGGCATTTGTAGGAGTTGTTAGAAGAAATGGAAGGAGTTCAGCATATTTTTTTATATGTCAGAATTTCAAAGGATTTCTGAAATTTAATAAACTCATTTAATAGGCATAATTGTCTTGAGTACATGTGAGAAAACTTCTGAAATAGCAGAATTAGGCATGCTCCATTTTGTAGCCTTTCAATGACCTCCAGCAAACGTGTGACCCAGATATGAGAGCCTCCTGTCCACTTGCATAAACATGATGTTTTAAAAAGGGGGGGGGGGGCGAATAAAAGAATTGAGCTCTTAATGGCACATGGAGAGAGACATACTGCAATTGCAAAACAAATTCAGAAGCAGATAGAGAATTGCCTCAAGACTCTGAACGCCAAAATTCAGCCGCCTCCCGCGAGATGGAGGTTTGATGGCTGTGAACCTTCGGTCAATGTTGCTCTGGATTTTCCTACACAGAGGCTCGAATGGTAGTAAACTGCACAGATCTGGTTTAGGCCCATGAAAATCTCTGCTTTAATGCCTGAATGATGTCCAAGCTGCTGTTATACAATATATTCAGGATGCGTTGTACTGTATGGGACTTTTTATTTCCTGGCCTTGATGGAGGATGCGTAGGGGTTGTAAAGGCAGAAGTAACAGCTATGCCAGGCAGCAAGGAGGAGGTAGCTGCCCGCTCCACCTGTGACCAGCCCTCCTGCCACTTGCATACGTGGTTACAGGGCAAGAAAAAGCTATAATTTAAAAAACTTCATTAATTAACGTGCATTTTTAATGCTTAATTAACTTCCTATCGCATGCATTGGTCCAAAGGAGCTCTGTGTCAAGTTCTGGACACGGGTTTCTTTGCCTACACTCACAGAGAGGGGTGTGCAGCTCTTGATTCGTTTAGGCCCACCACTACCATAGTAACGAGCCCTGATTGACAGGACTCTGAATTAATATGCGTACTTAGGAGATGAGGACAGGGGTCCTGCCAGGCACGCCTGTGCCAGCACACGCGGGACAACGCTGCTGCTGCCGACCCCGCTCATCACAGGCTGTGGCTCCAGCCTCGCACCTATCAGATCGCTGCTTCCTGCATCGTTATGAGTCAGGTTTAATTAAAAGCAGGAACTAGCAAAGCATTGCTGGGATTTAAAATTATATGCCATTAGTTATTAACCGCTACAAATTAGGTAGATGTTGTTTCAAGGAGAGCAATTTCCACAGACGGCGCTGGTAAAGCAAGCTGGCACGGGGTATCGCTCAACTTTCCAAAACAGGAATCGCCAGCTTTCTCAGAAAACAGCTTTTTTGGCCACTTCTTGGGTTTTACGCATGACCAAGATTTAGCATTGTTCATGCTTGCTTGCAGCAATGATACTTTTCTGTCTGAGAAAACTCATTTTTCATTTTAACAATAATTCCTAGGCATGAAAAAACATGTCCTGTTTTTTTTCACTGAGCCAAACACTGAAACAAAATATTGGGCCAAATTATGTTCTGATTTTGCAACTTTAAAATCTGCCTTTGCAAGTTAGTGCTGAATTTAGTTCATTCCCCTCAGGCATTTTCCATGCAATAAAAATTGTGTTTCTTTTTTTCTTTTATCTTTTTTTTTTTTCGCCTGCCATTTGCAGAAAATGAAAACTCAAACGAGAGAATGAAGTCAATTGTTAGATTAAAATTTTCTGTACTCTTGGTGTTAGAGGAAAACCATACAGAAGGCTCACTCTGAGTATCTTGCTTGGAAATCTGCATTATCAGTGTGACTAAAGCTGCTGATACAGATGAGGCGTTTTGAGTTGCAGTAGCCAGTGATAGAAAAAAAAAAACAAACAGAGAAAAATAGAACTTTGAGACCTTAATACTTCTGTTCAGCAGTTTAAAGGGAGAAAGTGGTGAGGTGGTCTGAAGATTTTCCTTCTCTGTTACTTTTGCTGCTTCCACAACCCTGCAGGGTAGAGGAAAAAAGTCTTTGAGCTATAATAGGTGTAAAACTAGGCAAATCCAACAAAGTTTTAGTGAGTGAGAATGGAAAGCAGTGTTCACAACATTTTACTTGGCAATCTCTTTATGGGTGCTCAGAGTAGAGACTGGGAGCGTGATACACAGAGACAGATTGCTCTGGAGGATGGGGGGTTTAAGGTACCATGCATAACACAACTTTTATTGGGCTAACAAGTGTAGAGTGCAAACCATAGTCTTTGGCTCAAAAAAGAGGAAGAAAAAGCTCTTTAGCACCAAAGTTTTTATGTTAATCCGGTAAAAGATATTACAATATCTATCATTACTGGCTTTTTAAAAACCAGTAAGGCCGAAGGCCACAACCTACACTTATCTTCAGAGTAGATATATCAATTTTTTTTCCAGAACTTAACTGATAAATTGTATGTGTGTGTGTGTACGTATGTATGGGCGTGTATATGTTTTCCTGTGACTGTGAGATATAAAGTAGATAGCAAGGGAATGTAAAAGCTCATTATTGTTTATCATCGAGTGTGGTAAAGGAACAGAAATTAAAGAGGCTGGGAGGGGGGAAGCAAGCAGCTGTAGCTGTACTGACACCAATAACTTTTCATGAGGGTGAGTCAAAGCATCAGGATGTCAGGCCCTCGTTCCTGCCCTTTTGAACTTACTTCTATAGATCACAAAAAAATAGAGAAGTGAGAGAAAGATACTCCTCTCCCCAGCAGGGCAGAAAAGAAACCAGCCGCTCATGCAAATATTTCAGATGAGAAGTTGAACACACACCCTGCTCACATCCGCAGGGACAGCAGCGTTAAGCAATACCAACATGTTTCAGAAGCGGAAACAGGTATAAACTAATAAGTACATGGGGGAGAAGTGGGGCTTCCTCATGGCTACTCATGTGAAGTATAAAATAGTAATTTAGCCATGATGAGACCTTGCAAATGTGCTAAGTGCAGCAGTGGAGCCCCCAAATGACGGTGGTATGAGGCACGGGAGGAAGGAGCTCCATGGGAGCATCCTGGCCAGGCTGGGGCTCAGATGTCCCAAGGCACAGGCAGCAGCTTGGTGGGTCGTGCTCTCATCCTGGGCATGTGGCCAGTGGCTCTGTCTGCAAGAAGCAACAAGCTACATCCCCTGTTGCATCTCTGCTCCTGGTGGCTGCGGTATAGCTTGCGCTGTGTTAGCACAAGTTGCCTTATGGGTCCTATGCAAGGAGATGTGTACGCTCAGTGTTTTGTCCCAGAAAGCTGGCCCTGAACATCCAGCTGGGGATAAGCAGAGATGTGACACAGCAGAAGACCTGCTGCCAGGGCTGCTGGCCATGTTTTCGAGCTCGCCTCGGGGCTTTCCACTGTCCCCCGCGTTGCAGGTGTCAGATGCGGAGCAGCCACCGCACGCCCTGGTAGCTCTTCAGGTGTTTTTTTGGTGTCTGTCTGCTACTCAAATGGCAGTGGTTGAGGTCCCGCTGGGCTCAGGAGGATCTGCCTGTTAATGTTGTGCAGCACTGCGCAGTCCACAGTTTGTTTTTTAAAAGCAAAATGAGAAGTGAGAGGCAGCTGGCATGATCACAGACCTTTTGTGAAAAGATGGCCCCCAACTTGCTCTCTTGGACAAAGAAATAAAGTAATTTGCAAAACCTGAATTCTTCACTGTGGTAGCACAGCCTTTTCACCTATCTTAAGAAATGGATGTAGCATGGGATGGTCAAACTTGGATGATACCCAAGTGTATTTTGCTCTCTTGGATTAAAACAAGCCACCTCTGAAATCAGAAGATGTCTGCTGAGGTCAAGAGGTGCTGCTTCTCACCTGCCAGCTATTTCTGCTTGATTTCTTACCACAGTACCTCAAGGTCCGAGCTAAGACACAAGTCCCACCATGGCAGGAACCTTGTGCACCCCAGTGAAGAAAAACATTTGATGTCTCGCAGAGATTCAGATTTAAATAGACGATGGTGGGAGGGGAAAAAAAAAAGCCAAGTGACTGAGGGTTGCTGGGTTGGCTGGTGGCAGATGTGGGACTAGACTCTACCTCTCCTGCTGGACTGGTGGCCTCAGGATGAAGCCACACTGCTTTGTCCTGGTGCGCTGAGGTGTGTGGCCACTCAGCCTGTGTGGGCTTCCTGCTAGCATTAAGCAACAGCAAAGAACTGTTTTTTTTATGTATGCATGCATGGTCAGTGCTGTTGTTAATATTATAGTGAATGATAATCGATTAGGAAATTCAACTGCCTTGCACTATCATGGGTTGAAAAGCTGGAAACACCAGTATTTCCAGAAAACACCTGTATTTCCAGACAGCATCACCCCTGCTCGATGGCTAGTTCACCTAAACCGTGGAGATATTTTACATGAGCGGATGTGTTGTTTAAAAACATGAAGATCTCTTGTTTGACTTGAAGAGGTACATTTTCAAATAGGGAAAAGGGTACATAATATCCACTGAAAGCCCTTGGAAGTAAGAGTGTCATTAGTAGCTTGGCAAAAGTTGCCCTGTCTGCACTCCTCTCACAGTGCTTTGGTGACAATTTGTGAGCAACGTTTCAAGGCTGATTTTAGTAAGCCTGGTTCTGCCTACACTTTCCAGACCTTATTACCTGCACCTCATTTGTCCAGAATTTGCTGTTATTTCAAAATAGGATATGTCCCAAGAAAAAGTCCTCCTCAATTCTGTAGGTTAGCCCAGAGTTTGATCACCTGCATCTTTTATTAAAGTGTCTCCAATGGTATTTAGATAGTTTGGTGACTTGTAAAATAGCGAGGGGTGGTTGCCATTTCACGCACTTTGAAATTTCACCCATGCATCTACTAACATTGGGGTTTATTCTTGACTGTGACTAGTTCAAAGCGAAGACCTGTTCTGAGCTTCACTCAGAATGGTACGTATTGCGTATCCATAGCTATCTCCACTGTTAGCAGCAGCCATAGGATATTTTCTGCAGTATTTTGTTTTATACTCAGCATTGCTTTCTCTTCCAGCAGCAGTTAGGCAATTTAGGTCCTAAGCCTCACCTTTAATATATTTTAACACTATGAGGTTGCATAAGCTTCCTGAAGTAAAAAGAAGTTAATATGTTACACCTATTTAGTTTATTACAAATCCCCCCACAATTCTATTGGCTGCCCAGTTCTTTTGAGAAAATCCCTGCTCATGCCACTCTCAAACTGCGGGTAGACGTATTTTGGTGATTGTGCTGGTGTTGGCTGGGATGGAGTTAATTTCCTGCACAGTCTCTAGTATGGGGCTGTGCTTTGGATTTGTGCAAGAGCCAAGGCCTTTTCTGCCTCTCGCCCCACCCCACCAGCAAGGGGTTGGGGGGGGCACAAGATGCTGGGAGGGAGCACAGCGAGGAGAGCTGACCCCAACAGATGCCAGGGATATCCCACACCATATGATGTCATGCTCAGCATATAAAGCTGGGGGAAGGAGAAGGAAAGAGGGGGATGCTGGGAGTGATGGCTTTTGTCTTCCCAAGTTACCATGATGTGTGATGGAGCCCTGCTGTCCTGGGGATGGCTGAACGTTCACCTGTGATGGGAAGTGGTGAATGAATTCCTTGCTTTGCTTTGCTTGCATGCACGGCTTTTGCATTACCTATCAAACTGTCTTTATCTCAACTCACGAGTTTTCCCACTTTTACTCTTCTGATTCTCTCTCCCACCCCACTGCGGGGGAGCGAGTGAGTGGCTGTGGGGTGTTTAGCTGCCTGCTGGGTTAAACCATGTCTGTCCTTTTTGGTGTCCAACATGGGGCTCAAAGGGTTCAAGAGAACAACAGGTTTGGTTGGAATGTGCAAGATCAAATTTAGAACTGTTATTGCTGTTTACCTATTAATCAGCAGGCTCCTGAGCTTGCCATGGGACTCGCTTGCCTCACTGTCTATAAGAGTCTGGTGCTCATTAGTGTCTGCTTTTTGCTTTTGCTGCTTGCTGTACTGCTTATCATCTTACTCTGCTGTGCCTAAGAATATTTTGATAACAGCAGTGGCCATGCACCTGGGCTGGCAGATGGCCAGGGCATCACTGCTGTGGCTGTGCTGCTGAACTGGACAGGCTGGAACTCCAGTGTGAACTCGAGTCAGAAGGACTGTGACCTGGGGCTGAGTCCACCAAGGGAGCAGGACACCTTAAAGTGTCTGTGGCCGTGGATAAGCCCGTGCCAGAGCAGGTATATCTCAAAGCAGCCGTGGCTGTGGTTATGTCCGTGCTGCAGCAGGTATACCTCTGAAGGGATTGTGCCCCAAGGATAAGCCCACACTGGAGAAGATACACCTCAAAGCATCTGTGGCTGTGGATAAGTCCATGCTGAAGCAGGTACACCTTGAAGCATCAATGGCTGTGCATGAAGTCATGCTGGAGCAACTTCAAAGCGTGTGGCCATAGATAAGCCCACAATAGAGCAGGTCCTCCCCTGGAGGGACTGCAGCCATGGGTAAGGCTATGCTGGAACATGTTTAGCCCAGCTCAAGTGCATCTACACTAATGCACGCAGCATGGGCAACAAACGGGAGGAGCTGAAAGCCATTGTACAGCAGGATGGCTGTGATGTAGTCGCCATCACAGAAACATGGTGGGATGCCTCCCATGACTGGAGTGCTGAGATGGATGGCTACAAACTCTTCAGAAGGGACAGGCAAGGAAGGAGAGGCGGCGGGGTGGCTCTGTATGTTAGGGAGTGTTTTGATTGTACAGAACTTGACCCTTGTGGTGAGGCCGAGTGCTTATGGGTAAGGATGAGGGGGGAGGCCAACAGAAAAGATATCCTGTTGGGAGTCTGTTACAGACCACCCGACCAGGATGAGGATGATGACGAAGTATTCTACAAGCAGCTGGCAAGAGTCTCTCAGTCACGAGCTCTTGTTCTTGTGGGGAACTTCAACTTCCCAGACATCTGCTGGAAATACAATACAGCAGAAAGGAAACAGTCCAGAGGTTCCTACAGTGTGTGGAAGATAACTTCCTTACACAGCTGGTAAGTGAGCCTACCAGGGGAGGTGCCCTGCTTGACCTCCTGTTCACTAACAGAGAAAGACTGGTGGGAGAGGTGGTGGTCGGAGGTCATCTAGGCCTTAGTGATCATGAAATGGTAGAGTTTTTGATCTTTGGTGAGGTAAGGAAGGGGGTCAGCAAGACCGCCACCATGGATTTCCGGAGGGCAGACTTTGACCTGCTCAGAACTCTGGTTGGGAGAGTCCCTTGGGAGATAGTCCTGAAGGGCAAAGGGGTCCAAGAAGGCTGGGTATTTTTGAAGGAAGAAGTCTTAAAGGCACAGGACCAGGCTGTCCCCATGTGCCGTAAGACAAATCGGTGGGGAAGACGACCGGCCTGTCTGGACAGACAGACTGCTGCGACTAAGGAAAAAAAGGAGAGCTTACCAGCTCTGGAAGAAGGGGCAGGCAACCCGAGAAGAGTACAGGGATCTTCTCAGGTCATGCAGGGAGGAAATTAGAAAGGCAAAAGCCCAGCTGGAACTTAACCTGGCCACTGTTGTAAGGGATAATAAGAAAAGTTGTTATAAATATGTTAACAGCAAAAAGACAGCCAGGGAGAACCTCCATCCTCTAGTGGATGCAAGGGGGATCATTGCCACTAAAGACGAGGAAAAGGCTGAGATACTCAATGCCTTCTTTGCCTCGGTCTTTAATGGCCCAACGAGTTATCCCCCGGGTACCCAGCCTCCCGAGCTGGAAGATGGGGACAGTGAGTGGAATAAACCCCCCTTAATCCAGGAGGAAGCAGTCTTTGACCTGCTATGCCACCTGGACATCCACAAGTCTATGGGACTGGATGGGATCCACCCAAGAGTGCTGAAGGAGCTGGCAGAGGAGCTTGCCAAACCACTCTCTATCATTTATCAGCAGTCCTGGATAACAGGGGAGGTCCCAGATGACTGGAGGTTGGCAAATGTGATGACTATCTTCAAGAAGGGCCGGAAGGAGGATCTGGGGAACTACAGACCAGTCAGCCTGACCTCAGTACCGGGAAAGATTATGGAGAGGTTCATCTTGAGTGTGCTCACCAGGCACATGGAGGACAATCAGGGGATCAGGCCCAGTCAGTATGGGTTCATGAAAGGCAGGCCTTGCCTAACCAACCTGATTTCCTTCTATGACCAGGTGACCCACCTGGTAGATGAGGGAAAGGCTGTGGATGTTGTATACCTGGACTTCAGCAAAGCCTTCGACACAGTCTCCCATAGCATTCTCCTGGAGAAGTTGGCAGTTCATGGCCTAGATGGATGTACTCTTTGCTGGTTAAAAACTGGCTGGATGGCCGAGCCCAGAGAGTCGTGGTGAATGGAGCTAAATCCAGTTGGCGGCTGGTCACAAGCGGTGTCCCCCAGGGCTCAGTTCTAGGGCCGGTCTTGTTTAATATCTTTATCAATGACCTGGATGAGGGGATTGAGTGTGCCCTCAGTAAATTTGCAGACGACACCAAACTGGGTGGTAGTGTTGATCTGCTTGAGGGGAGGAGGGCTCTGCAGAGGGACCTGGACAGGCTGGATCGATGGGCCGAGGCCAACTGTATGAGTTTCAATAAGGCCAAGTGTGGGGTCCTGCACTTTGGTCACAACAACCCCATGCAGCGCTACAGGCTTGGGGAAGAGTGACTGGAAAGCTGTCTGGTGGAAAAAGACCTGGGGGTACTGACTGACAGCCGGCTGAATATGAGCCAGCAGTGTGCCCAGGTGGCCAAGAAGGCCAATGGCATCCTGGCCTGTATCAGAAATAGTGTGACCAGCAGGAGTAGGGAAGTGATCGTGCCCCTGTACTTGGTGCTGGTGAGGCCGCACCTCGAATATTGTGTTCAGTTTTGGGCCCCTCACTACAAGAAAGATGTTGCCTTGCTGGAACATGTCCAGAGGAGAGCAACCAAGCTGGTGAGGGGTCTGGAACACAAGTCATACGAGGAACGGCTGAGGGAACTGGGGTTGTTTAGTCTGGAGAAGAGGAGGCTGAGGGGAGACCTGATTGCCCTCTACAACTACCTGAAAGGAGGCTTAGCGAGGTGGGGGTCGGTCTCTTCTCCCTGGTAACAGATAATAGGACAAGGGGGAATGGCTTGAAGCTGTACCAGGGCAGGTTTAGGCTAGACATTAGGAAAAACTTCTTCACCGAAAGGGTTGTCAGGCTCTGGAATGGGCTGCCCAGGGAGGTGGTAGAGTCCTCATCCCTGGAGGTATTTAAAAGAAGGATAGATGAGATGCTTAGGGACATGGTTTAGTGGTGGGATGGCAGTGTTAGGTTAAAGGTTGGACTCGATGATCTTAAAGGTCTTTTCCAACCAAAGTGATTCTATTCTAATTCTGAAGGGACTGTGGCTGTGGGTAAGGCCACGTTGGAGCAGGGCAATCTCTGAAGGCATTGTGGCCCATGGAGAAGGCCACACTGGAGCAGTTACACCTCAAAGCTACTGTGGCTGGGGATAAGTCTGTGCCAGAGCAGGTATACCCCTGGAGAGACTGTGGTGTGTAGATAAGGCTCTACATGGAGTAGGTACAACCCTAAGTGACTGTGGTCTGTGGATACGCCTGAGCCAGAGGAGGGCAAGGGGAGGAGTTCATTGTGATGTTAAACCTGATGGTCTGGTCCAAAGAGACCGGAGTGGAGATTGTAATGGAACAGCCTTTAAATTGTTGTAACCTGGGATTTGAGTTGCATGTTATAGGAATTACTAGGGCAGGAACCACCCAAAACAGTGGAGGACAAGCCTTACAAGTGCAACAGTGACCCAACCTGAGCTGGCTTTGGTGCCCAATAACTCCACATAACACAGCACCTCTCCTGTCCTGATGGGACATAACAGATGGAGACCAAAGTCATGGACTAAATGAACTCAGTGAACATTTTGTGGACATTTATGGACATTTTACAGACATTTGACAGGGGTGGTCCATAGACTGAGTGATATCTGTGTATTATATCAAAGGCTGGGAAGGGTGGTGGGTAATGAAATGTATTAGATAGTGTGAGAGCTGAGCATGAGGAAAATGGTATGAAATAAGGGGTTGAGAATGTGGTGTTTTGGGCTGGGATGATTTTCTTCACAGTAGACAGTACAGGGCTACGTTTTGGATTTGTGCTGGAACCAATGTTGATAATCCAGGAATGTTTTCATTCCTGCTAAGAAGGGCTTACACAGAACCAAGGCCTTTTCTGCCTCTCACCCCACCCCACCAGCATGTAGGCTGGGGCGGGGGGGGGGGGCACAAGGAGTTGGGAGGGGGCACAGCCGGGACAGGCTTAGCTGCCTGCCAGGTTATACCACGACAGTGATACATTGTGACCTAGGCCAGCGTTCACCCAAACCCTCGGCTGCTGTGGGCCCTGGAAGGCAAAGTAAAATACTACATTAAAATGCTGAGAGGTAATGTCCTTTTTGGAAGAAATATTCAAATGAGGTGCACAAACACCCTGAAAGCTGGAACGGGGCAGGAGCCAGGGAGCAGCAGCCTGTCCCTTGCAAGAGAAACTAGCAAATAACGAGTTGGTTATAGAAGAGATAAAAGAAAAGCTGACCCCTGCGATAAGCATGGAGGTGGTGGGAACGACGAAGCAAGCAGGCAATTATCGCAACTCTCCGGGATGAAGTGGGTACAAGAGCTAATGTAGCTGAGCAGTGAATTTCAGCAGAAAAAAAATGGATCATGCACAGCTGCAGGGGTTACTGCTGGAGACTGTATCAGAAAGAAGAAAAATGGATATTGCCTGCAGAGGGGCTCGGCACTTTATTGGGCTTCCAGGAGAAGTCGGCTCCAGCGTACACAGGAATTTCTGAGGAGATGATTTTCCAGCTACTTTAGATTCACTGCAAACAGGTTTCAAGTGATAAAATTCTTTGGGGGATATGGGTTATAATGAATGATCCATTTTAGAAGAGGAAACAAATAGTGGGATGTTGCAATGTTTTAGCAGTGAGAAAGCCATTGTTTCCAGATTTGTATTAATGATACGGAGTAGGAAGAGAATGGCGAGATGACAGCATTTGTAAATGAGCAAAGTGATCAAAGATCAACAACAGTCCCAGGAGGAAGGGTGAGAGCAGTTGGAAAATACTAAATTTCAGCTCCAATTCTCATATCCCTTAGGATATTTTATAAATTTATTTTTTCCTGAAGAGTTTTCTGGGCACCTCAACTCAAGACAGTGCATTAAGCCTGCATACCTCTGTTATTTTGCCAGCGGTTAAATCCAGCTTCAGCTGCTAATACTGATGAGCCTGGAGTCAGGAGAGTCTGTGATACTTGAGCTGTGTGAGCACTGGCCAGCTGACATTATTTCAAGACTCCTGTCATGAGCGCGGCTCTCACCACGTGAATGATTCCGGGTATAACTCTCAACGTGTAAGAACAAAGTGAAGAACAATATTTGAACTGTGTTTTCTAAATACAACCACATGAACAATACTTTGAAAGGAAAAATTTCCTGTCAAGAAGCGTTTATATGTGGCACTAGGAAAAAAAAAAATCTATCTGCTCTGGAGATCTATATCTGTAAGCAAAAAGATGCAAAATCGGAAATCCCCAAACACAAAAAGAATTATGTTGCTCAACTAACGTTATATTTCTTGCATGATAATAATTATAAACAGATGCACCATTTGATGGTTTGCAGATTTATTTCTCCTCTTTACTTAGTTCAGCTAAAATTTGTAAAGTATTTCCCTTCATTTGTGGAATAATGAACTTGTTCCTATGGCATCCCTGGCTTCCGATCCAAAGCTGAGTGTGATCTTTCAGTCAAAGCCGGATGTCTCTGAAATAAGCGCTACGAGTTCATTGCATCTTATTGGGTTGTGTACAAAAATTGCTGTTGAGATGTAATCACCTGGGCTGTGCATAAAATGACACCAGATGAGGGGAGAGGTTGCTCTCATCCTTTACATTCACTGAAACAACAAACCCAGTGACTCTCCCCTTTACACAATGTCTGTAGGGATGCCAAAAACCAAAAGTTTTGGAGAAAAAAAAGTTTTAAAGAATGGCATGTCAGGGAACAGCAGGAGAAGACTTTCTGTTTCTAAAGCCATGCAGGCACTTTGGAATGACCTGCTCTGCCACGACTGCTGGCTGGGCTTCCCGCACTTCCTTTCCTTCATGTGCTCCCACTGCCGCTGCCCCAGACTGTAGCATCTTCTCTGTTTAAAAATCATTTCAGTTGTTCCTGTGTTCTTTGTGTGAGTTTGCTGACTTGTTTTGTGAGGCCGTTTGATGCAGTGGGATGTCTTGGCACAACATCAGCTTTGCTGCAGCAGGGCTTCACTGCTGGGCTCCTCCTCAAGCAAAGCCCTCGCATCTCCTTCATCAGCCCCGTACCCATGATGCCTTCTTCTAGTTGGGATGAAGGTGCACATGTGCCCCCAGATCTCCCTCCTCTGGATCAGTCTTTCTGCATCCTCCATGTGTGAGCACAGACCTGGAGGAGGACTCCTCTGTACCATGGAGTGAGCAACCTGTCTTGTCTCTGAAGGCACGGGTAGATGCCACACTTCACAGGCTTTTCATGTGACAGAAAATACTTCTCTCTGTATACTGACTCACCTTCTGCCTGTGATTTCAGTCCTCGTCAGACATCATTTCAAATGTTATTCTTGGCAATAATGTCTCATAATGTCTCACTACCCAGTGATCATGCACTTTGGTTTCCTAGCTTTATCAGAATGGGCAGTTTGGACTTAAACCCTGCTTTTGTTTTTGCTGCCTTGTGTTTGTGTTGGGCATTTTTTTGCTTGGAAAATTGTGTTTTCCCTGTGGACTGTACTCCTTCATGCTGCCAGTTTGGTTTGTGTCTCACTGTCTGGTTTCCCAAGGAGCTAGTCCCAAGCAGAAATGGGAGGTCACCTCTTGTATGTTTTGAAAATTTGCAAGAAATATTAATTGGAAATCAGATACCAAGATATTAAATGTGAACATAGAGTTAGAAGAGAACATATTAGTAGCATAATCCTTTTTATGATATTGCTTACAGATATTAAGTATAAATGTTTCCGGTCTTCAACAAGTGCTACATTAAGCCATTCAATCATCTGTATAGGCTGCAGCTCCCTCAACAGCAAAGTTTAGGCCTGTTTCCAACCTCTCCTCAATAGACAACACAGGGTTGCTCCAACATATTCACTGTTTTCTCTCGTGCTGCCATTTTCCCCCCTTCTTGGCCAGGTCCTTTTTCCCCAGTAGGGCAACTGGTAAGCAATCAGTACCTCACTTTGATTATTTCACTCAATTCATTCAGTCTCTGCCTGTAATCATGTGCAAATCTAGCCATTAGTAGAGCATCAAGAGCTTTTTTGTATGGGTGACATACTTTGCCCTGTCATGGATTATTTGGGCCAGGCTCTCATGGCCATCTTGTCTGGTTCTGTCAGCAGTGTTACACTAGGGAGAGGTTTGGCACTTGCTGTAAAAACTAAACCTTGACCCAGCCATGAGCAAATGAGAGAGGTGGCTGTTTAAAAAGTCAGATGAAGCCATTTCAGTATTGACTGAAATATTTAATTTTATCATCATTGGCTACTATGAACATATTTTTCTCTCAGTTACAAGCAGTGGGATTACTCAGCTCAGAGATCACCAGGTAGACCCTTCATCCTTAGCTCCTCTCTGAGGAGAAGGGGAGAAAGGGCGATCCTTCACACAGGCCGTTGTCCCCATGGCCTTACACCTTGAACACAGGGGAAAAATGAACCAGATACAATTGGCTGGTGAGTTGGTTTTCAGCCCAGTAGTTCTGACCAGAGGATGTTGGACTCTCCATGGCCAGAAGCCAGTTAGCTGCCAGCAAAGTATTTGCGTGAAGACTTGCATGACATCTTCTGGCTGACAAACCACATTATATGTCTGTCCCTGTGCCCAGGAGTCAGCATCGCAGTTCTTTGCCTCAACATGCTGTTATATATAGCCAAAATTGTAAACTTCTTGTGGTGGTGGTCTCCAAGCTAGTGTCCAAGATGGAGCCAATGTCAGGGACCTGTCTTGAGAAGGGGAAGGCACTCCATCTCAACTACTGCTGCTTGGGCAACCTCCTGACACCAGAGTCCCTAAAAAACTGCCTTAGCAGCAGGCAATATCTGAGCCAAAAAATGGCAGATCAGCAGCTGCTGGAAGCAGAAACTCCTTCACAAGTTCTGGTTCTCTCTGGTATTGCCCAAGCTGCTTTCCTGACTTTTAGCCATGGCTTTTTGTTAATTAGGTCATGTGTGGCCATTGTATATAAAGGGCTACACGATCCAGGAGGAACAGTGTTTTGTGCCAGTGTGTCTTTTCACTTCATAAGTCTCATATTTTCTTTGCTCTCCAGGTTATGCTGAGATGGAAGGAGGGACTTGGAGAGGAAAGATTAACCTTTCGCTGGCCACAATTCGTTCCCTCTTATCACAGAGGATTCAGCAACCCACCCCCCTCCCATCCAGCCTATCTGTCTGAATTGCTGAAAGCATAATGCTCCCATATGAGAGATAAGTAAGTGAGCTCTCTTTCTTTTCCATAGGGATGAACTATAGTGTATGCAGATTATTAGGAGAAGAAAATAATATCAGAGAAAGGTGGCTTTCTTAAAAGGCATCAGTAGCATTAGTGTCATGTGTGAAGCACCCATTTGTGACAACTGTACAGACCTTTCAATGGAAAATTGTGCTGTGCTACCTTTTAAAGTATGAAATGCTAATTTTGGATTTACAGTTTTTGAACTGGAGGGCTGCATTTTGCATGGAATTTTGTTTAATTTCCCAGTGAAAAAAGGCATTTGAAACACAACTGCCTACAGCCAACTGTCAACAAAAATCAACTGTAATAACACGCAGCCTGTCACTGATTTATGTGGTGATGTGGTAATCTTCTCAATTTAGCTGGATATTTCTTCTTCATACCAAATAGCTGAAAGTCTTGCTAGACATTTATGAATATCGGGAGGTACTATTAGGATGATAATGGGGCAAGATTAAAGAGGTGTTCACTAGTTCAAAGTGCCAGTTAAAGAGACAGGGAATCGAGAGGTGTAGATATATATGGCCCACTGGTATAAGTGAACTTTATATTTTCAGAGTTGCTTAAGATTGGGAGACGGCATATTGAGATCCATCTGCCATGAGAGCATCTTTCTAAAGGGAGACTGGGGGGAGCAGCTACACGTATTTTTTTTTTTTCCCAAAAAAATCTGCTTTTGTTTAGCACGGGATGGGTTGAAAGTCTTAAGTATTGAAGAGGGAGCAAATGAGTATGGGTGGTGTTATGGCAAACAGGGACTCTTCACCCTTTTCTCCAAAGGTCTGAGCCTTAGATGTGGTCAGTTTGCACCAGGCTGCGTCTCAGTGAGCGGCAAGTAAGATATCACACTCTACATATTACAGCTAAGAAAAGTAATTGGCCTCTCATAAAGAGCTAGAACTAATGCAGACAAAATGATACTGCAAGACTTGAGCTGCAAATAAAAAGACAAGTTTGTGTTTTACAAAAATGTATAATTTACCAGGCATTTCATTATGCTGTATAAAAAGGCAAAAATGATAATTGAAAATAAATGCGGCTGCCTAGCTACAGTATATGCTGCCAGCGTTACTGGAAATAGAAGCGCTTTCTTGCTGAAGATAGTTAAAATTTTGATACAACTTCTGTCTGCAGATTTGTATAATGTATCTTGTTAAATTTGTTTCAGTGTGGGTATTTGTTACAGAGAAACAGGCAAAATGTGAGGATCTGTCTGTGTATTTATAAACCTAGTGGTTTATACAATTATATTAATTATTAACAGCGTGTTCTGCAGATGCATGCATCTGCAGAGTCTGAGTGAGGATACACATTGCTGAGTTTATTTCAGAGTATGCAAAGTACACCAGTTACCTTCAAGGTTGCCAAAGATATTCCATTGCAAACTTCTGTCTTTCAGGGAATGTGGTTACAAATATAAATATACCAAAGTAATGTTATTGGGTTTTTTTCCCCTGAAGCAAAGGGAACTCTGAGTTGCCATTTTTCTTCGGCAGCATACAAAGATGGGGCTACTTTGGGGATGCTGAGAATTACCAGAGGAGAAGAAAATAGGTTCATGAATTGTCACTGGTTCTGTTCTGAGAGCTTTTTGCCCCCCTTCGTCCTCTGGAAAGAGCAAGTTGCCACAGACACAGTGTCTATCTGTGTCCTAGTGCATGGGTCTACCTGCAGCAATCCTGGTGCTCTCCACATCCAAAATGGAGAAAATCTCTCCTGAGGGAGTTTTTTTTGGAAAAAAAAGCCTCTCCGGATCAAGATTTTTCTTCCAAGCCCTTCGATTTCTCAGCAGAGAGACCTGCAAATGTATCTAGGCTCACTTCTTCATGGTGTCCACTTGTGCCCTGCAGCAGCAAAAGGCCGTGCAGGTTACTCAAGTTATGAGCGAAGCTACTGAGTTCCCATTAGCTCTGGAATTAAGCTAAAAAAGGAAAGGTAAGGGGCCTTCCATTGACCGAAAGAGGCTTGACACCACCAAGGTGGCTTTAGAGGCCAGAGAGCTAGGGTCAGAGAAACAGCAAACTGTTGTGGCTTAACCCCTGCCAGCAATGAAGCCCCACACAAGCACTTGCTCACCCTCCCCCCTGGTGAGAAGGGGGAGAGAATCAGAAGGGTAAAAGTAAGAAAACTCATGGCTTGAGATAAGAACCGTGTAATGACTGAAATAAAATAAAAATAATAACAAATTCTAATGAAAAGGAAAATAACAAAAAGAGAGAGAAACAAACCCCAGGAAAAACAAGTGATGTCACTGCTCACCACCCACCGATCGATGCCCAGCCAAGTCCCTGAGCAGCTATTGCTGCCCCCTGGCCAACTCCCTCCAGTTTCTATACTGGGCATGACACCATATGGTCTGGAATAGCCCTTGGGCCAGTTGTGGTCAGCTGTCCTGGCTGTGCCCCCTCCCAGCTCCTTGTGCACCTTCTCACTGGCAAAGCATGAGAAGCTGAAAAGTCCTTGACTTAGTATAAACACTGCTTAGCAACAACTAAACCATCAGTGTCTTATCACGTTATTCTCATGCTAAATCCAAAACACAGCACTGTACCAGCTACTAGGAGGAAAATTACCTCTATCCCAACTGAAACCAGGACAAAACCAAAATGCGCTAATTGTGGGGGACTCCCATACCACAGGTCCCCCCACCAGGATGGATGGGATGGGAACACTGTGGACCAAGTACTGGGAAATGAACTGATGAGGAGAATTATACTTTCATGTGTGTTTAGATCCACTTTTTAAAATTATCTTTTTTTTTTTCCCCTTTCCATTTGGACTCTTTTTTTTAATCTATAGACTCAGCTGGGCTGCATTGTTCAGGCAGCCATGGTTGTGTTTGGATGGGTCAGGCCCTATGAATTCACTTGGCCTTGAAGCAAAAAACTCATCATGAATAATGAAAGAAAAGGAAAATAATGCCTGAGACAGAATGACTTTAAAAATGATTAATATCTATTCTTTCCCTCATAATTTGCCTCCAGACTTTTCCCTTTTCAAAATAGCTTGCCATTAGCAGTTGAACTTTCAATAGTTGGTACTTTGATGGAACTGGTGCTCTGAAGCCAAAGGGAACACTATTATTATTATTATTATTATTTTATGAAATCAAGGTTCATTTTGATAAGTTCAAAGCCCTAGATGAATATAGAAAAGACCAAGTTCTGCCCTCAACCACATCTAGCTTGCTCAAATTGGTCACTTGAAACACAGCAATGTTTGCCAGAGAGGTACTGAAATTCTTGAGACTGTAGAGGTGTAAACACCGCCATCAGGTTCCCATCCAATAACTGCTTACAGAAGAGCAGGTCCTGTGCAGATCATCATGGAGGGGATTTGCAATTATGAAGGAACAGGATATATCAGGGATGCAATCGACTGCCACTAAGTAGCTCAGCAACTCTCAGGGGCCTCCACTCAGGTTCCCAACACCTCATCTCATGCAGGAGATTTTCTTTCTTCAAAGGCTTTTATTAAAAACCAGTTCAGGTAAATGCTGACAATAAGCAAGCAAATCTGTTGAGCCCCAAGTCCACAACTTGCCAGGCAACAGGATGCTTCTCTGTGACATTTAAGAGAGCTAACAGTTGAAGAAAATATCGCATGTTTTACCCTTTTTACTTAAACCAACAAAAAACCCTGCTGCTCTTACAGTTGCATTTAGGTTAATTTTCAGCAGGCTGTCCTCACCTCCCACCACCAAGATCTCAAGGCTCCCAGCTGCCTCCCATTAAAGGAGACCCTTTTCCTATAGTGCCCTGGCCAGTCCCCACTCTAATTCCCTGGCCAGGACTTTGAAATAACCCAAAGCTGGTTTATCTACCCCAGAAGCAGATCCACACCAGGATTTAGGGTATGCTGAGTCAGGGCCTCAGCATATTACAACCAGGGAGCTAACCAGTGTATGCAAACACATGTGGAGTTCCCGCCATAGTTGGAGCTTCTGTTTGCTCCTGGTGTATGCAGCTTTACATCATGCTGTTTCACCTTCCCTCTGAACATCTCCATCCACCTGCGTGGGTCTCCTTCTCTTGGGCTACCCTGAACTTGAGGTAAGTCTTTCTGTTATTCCTAAAGTCTTAAAGCTTTATAGCATGAGAGTGTTTCAAGTTGTTCTGAGATGATGAGCAGAGAAAGTTTGATGGTTGTAGCACCTGAAGTTGCTCCTTTCTGTGGCATTTGCAAGGTGGAGTAGTTGCTTAATGTGAAAGATGATGATTTTTGTATTTGTGTGGTGAGAACCTGATTTCTATTTTTTTTTCACTTCTTAATTCCTCTACCCACCTATGTTTACCCCCCATTATACAATTCTGCTTGTTGGCATGTTTAATCTCTAGACACCTGTATCCATATATTGTCTCTCTCGTGAGTCTTTGCCTAGCTGATCATCTGTAGATAATAGCAAGGCTTTATGGGAATTGGTACTTTTTAAGAAAGTTGGACTTCTTTGATTTTCTGTCAAAATAGTGGATGATGATTTTCTTTGTAACGGCCAGATGTGCCATTTCTGTGAGCATTATGGTCTTTGCAGTACATGAAGTCAAAATTGTTACGGTCTTTAGTCAAGCAATGCTCCTATTGAGTATGTGGTTAAAACAGGGCTTGCCCCAAGTTTCCACTTCATCCTTTTCCTGGTGTGTCTGGTCTTGGAGGAGGGTTAGGAGAACAAAAGGGGCATCTTTTTGTCTGCTGCCACAATTTTAGAGAAACACCACAGTGTTAACACAAGCTTCAGGTGTTCCAACTATGTTAATTTGTGAGCTTGTGGCCACAGCTGAACCTCATTAAAACACTTTGGGGTAAAGGATGGCTGCAAAGTATAAGAAGCTACTAGAACGTTCTGTACCTTTCAAATCAGGCTCTGAATTATCTCTGCCTGTGTTAAGAGGTGGAATGAGGCCTTTTAATGTATGCTGGGGGATAAAGCTACTTTTGTTGCCCACTCAAAGCATGGCAACCTCAGCTTAAATGGGTGAACCTGTGTCGGTGCCCCATTATGGGCTTGGGGGAGGAAGGCTTATAAGGCAAAAACCTCTCCCCACTGAAAATCCCCCTGATTTCAGGGGTTTTGCCTGCACCATATAGCAGTCTGGTTTTTAAGACCTTAAAAAATGCACTTGCGTATTATCAGCAGATATAACTGAATATATAGACAGATCTACAATGCATATACCTGTGCTGTCTCCCCAGTTTGTGTAGGTATTTGCTGTGTGTGTGTGTGTTCTCTGAAAACTGCCCTACACATTAATAAGACAATCCATATATTGCATTAGGACATACTGTATGCAGACAATGCTCCAGGTACTGAATTTTTTTTTTGAAAATATGGCTGATATGGTCCACTGCAAAATGAACCTATATTGGAAATGGCAAAATTGTAATGTAAAATATACTGGGGTCAGTGGGGTGTGATGTTTTTTGCATACATTTTTTCTCCCTTGACCCATGCCATTCTCCTGCATATAGGGGGGGAAAAAAGCTTCATCTCACACAGAAATGTGATGTCCTTTACTGCCAGAGGCTGTTGCTGTTTTAAATGAGGAAAAAGCACAATGCATGAAGAAGGAAAATTAAAGCATATTCATTTTGGAAATTAGATACGGTGTCAGGAGACTCTCTGGAAATAGCAGGGTTTGAATGGAGCACCAGACTACAAGACAGTTCACTGAACTTTTGACCACTATTTATACTACGGGAGCTTTTGAAATGGGAAGACAGACAAGTGTTTTATAGCTGTTTAATAGTGGATTGTGGTTTTTACTAGACATTTATCTTCTGTCTGAGTGTATATAAGATAAGTAAACATTATGTAGTGTAATTGCCTTATGTTGGAAGTGCTTTAATTTAGGGTTGGTTTATTTTCCCTGTTTGTGGTGCATCTTGTCTCGAGCAGCAAAGCCACTCGCCTCTGCAAGTGGGTGCAGTTGCCACCTGAATGCCTGACCCTGTCCCAGGATCTAATGCGTAACTGGGGTCATTCCTGGGGTCTAGGGGATGCTTTTGCTGCTTCTTGTATTGGGCAAAAATTTAAGTCTATAGAAGGGGTGGCAGTGGCTCTGGACCATTTAGGAAGCTCAAGTAACTTCTAGCTCCAGGTCTGACTTAATCTCTCTCATTTCTGTATAGAAAACCTCATTTTAATCTTCTGTAATGGCTTCAGTCTCTCTTTAGCATTCCAGGTACACTGAGCAATATACCCTTCCAGGGTTGGCAGCTATCGCATTGCAATTGTAATGATGCATCACCAGGCAGACATGCATGAGTGACACACTGTTTGCAAAACCAAAAATATGTTTGGGGTGCTTTTAGGTCCTACTAACTTGGGCTGTTGTTCATGGAAATAATGTGTAAAGATCAGGCATAATCTGAGAAAATGTGATCTCAGAGCAGTTTTAGCCCTCAGTGGAGGCTCTTCTTTTCCTTGCCCCTTTTATTTCCATCTGCATAAATTTAGCTTGAGCTGCCATGGGGAAAGTTGCACTGTGGCTGTGTGTCTGAGTAGCCATCCATCCAAGAGGGAAGTGCTCTGGAGATGGAGCTGCCACCATATTATATTACTATAATAATGGGTTTATTCCACTGAAATTCCAAGCAACTGATGACAGGAACATTTTCCACATCCTCAGGCTTGCTGACCGTTCCCAAGACTTCCCAGCCTTCTGCAGTTTTAGCCTTCAAAAAGTTCCGGAGATCATCTGTGCTGTAGACATCAAAGACTTCCATGGCTCCTGAGGTTCAAATGGGGTTGTGCTGTACTGTGATAGTTGTGCATAGTGTTATTTTCCTTTTTTTTTTTTTTTTTTTTACTTTTTCTCTTGGAGATGATTATAGAATGGATCTGTTATTGCTTAAAACTGTGAAACACTACAATAAAGCTCTTTTTTTTTTAAATGTGACATTAAGAAAAGCTTAAGCCGATGGACATCCATTGTGTAGTCCCTTTGTCTTCTGTTGTTTAGCCTTCCATATAGTATAGCCTATGTGGGAAGAAAAAAAAAGATTCTCCTTCTGCCATGGAAGATGCTTTTCTTCCTTGGACCAGAAGCTCCTCTCCTATCACTAGCCAGTAACAACCCTTCTGTTCATCCTTATGTCAAAGCCACACTACTGAACTAATAGAGATCGCTGACAATTAGAGATGAGCTGAAATAATTTGGCAAACTCTGGGTGCTTGTGAACCTGAGGGTGTTCTCGGATCCTTTTGAGCCTGTTGGGTGTATTGCCAGCCGCGTGCTTCCCCCATCCTAATGGGGAGAGCAGTTGGGACGTTGAGTCCAGCTGGGCCCGGAGGTTGGAGAAGAATGAGGGGGAGCCTATCAAGATTGCCTGCTGAGAGATGCATCTCTTCCCTGCTTCCCTTCCTGGCTGCTCTTTGTTGCTTCTTCTTGCCAAGACATCCCAGGCACTGTCAGGTTTCTTCTCCATGTGAGATGATGTGACAAGATCCCAGGATGGCACTGTGTCTTTTGCTTGTGAGTAGCTAGATGGGCCATATCTGGAGAGGCAGTGTCACTTGAACAGACAACATGAACAACGTGTAAGATAAGGTTTTAAAAGGAATACAAATTCCCTACCAGCAAACACCTCACCGAGTGTTGAGTTTTTGGTTTGGTTTGTTTCCTCCTTTTTGTAATGGCTATTATTTTTTTATTCTTCCCCCCCCCCCCCCAGGCTGATGAAACATTTCTGTCTTGTTCTTCCTGGTTGTCTAAGACAATATAATGAAATATCTCGAGTTCCTATTTATGCCAAAACTTTATAGGGAAAGTGGTAATTTTGGATGTTTTCCTTATTGTTTATTCAGTTTGATGCTGCTTGAAGGTAACCACTTAAAACAATATCTCGAGTAACCATTATTGAAAAAAGCGACTTACTTTAACATACCCCAAAGAAATGCCCTAAAATTAGGAGTATGTAATGGGATAGTCTATCACTGGAAAAAGTAGTTGGCTGACGGCTAAGTTATGGCCAGCAGCTTGGCATCAGTAACGTGATTTCCACCTTGAAAGAATTCACCTTTTGTGCTCGTTGCAGACCTGCACCAGCCAAGAAAGCTTTTGTTCAGCCTTGACTAGCTATTCGTGGTATTACAGAGAGAAGCTGGTTCCCCAGCCTCATTAGGGAGCTGTGCTGCAGGAAAATTGCTTAGGGAATTTTTGTAAATCATTTGAATCCCATGAAATCAAAATGAAGAGGTGTATTTTCATTATTTTATTTTACTTTTAAGGCTCCAGGGGCTCTTTCTTTTACATCATGGTGTGAAATCTGTACTTCAGTGTTCCCGTCTGCCAGCACGTCTAATATTTGTTGAGTACTTCGGAAGTGTCTTAGCCTTAAGTCCAGTAAAACTTTGAACCTGCAACATGCACAAACTCATGTCTATTAAATAGTAGTGGTGAAGAGCAACAGGTGGCCAAAACCCAATAATCAGAAAATTTCAGTTTGCATTTTGCAGGCATGTGAAATATTTCTGCCCAGCCTCTAGAAAAGCAGAGAGGGACCATGCTGACAGATCTTTATCCTACATGACTGCACATGCTTTGCTGTAGAAAAACACACAAAACCAGACCAGAGTGGAGGCCCAGAGGTAATCAAACAGAAACATGAATTACTTTGCCCCATCATTTGCATCATATACCACGTGAACATGTTGGACACAAATTCTTTCTGTGCGTGAAGAGATAACAGATCCACATTAATTTTGGAGCTGATTGCTATTCTTTATTAATAGAAATGTAATGTAGTGCCAATGCCAAGTCCCGCCAGCCTTTCCTTTTTATCTTCTCTTTCAAACATAGACAGCATCAAAGGTCTGATCGTGGTATCCCCCAGTTCTTCTTTATTTAAAAGCTGTTTGTTAAGGCAGCGGACAGCAGTGGTGCCTTATCACGGCTGAGGTGATGATGTCTTGTCACCAAACACTGTAAATATCACTTGGAAATTTTTCTCAGGCTGAAAATAGTTTCTGTAGAATAATGTTAATTTAATATAGTTTCATAGATTGAAAAGAATTGAATGAATGACAGTAGATTTGTGAATAATTTGCAAATGGACGCAGTGATAGAATTTGTCAAGTAATGTGTTCTCTATTAATAGTTTACTTTGCTCTATGTAGCTACCACATGGTCTTGGTTCTTCATTTGTTTTTGGAGGAAAAGCTGGATTCTCTTTATTATTTTTGTTATTTTTTTAGTGCTATCCTTTTTTTTTCTATTTCAAGGGCCATTGTTTACTTTTGAAGTGGATGAAAGATGAATTCAGGTTACGTTCTGACATTACAATGAAATTGTCAATAGAAATCAATGACTTGTCACATGATGAGTTAGGGTCTATAAGGCAGCCTAACAGTGTCCTTATATCTTCAGCCTCCTTCATTGTGTTGCCCTCCTCAGGAGCCAAGCAACTGTACTGTTATAGAAAGGTGTTGTCATCATTAAGGGGATTATAATGGAGTTTAATAATCCTGGCAGCTGAGGCATGGAACCCTACCGTTGGTGCCAATGCTATAAAGCGGTGTATTGTCTGCAGAGCCTGGTATTTGTATCTGCATTTATTGACCCTAGAGAGGTAATATAAACAGAAGAGATAGAGGTCAAAGAGCTCACCTTCAGCTGCTGCGGATGGCCATCGAGCGGAGCAGGTTTGCACACTCTGCATTGAAATACCACCATGTCAACTCTGTCCTCCCAAAGACCTCGGCTTACTTGGCCACGGTTGGTTTTTAATGGTCACCTGGGAACAGTGACAGAATTATTTAGCCTTGGGGAACGTCAGTGTTGTAAACGTGGTGTCAGCACTTCGTGACGGCATTGGTGTCACCCAGATGCTTGCTGGTGGGGTTTGTGTTGGGTGCGTGCCATGCAAACTGGGTGCTGATGAGTGGCTGAGTGTTCCCAGGACACTCCTTCCTGATGAAGCAAGGATGTAGCTGAAGCTCTTGCCTCTTAGACCATGCTTACTGTTTACAGCCTGTTCACTGGGGCAGCTTGGAGCTGGTTGTCCCCTCTGGCTGCCTGAGCTCCAGCCATGCTACTGCAAGTGGGAGGATGTGGGGGCTTCAGCCACCGAATGGCCTGGCCTGGCCGGAAGAGTAGGTTCCTTCACCCAGAGGGATGGTGCAGCAAGCTCGTTCCCCTGCACTGCCCTCAAATTTGGTCAGATTGTAAATTATACAGTCTGGCTTCAGACCCTTTCTGGAACAGAAGTGCCTTCAGCTTAAACTAGTTCAGCCCTGCAAAGAGATGGCCCTACACAGAAATTATTATTATTATTTTAAGTTAAAAAAAAAAAACAAACCCAAACCACCAAACCCCAAAGAACATGATTTATAACAAGATACAGGAACAATTTATTCTCTCTCTCCATGGATTAGAGAGGTGGTACTTGGAGCAGCTTGTTAAACAGAAGTGCTTGGCCCCTGGCCTTGCACTGCTGTTTAATGATCCACTCTTCATGTGCCACCTCTCTAATCCATGGAGACATAGGTACAAATTGTATCTATAATGTTATATTACTTAACAGTATAATGTATTATAAATCATAGAATTGCATCTCTGCCTTGTAATTGGTGAGATGTGTTGCATGAGAAATCCCCTAATTCAATGTAAAGTGGTTGCTCTTATGCATAACTACCTCTCTGGATCAAACCAATTCAGCCTAGAAGTGGTGAGGGGAAAGTTAAAGCTTTTTTAATTAAAAAAAGGCAAAAATATGACTTAGCATGGCTTTATGGGCCCCTCATTGGCTTTACAGGCCCCTGCCCTCAAATGGCTGTTTAATAGTCCCCTCCTGGTGGGGAGCTTCTCTCTGCAGCAGGAGTTGGTCTGCAGCATGTCCTACTTCTTTCCAGCTGATGCCTCCCTCTGTGCCAGTTCCTTGGCACCAGGACTTACCCTGGTGATGGATCTTCCCCTCTGCCAGAGGGAAAGAAAAATACCTATGGTGGGGACTTCAGAAGCCTGTCCCCTCCTGCACACCCAGTGCTTGTTTATGGTACCCGTCACGGTGATGTTGGAGTGCTCTTGCATGTAAGGTGTAAAGTAAGACCCGTGGTTTATTTCTGCTCCCCCCCCCCCCTTAAACAAAGCTAATGTCTTATCCTTGAATAGTGACTAGAAACAACCGTGGCTCCAAGGGAGACTTGAAACTACCAAAAATATCCTTATTATGTAATACTTTATCAGTAAAAGAAATATTTTTCTTCACCCTGATAGTAATCCACTAACGTCCTAAAGCAGGTTGAGTGATGGGCTGTGTCATTTATTCCATGAAGTTGTAACTACAGATGTGTATCCCCCCCAATAAATAACTAACCTTTCTTTAATAAATAAACCCTGAAGCTATTCTAGACAAAACATGCTTAATTAAAGCACTAAAACACTAATTAACACTAATTTAATTAAAGCATTAAAACACTAAAATAAGTTGCCTCTCTTTTCATTTAGAAAATGCACTTGTGGCAGAAAAAAGAAAATTTCGGAGTAAGAGTTTGTCTAAACTTGTGATGGGAATAGGCTTTAATGAAGGCAAATAAAATAGTCTTGTTTTGGTTTTTAACAAAACTCGGCTCTGGGATTAGAGACTCTCTTGCAGGGATGGTGGGGTGATGGGTCCCCACACCCCAGCCCTGGGTGCTAAACTTCCCAGAAGAGATCCTGTCGATCTGATATGGTTTCCAAAAGTGCTAGAGATGGGCAGTCAGACAGGTATCTGAACTCTTCAAGCCTCTTGGAGGCAAGAAGTCTGGAAATCTCATACAATTGGTAATTTTTATTATTATTTTCTCTTTGCTTAGTTGGGGCTAAGCCATAACTATTCAGGAAACCTATTCCTTCACTGTGTACCTCCTGCGCTATTTCTCCCACAAGAAGAAATCTGGTAAGCTTAAAATGAAGATGAAAAAAAAAAGAAACTTTTTAGACCTCCCAATGACTTAAGCTAGTACAAATTTGCATTGTGGCTGGGGAAGGGGAAAACACTTAAGTCAGTCTCATTTTAGGAGGAAGTGTTGTGGGGTGCGTTAATGAAGCGAAGCGCCTGTTTGACCATCCCCATCTTCCCCCGTGGTCACGGGCAGCCTGAACTACTGACTCAGAAAAGTTACTTAATGTCTTGTGCCGCCTTATGTAAAATGGGAAGGCAAAAAATTCCCTTTGTCTGTGAAGTGAGGGTGGGGAGGTGGAGGGTTGTTTCTCCCCAGCTTTATACACAGTATCGCCACTGCAAAGCCTTTACCAGGTCTTCCAGGATGTGTTCAAAGTTTGTTTTGCTTGGCAAATAATACATAGTGAGAACCTGAGAGGATCATACCTTTATTTGCAAACAAGATGCTTGTGTTTTCTTTTGAATTTGAAACTACTGTAAAGATGGGGAACACACAAAATTGAAGCTTGTTCCTGCAAGAGGCCTAAAATCTTAATGTGCCAATTCCTTGTGCTTTTGCTTTTTGCTTTTGAATTTCTTTCTCTAAGGTGCAAAGATGCCACCAAAATTCATAATGAAAATAGTTAACATTTTTTACCAAGTAAAGCTGGCAGAATAATGACAATACTTCTCAGGGCAATTAGATGAGACTGTTTTTCACCCAGGTTTTATTTGTTACATTTAGCTCCGTGGTACCCAGATTTCCTTCCTGATCAAGTTTTGCTTTCATTGTGTGTGAATTGTCTGCAAAATGAATGTGGTGTTATGTACTTCCTTCTCATCTTCTCTTTCTTGTTAGCTTTACCTGCTCTAACAAGTGAAAGCCTGGGGTGGGGGAACAAGAAAAAAAAAATTCGTTACTGGTTTCTTACTGAAAGTCCCCAAATAATTATGTGAAGTGGGGCAAAGTATTTCTCTCCTGTGACCAGCTGCAGTCCCACTGTCCCCTCCCCAAACCTCCCGTGCCTCGGGACCCTGGATTTTTCCCCCCTGCAGTGGGCAGGGGCTGGGGTTCCTGTCCTGACCCTGAGCTGATGGGGCCTGCCTGGCAGAGTGGGGTCGTGTCATGGGGAGCGAAGAGCGGGATGAACAAAAAGAAAAAGAGGGGAAGAAAAAAAAAGCTCTTTTCTCTGCGAAATCTAATCAGTACTCACATTGTACCTTTGTAAAAATGACTGCCTAACGGGTGAAAAAAATCTATTTCTCTGGCAGCATGCACTTACTTTTAAATCAATCCAGTGCAGTAGGGCTTTTTTTTTTCTTCTGACTTTTCTATTTATTTGCTTTATACGACAACAAACTTGCCTTTTCCTGGACCAAAGCGAGCAGCAAAGTGCTTCTCCTCCCTCCTTTCCCCATGCTGTGGGATTATTGTGAGTAGGGTGTAAATGTGGATTCATTTTGTGGAGTGTTTTTATATGCGTGCCTGCATAAAAATAGGATGTAATGATTTTGAGGATTAAAGGTATGGTCAGAAACTTTTTAATATGGTATGAAATGCTTGCACTGAGTGCAGCCCTTTCTGACCCTCCAAGACCTCCGTACTAAACATACAATAGCAATAAATCCTGGAGCAGATTAAGCAATTTCCCCATAGTAATGTGTCTATTGGAGTTTCAAATAACCCAGAGTAGCTTGAAACATTTGGATATTCCAGTCTGTATCCCTTCTGTATGTAGAAAGTTGATGGCAGGGCAGCATCCTGAACTTTGACTCCTTGTAAAAGTTTAAATTGCTGCCCTGCTGGGCTGAGTGAATGCTAATTACTTTGTCTCTTACAATACGTCCAGACTACTTATTTAAAAAAAAAAAAAAAAAAAATCCCTCAAGACACAGCTTTTGCATGCCAAATATATTGTACTCAACAAACCACACAAAATAGCAGGCCTGTTTACATACAGTGAATGCAATTGCAAATTTGCTATTTAGCAACCTTTAAGAATAATTTCAGTTTTGCGCCGCTCATGTGAAAATTCGCCGCAACGCTGAGCAGTGAGTGCTTGCTTGGGTATTGCCTGTAGCGGCAGCTGCGACGCACAAAAGCTGTGCATGTTTCTCTTAGGGACCGCAGAGCGTGTCCCCAAAACAAAGATTGTCTCAAGACTGAATCTCTACGTATGTCTGAAATGAGCAGAGTTTCTTGCAAGCAATTAGGAGGATTTTCTGGGCTCATACTGCACTGGGCATTAGTCAGAGGCACATTCAAAACAAGGACAAAGCTGTAAACCATGAAATGAGAGTCGGGCAGGCTGTATGTCTTCCTGGAGATGCTCAAAATCTTTGATGTTTCCTAGATTGCCGGAGTCTAATAATTATTACCAATTCTGTAATAACAATATGAATTACAAGGGAAGCCGAAGTTCACTTGTGATTGTTTGGTTCCTTTCAGCAATCGTTAAGCACAATTAGGAGATCAGAACTGATGAGCTCCTGGCAGTGATGTTCTATACACAAGCTGCTCGTATCCCCACCACTGCAGAGCAAGGAGCCGTGAGCAAGGGTGGTGTTTTGTGAAGTTCATGCTGCAAACATAGCATCGGTGTATCCTGAAGGAAAAGGAAAAAAAGACTAAAAGAAAAGAAATTCCCAAAGATAATAAAGCCTAAGTAGGGATGGACAAATTGCTCTGGGAAGTGAGAATCTAAACAAGTATTAGCCCCTGACTCCCCTGCTCTGCCCCTTTCTGAATTGTTAGCATGCAAGCTCACTAGAGCGCAGATCTGAGAGCAAACCTAAAAGCTGCTTGTTGGCTACTTGGACTTTGCACTGGACCAAAACCCAATAACCTAAAATTTTCCTGAGCTTTGGTGAGGAACACAGGGGGTGTGGTCCCATTTATTCTCTCATGGACCTTGAATCAACTACAAAGTGGTGCTATGTTCATTCTTTTCCCCATATACAAAGGACAAACTTGTTTATTTTCAGCCAGAATAACCTTGTCCTGCAAGATGATGATAACTGGGCTTTAGTTCTCATCTAAGAGTGCTCTGGATGCTAAGCTTTGGGAAGGAGCTGTAGGTTTCAGCCCATGATAAATATTTTTAATGGAAAATCGTCTCCCATCCAGTGTCTGTGAGAGCTGCATGGTTCAGACTAATCTTGGATGTTTTAGCCAAGTCCTACTCCCTTGTGAAGAGAGCCTTGGAAATACATGTTAACATATTCCAACTGCAGTGAGCTAAGACAACTGTTGGGAACTGACTCTGGGTTGTCCCAGGCTGGAGGGGGTTCATAGTCTGGGGTGACGCTGTGGTCCCCACAAAGACCCTTGCAAACCCCCTGCCCCTGGTTTCAGAGCAGCCAAAGCTTTGTGGTGCCCTGTGGCTCTCCCAGGACTGTCTGAGGGGATGAGCGAGTGTGCTGCTGGCACCGTGTGCCAGGGCTAAGGGAATATTTTGGAAATGGGTTAAATGAAAGATGCTTAAAGAAAGATCTTAAAATGCTACTCCACCAAGTGTTTTTACTTAAGGAATATCTTTTTACGGAGGGAAACAGCCTGCAAATAATTAATTGGGGCGGTGGTGGTGTTAAAGAATTTAATAATATTTCAGACTCAGAAAAAGTGTCACCAAATCAACAAACAGAGTATTCATTAGGAAAAATGTGCTTAATTTCAGACCAGGGATGTGGAAGTGCCGTGAGAATTGTTCTCAGAGAATTTTTAGCCCAATCAGAAATGAGAGAGGACCACAATTATTATGGGAGCCTGTTCTTCTGAGAACACCAACCCAGTTTTGCAGACCCAAGAGGTCTGAATGATCTCAAATCAGGTCTGGCAGAACAACTATTCCTCTCGCTGCTGTCTATGCCGAGTGAGACGTGAGGTTTCTTGTTACTGTTTTCAAAACCAGTTTCACTTTGGAGACTCTTCTGAATAGAAAGATGAGGAGGACCGTGTTTAGTAGGGCTATCTGTGTTGATGAAAGGCTTTAAAGTCTTACCTGCAACTAAAGCTTGACTCCAGAAAGCTGACTGAATTTGCCAAATTAGGTTTTGCAAGGTGCAGGGCTGTGGGGTTTGGGAGTGTTATGCACCGAGAGGACTCGGTGATGCTTGGGCCACGGTTTAGCTGATTACAGGTGTGCAAAGCACACTTCTGGCCGTTATGTTATGACCCATAATGAAAATCATCAGACCACAGGCCCCAGCTCCTCCCTGGAGGAGCTTACAAAAGGTCACCCTGTAGCTTTTCCCCACTTGTGTGCTGTACCAAATACCAAGCCAGCAAACTCTTTGTGGATGCCTTGTCCTCAACAAGCAGATGCACGAGGATGCACTCGCATCCCGCTCTGCACAGATATCGTGCAGGTACTGATTACTTGTCAACCAGAGCTGATTCAGTAATGTACCCAGCTCGTTTTTACGTATCGCAGGCAATGCCGTGGTGGTACTGGAATTAACAACTCAGTGTTTTAGATTACTCCCTGGATTTATTACCTTCTGGGAAAAGAAGTTATTTCTAGACCCTCTGCCAACCTGCAATTTCTAGTAAATGAGAATATACTAGTTCTGGGACTTAGGATGCTTTATGAAAGGAGTTAAAAAAAAAAAAAAGATGAAGGAAAAATGATTTTGATCTGAGACAGAAATTCAGACAAAGGATTACCTGTGTTGTTTGAACAGACAGTGCATAAACATTACCTTATATTAGAAGGAACACACTTGCAACATCCAGGAAACTACTTTATTCATAAAATAAAACTAGGCCCATTTCTGCTTATTCAAATACCACCCACAACTTTCTGGGGAAAGATCATATGCAGAGCATATTTGGAAACATTATTAGGAATGCATAAAGTACAGTATTAGTCAATTTTATATGCTCAGTTGCATGAAATCTGTGTGTTTAAAAAATATAATAATTTGCATTTCATGGCTTTTGATAACCTCAGGAGTGCACTTGAAATTCAGCACATGCCCACAGCACCTCCCAGCTCACCCCATTTTTAACTGAAGACCAATGGTTTCTATTAAGGGATCAGGCAGGGACTCTGACAAGCCAGTCAATAACTATGTGAGGTTACTTCATTAATGCTATAATGGCTGATAGAGTGAGAGGCAAAAAACAGGTTCCTGACAGCAGCAAATGAAAATGATAGAGATTCCTGAAGCAACGCGCCTTTCCTTTGTCATTGTCTTTTGCTTGGCTTATTCAAAATGTGGCATTTATGTATTCAGCCTTGATGAATGTTGCAGGCTTTAAGTACTTTTTCCATCTCTAATGCAGTGCCGATTGCACATTGTTCTTTCTTTCTCTCCCTCTCTCTTTTTTTTTCCTTTTTTTTTTTTTTTCCCCCCTACTATAACCTCTGCTGTCAAGGCATTGCGGGCTGAAGGGTTGCAGGCACCGGCTAAATAGCTTTTTTGCTGTAAACGGTGAGGGTGACGGGACGATGTATCATGAGTGCTGGCAGGGTCATGCAGCGAGTGGGTGGCAGAGGCTGGAGCCTTGGCGAGGTGGTGCGGGAGTCCCCAGTCCCGCTGCCCACTGGGAGAGCAGGTCTTCAGGCATGAAAAGGCAGTGACCCACCACCTCATGCGTTACTGGGGTGGTTTATGGGACACCCACTGCTGGTTTAGGAAACACATTGCAGAAGGGTCCCATAATTTCCATCTTGAACAGTTCTTCCCCGGGACAAGTAGAGGCCCCATCCCTGGTGTTCCAGAGCTGCTCCTGGTACGCCTGTCCCTCAACACCCTGCTGGGGTGTTCCCTCCAGCGGCTGTCCCAGGGTGGTCCCCAAAAGGGTGTCATGTTTCTGCTGCTACCCCAGAGTAGAGTCATGTGTGGAATTTGAACATCAGGATAATGGGGCTGGATAATTTAGCTTCTTTAAACATTTTTAAGTATTGCATATAAATGCCCACATTACAGTTGGAAACATGATATTCTTACAGTTTGCTTTGCCTATTACTTCATTTCATTTAACTATTTATGGTGTTGCATGCCTTGTGCTATTTTATTTTTGGTCACAGGTCCTTTCTGCAAATTGCTTTTCTTCAGGCCAGGCAAACTGGAGGGTCAAGGCAAGGCTGGCCTAACGTTCAGCCCTTGCAGAACCTGACACCTTCAAGTTTGTGCTATGGAAAAAAGCTGCTGATTTATCATTGACCAGACTTTTAAAAGGCGATGCTAAAGGTGAAATAAGTCTCCTCAAACTTGTCAAAGTCACCATATGATAAGTTGCAAAAATATTTCTTGTTTATTGTTCCAGTCTCATAATTATTCCAGATATCTCAGCCATATGTTGAATATTTTTGTTAAAAATAATCTATTTCTTTCATAGGGTGTTTGTGGCACCTGGTAAATACCGTCTTGTCCTCTGGTTTTCTATTCCAAGGCAATTCTTTACTTGCCTAAAACCAGTTTGTTTAAAGCCAGCTTCTGAAGATACTGTTACTGAGGCTTAATTCAGCACAGCGTTTAGGCATGTGCTTATCTTTAAATAGTCCCCCAGCAGTCACATTGCAGAGCCAATATTAGACACATGCTTAACTGTCTGCTGACTTGAGCCTAAATGGCCTAAATATCCAAATAATTAGATTAATTTGTGGCTTGATGGTGGAAGACTTTTGGCCTAGGAAATGAGAATGCAAAAAAGTATGTAAAGCAGTTGCAGATGTGTATTTCCTAGCTGACTTTGAAGAGATCATGAGGCAAAATGTTGATACTGGGCATGCGACTATGTCTGAACATTAAAGTGGTTTAAGCTTCTTTAAGGGGTAGCTTGGGTATGAACCAAAGCTCGGTTTTAAATTGTTTCCGTAGCAGAATGGCTCAGAGCTTGCATTATTTTTTTTTTTTTTTTTTTTTTTAAGGCACTAGTAACTTCAGGGATTTTCCCATGTTTATGGTTTAACAACGAGAGAGCCAAGTATGCTGTGGTTAATGACATAAGCATTAAGAAAGAAGGATATGGGTGATCTGGACTCACAAGCCTCATTTTTGGGATCTTGCACCAGCCAAAATTCCCTCAGCAAAGAGGGTGGCTGCTGCTTTTTCCAGCTTGTTCTCTGTATGTGCTCCTGGGCAAGGACCGCTGTCCACCATGGGAAAGGTCTCCAGAAGAAGGTCCTAGGGCATTACTGTAATCCCTGTGATAAACAACTCAAAATCACCCAGATATGGAGGGAGGGCATAAGCTTCCCATTTCCAATTGTATAGGGAGACTTGTTGGAGACCTGGGGCATGGAGAATCATAGAATCATTTAGGGTGGAGAAGACTTTTACGATCATAAAGTCCAACTGTTACCCTAACCGTGCCATTCCACCACTAAATCATGTCCCTAAGCACAACATCTACATGTCTTTAAAATACCTCCAGGGATGGGGACACGACCACTTCCCTGGGCAGCCCATTCCAATGCTTAAAGGGCACTGGTGGGACTGGTGTTTGTAGCAGAGGTGGAGTTGTACAATAATGAAAAAAGTTGTTGTGTTATTGTTAATGAAAATATTATTGCTAACATAAAGTTAATCATCTCACTTAAGTTTAGCTATCTAAGAATTGTATGTCCAAGACAGTATTCAGAGCTTTCCTATTTGGAATATGTATAGAGATGTCTTCTGAGGAGCAACTGTGCTGTTGAGTTAGTGTCTAGCACAGGTCATGCAAGTTATGTTTTGCAGGTGCCTGTCTCTCTTTGTAGACTGGAAAGGGAAGCCTAATTTGGAAACAACTCTTTTTTTTTTTTAAGGTGTGTGGTATAAAGTGTCATGAAACCTCCCTTGAGATAAAAGAGCCTGTGTTCATCCATACATTGCAAAATAATTTTTTGTCTTAACTAGCCATACTCTGAGTATTTTCCACCTATTTGCTGATATAAAGCTGCGTGGAAACCACAAACCTCCTCCAAGAAGGAGGAAATCTCACTTGGGGCTGATAGGGTTACCTGCCAAATGTTTGAAGTGCCCCTAGTTTCCAGCCAAATACTCATATATATGGTGTTTGTTGCTGAGTGCGCTCTGTGTGTGTATGTAAACTGATGTCAGCCTGTTGCCACTGTGGGATGTTAGAAGGCTTCCCAACAGGGTGATCTTGCATAACAGCCGTCATTTGACTTGCTCTGCGGTTGCACATGTTGTTCTACTATGTCCCCATTGGCCTTCATGCAACCTATTTCTCATGCAGCCACCAGTCTGCCTTCAGCCCTAAATTATTCCAGCTTCTTCCAGGTGCTCAACGCCTTTCTTCTCCAGCCTGTTTCCCAGATGGGAAAGGCTGTGATCCCACCTGGTGCAGCCAGAAGGGGCTCGGCATGTCCCTGTTACTGCAAATACTAGAGCTGTGGCAATCCCACTGGGACCCAAGTGGTCCAGCACATCCTGCTGCAGAGCTGGATTTGAGGACTGTCCCTGGATGAAAGCTGCCTTGCAGGAGAGGAGTTGCTCAAAGGGTATAGTTGTGCACACAGTGCTTACCCTCCATCAAGATAAACTACCCTAGGGAGGCAGATCCAGGAGATGCAATTTGCACCTCTTGGCAGAGGTGTGAATTGAGTGAGGAAGCAGCTAGGATTTGGTTCCTTGATGGGAAACCACTGGGATTGGCTTCTACCAGGCTATAAGGAGAAATGGACAGTCATTTTGCCCTCAAACTCCAATTTGCCATCCTCACTCACATCACATTTTTGGGTCATAACCATCTGGGAAGCGGGTAATCTGGCACCTCCTGCCCTTCTCAGGTAGAGCCAGACCGTATGGCTAGGCTGGGCTGCAGAAACAGGTGGGAGAAGTGGTGGGCCTGGATGATAAGACTCACTTCTCTGCCTTAGCTATGCTCTTTAAAACTACTGCAAGTACTTTCTGTTGTGTTTTTGGTTGGTATTTGAATGCAAAATCACGCTATTTTGAAAAGTAGCAAAGATCTGAAACTATTAATATAGCGTGTTTTTATGTGCGGAGCTGGGTGTTGGCAGAGTCAAGTTGTCTTCATTTTTTGAAGTTGCAGAATTGCTCAGGAATAACCGAAAAATGCTTTTCTGTAAATTTCACGGGAAACATTGCACCTATTTTCCCTGTTCATATTTATAGAATACTCCGAGCACAAAGGAGGGCATTTAATGAACTTAATAAATCCATCAATTAAAGACAAATTCATATGTTTTCCATGATCTGCTTGTTATTTCAAGGCCAAATTCTATTCAACTCGGGCCAATAGTCCCTAGCAGATATAATATTGAAATAGATCAATTGTTAGGTGTGGTATATTTTTAAAAAGAGATATTAAGTGAAAGGCATTAATGCATGTATTACACAAAGAGACTTATTAAATGCTTTCACAAAATTATATAATACGAGTGTTTTAAGAATCTTCTGCAAATTATTCTGTTTAGTCATTTTCTCTTTTAAACAAAAGTTAGAGAAATTATTGCTAGCAAACAAAAATTTATTTTAGACAAACACAATATGTCCTGAAAGATCCAGTTTGTCATGCCAATAGTCTCATTGGCTGTGATTTGTATATTAAAAAGGTTTTAATTGCCCAGGTAAGTGCCTGCACCTGCTAAGACATTGAATATTAGAGCACTTTATTCTAATCTCTTATAATATAGGGCACACTTCACCCATAAAATTATTCTCTACACAATTATAGCTCAGTTTTGCTGAGGTAGAAAGTGTAACTTAACAGTTTGGTTTTGCTCATTATTATTAAAATCATGCAAATTAGGATCATTAGGTAGCAGTTGTGTAGTTAACTACTCAATAGCCTGGTCACTGCTTTTCCTTCCCACTACAAACAGTTGCAGGGATGGAGATGCACTACCTCCCAGCTCGGGCTGTGCCAGGTGGGGAGCAAGGTCTGGAAGTGCAGGGAGCAGCCCAGAGACCCCCGGGATATCTCATTCATGCTGGAGCTGCCATTTGTTTGGAGGGCAAAAGTTTTTCTCGTCCAGCACATGATTCCTTGAGGCATCTCTGACCTGGTCTCCAAGGAGGGTAGGACATGGGGCAGTTGTATGGGGCATTGGTGAGTGGTGGTAGAAGTGGTGAGGCCTTTCCTGGGAGGAACAGTGTTTTTGGAGGCACCATCCTGTCCTCACAGCTCCGGGATGTAGCACAGCTCTCTGTCACATAGGGCCAAAAACTGCAGTCGAGATCTTGCGACCTTTGAGCTGTGATTAAGAGTGGGTGAAATAAAAACCATAAGCTCTCCAGCTCATAATGAAGGGAACAAAGTCAGTATACTGTAAACCAACCTCTCTGTAGCAGTCTCATGCATAAGTATAACAATGGGTCATTTGGAGATGCCCAGGCTTTGTTTTGACCACTGAATTATGTGAGCTTTGAGTCCCACCCAGTTTCCCCAGAGTGTTACACATCCTTACACACACATCTGATAATATCTCTCTTGAAGAACAGCACTGTATTTCCTACCTGACTTCTGCATCTTTATATTATCCTGTTTCTTCCTGTGCTGCGCAGTGCCCTGTTTTGTCTATTCAGATGTCCCTAAAGCTGCTCAAAAGTCACTGGAAAATGGAGTTACGTGTAATATTGCCATCCGTTTTGTGTAAGATGCTTGTTTTTTCTCATACATCATTTTTACATTTAACTGGGAAATTTGTGATTTCAGAATGTAGAGGTTTGTTCTGAATTGGAACAAAAGCACAAAGTTGAAATTGCCTGTGAAAAACACATTTCTAGGACATGCTATTTTGAATTAGTCAAAATGTTCTAGTTCAATAAATCAAAAGGTTTCATTCCAATTATGTTTTCCTTTTCTTTTATAATTAGGAATATAATGTAAAGTAACAGTTCAGAACAACTTTTTCTTTTGCAATGAGTAATTGACTCACTCTGTTCCAATGAAATTTAATTTTAGAGTTTATTCTCACCAAAACACCATGGTTCAATTTTGTTCTAAATGAAATTCTAACAAAACATGCTGGCTCCTGCACAAAGTTCCTATCTGACAAAATGGCATTTCCTGATGGAGAATGTTTTACCCCAGCTGCTTTGACCAGCTCTTGCCTAAGTCCCGAGATCTCTAAACAAAATAATGGTATTCATTATTCTCCCCCATTATACCTTTATTGAAAGAATCCCATGCAGCTGAGGAGGAAAAATGCCGTGCTTTGGAGCCCAGGATACTTCATGTAGTTCTTAATTGTAGCGAGGTAATACAACACAACCGGTCTGCGCGACAGATACCGGTTCAAATTAATCTCTGGAGTAACTCCAGTGCCTTTAGTGGAGTTGCTCCAGGAATAAATTTGAGCCCCCTGTTTTCATCCAGGTGGGTTTCTTTAGATATCACCAGGTAACTGCATGGCCAAAGGATTTATCATTCTCACAGACAGCTCCTGCAGGTCCTGAAGGATGTTCCTGTAATTATCAGGGTGTTTTGTTTTACTTTGCATACGTGAAGGAGGAAATAGTTGTTCTCTTTAGGTATGTAACCCAGAAATGGCGGTGCTCGATGCATGCGTATAGGTGTTGGGGAGAGGAACCAGAATGCCTTGGGTTCAGGACGAGTTTCTACCCGAAGTCAGGCTTAAGCTAAGGCTCCTTGGCAATGCAAGGGAGACTTACAGCAGCCGTAAATGTAAAGGACATGAAATTAGGAGTAAATGTACCTCTTCAGACAGCTACTCACCAAAGTGGTAGTGAAATCAGATCTGGCTTGGTAACTTCTAGGAGCAGAAGAATTAAAGATGTTTTCAGTAGGGAGTTTGGACAGACCAGAAAGCTACCAATGTGTGCATAAGAGGAATTATTTGGGATATTTTAAGTGGAAAGAGTAATGGGATTAAACTGAGCTAAGGAAAACTTAAAGTGATGATGTGGAGGGGAAAAAAAAAAAAAAATCAGTCTAGTGATCTGTGGACTGGTCTCCCAAGAGATCTAGGAAAGCCATGCCATGCTGGCCAGTGAAAACCGTGGGGGGAATAACATGAAAGGAAAATACTTCAGTTGTCAGCAGGACGGACAAGGTGCCCTACGGGATTTTGAGTGACTCAAGGAGTGTTTGTTTTCATGTTTTGTTTTCTAATTGACCAAAACATATACAGCAGAGTCTCACGGGACTGTGCTGAGCCAAAACTCTTGCTGAAGTCAAATGAAGAAGAACTTCTGAGCCTGGCCTGTTGGAAAATGTGCACAGGTGAAATTACAGGAGGTATGAAACACAAGAAATTCCCTCCAAAATGCTCATTTCATTGTGTATCCTCCCTACAGGAGACGTGTTTGTAATTAGCAATTGCTTCCAGTAAATGGCTCTCTGATCATGACGGCAATCCATTTTGAAGGAAATTATTGTAAAAACACAATTTATGGATGGGCTCTTACAATAACAAGTGCCTCGCTGGTGGAACGCCTCCCTTCACAGCTGAGCATTTGCCAGCCATCCTATAAAGTGTTATAGGTTTATGGCTCGCCTGCCACGGGCATCCTACAGCACTGTGGGGAGAGAAGCGCTCTCCTGAAGATGCCTGATCTTTCACACCATTGCATTTCATGGTTAACGTCCACCATGGCGATGTGCATGGTCTCTGCATATATTGTCTTTGAAGGATACAACCCATGAAGAAACCTCTTAAAAAGGACTCTTTCTTTCTTCTTTTTTTTTTTTTCCTGGCACTTAGAATAATATTGTCTCTTGATGTGCTGCTGATGTAAAGTCCTTACTGTTAGATGTCCCACGAGGAAAATCCTTTTCCTTCTCACCAGCTGGAGTGTCTGGGCTTGGCATAATTGAGGAATGAAATCTTTCTCCATTTACTCCACTCTTTGTAAGACTTTACCTACACCTTTAGGCCAACATGGTCTCTCCAGTGTCCCTGCGTTGCAGAGGACGATCGTTGACTGCTGTGGTGATGATCAGCCTCTCCTGGTTGTCTCTTGTCCCATGTGTCACCAAGGGTACCTGTCCTCACCCTGCTCTTTCCAGGGCCCTGGGTGGTTACACACGTGCAACACACACACAGCTTAACACTCTTGCAATTCTGGCAAAGAGGGGTTTTGACCACCTTGGCGTTGAATTTTAGCTCCCTCAGGGCTAAAATTGCCCTCTCTCAGAGTACCCAAAGGGAGGAGAATACACTGAAGGTTTATGTGTTTTTATTACTGTTACTTTTTTTTTTTCCTCCTAAAATCATTATTCTGTGACCGCATCCATACCTTGTGAATCAAATCTGCAAGCACAACAGCTCCTTGCCATACAGGCTGCTTCCCTCTTGGTTAGTTTTCTAAATCATAAATATTACAAATTCTGGAGAAATTCTATAAACAAACATGTTCATCTCTGAACTCATCAGGACAATGCTATGTTTATATAAACTGCTACTTGTGATGATGGGGTATATGGCATTTTTTTATTGCAAGCAAAGGACATATTATTCAAATAAATGTAGGGAAAATAAAATGAGCTCGATAAAATTGGGATGCCCCTAGCAATCAGAGTTTCACTTTAAAATAACAATAATAACTGAAGCGCCATTCTGCTCGCCTGAACCGCAATCAGCAGTGCTGTACTCCATTTGCTTCCATGGGTCCCCTCATGCTTTGAGGTGCTTTCCAGCCTGAGCAGGAAAAGAGGGGTCTGACCCCGGCACAATTGTCTTTTGCTTTGGAGTCTCAGCAAGCCCTGTTTGCAAATGAGCACAGAAACTGTGGCGGCTTCACTTCCTCATCAGGACCAAGCACATGAGACGCACATCAAAAAACCCTGCGTGTGCGGGGGTAAGGCAGCAGCCGGGCAATTTGGATTGAAAGTTGCAAGTGAATCAATCACAAATGTCAGAAGTTTCTTATTTTGTGCAAGCAGTGCTTCTGTGGTGGGTGAGGAGTTATCCCAGCACAAAGTGAGCATTGCGGGAATGGGTTGGAGGTGAGCTGGGGCATCTTGCCCCACTGACGGATGGGTTGACCCATGGTAGGATCTGGCTCCATGGGGCCATTGCCGCCCAGCTTCGCCTGCTGACCTCTGTGCTTTTATCCAGAGTAACCACATATGCGTTTATCACACAACTTTATGAACAGTGAAGGTTTATTATGTTGCACGTAAACCTCATTTAACCTTTTCTTGGGAAGCAATGCTTTAAAGTGGGATTGCAGGAGTTTGCAAAATCCTGGCGAGCCGCTTCCTGAGCGAGATGTACACAAGCTTCATCCAAGACAAAATGTGGGTGCAAACCCCACATCTGCTGCCTTCTTTTTTTTCTGCCACGAGGCAAAATATTGTAGCCTGGTAAAGATTTATGAGAAGATGTAACTTTAGATTTTTTTTTTTTATTTTGTATTTTTAAATTAATCTCTGGCTCAAAAATGCATACATCTCCCTCTTTCATGGTGGCATCTGCAGCCCCAATACCCCTCGGTGCAGGTGGCCTTGGGGTAGTCCTCAGGCCCAAAGACCTCCTGTGAGCTGTCATGCTGCTCAAAAAGCTCTTCTCCTGGAGGGAAAAGTGAGAAAGAGAAAACTAGAGCTGAACAGTACAGAAAGCTTCCTGGCAGGAAGTCCCCCGGAGGAGCTAATGCAAATCCCATCACTTGAGGATGGTAAAAACTTGAGTGAATGAAGTTCCCACCTAAAAATAGTGGCGGAGCATCCTGCATGGGTGAGGAAGGGACTTGGGAGACTCCAAAGCCAGGTAGTCTGTTTCCGTGTGTAGTTGCAGTGATTACCATTTGTGTCCTGGGTTGGCCCTTAGCGTGTAAAATGTTTGCACCACTTGGGAATGGAAAAACACGACAAAAAAAGATGCGAGATATGATCAAGAGTGTTTAGTGAAATTAAGGAAATCTTAATTCTAGCAGAGAAAAGAACCTCACAATTGGTTTTTGCAGAGTCAAAAAAAAAAAGCCATATCTGTAAATTCTCACCATGCCAAGGCTGGGTTGCAAAACACGAATCCCCTTGTGTATGCCCATGCTGCTCCCTTGTACTGCCAAATTAGACCGCTGTTGATACAGAATTGGTGCCATCGCAGTGCTGTGTAAGCCAGGTAAAGAAAATAAGCCTTAAGTTAGATTTTGTTTGGATTTACTTGATTTTTTTTTTTTTTTTTTTAATTTTCTATTTTGTACTTATGTTCCACTTAGGTTAAAGGGTCAGTTTGCTGGCACGGTATCTTAAATACAATATGTTTCTCTTAATTTCGAAGCACCCCAAGTGCTTTGCAGTAAATAGTGCGATTAGTAGAGGCCACGTAAATGAGAAAGAAAAGGTTAGCACTGTTTATTGGGTCCACCAGTCCAGTTTCCCATGAACTCGGGCCTTTCCCTGGCAGGGAATATCCTAGCATCCAAGCTTTATCTGAGCTTTGAGCATCTCACACCTGACATCCCCTCCTCTTTCTTGAAAATCTTCTCACATAGAAACTCATAAGCACAAAGGTTCCTCAAAATCATCAACGAAGACGCTTCTTCTGAGGAAGTCTGAGCCTCTGCTAGATGCAGCGCCAAATAAATATGCGTAAAAAGGTCTTCCAAGTCGGTGGTAAATGTTACTAGAGCTTGATATCAATGATTTTCTGTAGCTCGGGGAATGAGTGGAGGAGTCGTAGAAATGGCCATATTTAAGGTGGTTGGGCCAGAGGGTGCTGCTTGCAAGGCAACCTGACAATTAAATCAATAATTTACCTAGTGGTACGACTGCCATGGGTTGAGCCTTCCCAAGTCAACTTAGAGGTAAGCAAGAATGTGCCATAACAGCGTGTTTTCGAACCACAGCATAGAGACTTAATTGATTTACTCTTTATTCTTTTCAAAAGACAGCTGAATGTCAAAGGTCTTTCTTTTGTGAAGTACTGGAAAACCCGTTGTCAAACAACCTCTACTCATTTAATAATTTATCCCATTTTGTAAAAGAAAGGCAGCTGACACGCAGTAAATCTAGTCCATGTTTAAATTACTGCATTGAACAATAATAAGAGGAATGAATAATCTAGTACATCTATTTAAAATTAAACATATATGAAACTGTTTTTCCAAATGATCACCAAAGGCTATAGTTTAAAGGCAGGACAGAAACCATGAACAGAATGAAAATGCCGAACAGTAGTTTGCAAGTGGCAGTGGAATTATTTATTCTATTTTTTCTATACATAAGGAATAGAGCTAAATGAACAATGTTTAAGCATGTCAGAATTTCATCAATTTTGCATGAGCATTCACAAATATCCTGGTGGGGGTAATTGCTTGCAAATACATTTAAACTAATGATATGTTATATCCTTACTTGATATAAAACTATTAAAAGATACGTTATTGCATTTGACAATGCCATGAAGCTGGGTCAAAGCTTAATGACAGATTTCTGCATTCGTAAATTAAGATACACTCTGCTGGAAGCAAATATTTTGTAAAAATAAAAGCCATCTACTACGAAAGTTTGATCATTGATCTAAGGTTGCTTTTTGGTTTCTCCAAGCACTGGGCTTGCAAAAGTAGAGGGAAGGGAGATGCCTTTGCAAAGGCAACTCTGAAAATCCAGTGCAGCTGTTCTGCATGCAACAGGACTAACGAGGCTTGTCAAAGATATTGTGTGGTTTTTAACAGTCCAATTGGAGACTTGAGGAATGAAGCTTGTGCATCAGCTGGTGAGATTGCTTGGGTTTCCTGATGGAAGAGCTAGATGGTCTATTTTATCTAAAGTTGAGGCTGCTGGGGAGGCTTTTTACCCTGGGAAGAAATTCAGAGTCTGGTACTGAGGGGGTCAAATGACTCTGAAGAAGCCAGTCAAATTGAGGTTAGTGTGATGAGTTCTCTAAGGTCTGGCCATGTCCTCCCTGGCTTAGATTCCCATCTCAGACATCCCTGGTTGGTTTGGCAAGGCAGGAGAGTGCCGTGGAGCAGATCTGTGCGCACCGGCGGTTATTTTGGTTTTTCCTTATGCAAGTTTGCAATCCATGTGGCACTATGCTGGTAAGCAATTCCAGTTATTTACTGGAGATTATTATAAATACAAAATTGTCCACAGGATGCAGCCAGGCAGCCTTCAACAGGGAATGGAAAGGTCTTGGAGTGGTGCAGACGGCTGGGAAATGCTGTGGTGTCCCAGGAGAAGCTGTAGGTTGTTACAACCATAAGTGAGATACTGATAAACTTTTACTAATGGTTTCTGGGGAGTTTGAATTCTGTGATGATGTCATTCCACGGCTATGCGTTATATCTATAATCGCAAAGAACACATATCCCTTGTGAAGGATGATGCATCCCATGGAGGCACTGCTGGACACTGCTGTTCTACGCCCAGCAGCAAGTCGGGAGGCAGCAGGAGTAATGATAAATTCTCATTTATCCCATCCAGAAAGCTGCCCCAAACTGCTGTGACGACACCATAAGTGAGCCCAAACGGGTCCTGGATCATGCCTGGGAGCTGGCCCCAACACTGGCGTTGTGGTGGTGGTTTGAGCATCTGCTTTGGGATATTTTATGTTCCCACTCGCAGTGCTTTTGCTGCAGCCTGCCATCCTCTGCTGCATGGCAATACTGAAATATCCTTTCCCGTCACCTCTCGCGCTCTCTTCCACTCTTTGAATTGCTCTGATTCCTAACATCATTGAGGATTATTATAACCTCCCTTCGTAACGTACTATAAATTTTATTATAAAGCACAAATTCTTCGACTCCCAAGCCCCATCTTACAGGGAGACAGCGCACTGTAGTTCTTCTGCTTGCGGTAATGTGAGCAGAGAGCTAATGAAGGTCTTTATGTAAATTTTCCAGTTATCAGGTAAAATCTTCACATCGAAATCTGTCACATGTTATAAAAATTCTTTATGTTATCAAATGCTAATGATAACTCAGAACACAGAGCCCACGGAGGAGCTTTGAAATCCTTCATAAAAACTGCATTCGGCCCCAGCAACCGGAGCCTTGAATTTCTACTCCGACTACTCCAGTTTGTAATTAGCATAGTGCAGGCTTCTCTGCCCTCTGAAACCATAATGTTAATTACAAAAATTACACTGTGTTTAAAAGTGCAATTAAGAGACTGTGCTGCACAAAGGGAGCCGTGGAACCTCTTTGCGCACTTTGAAGCCAGGTCACAACGCAGCCCATGAAAGAGAGTCCAAGGCTCGCTCCCTGCTAAAGGCTTGGGAAGATCATAGGGAGATCTCAGCTAAAATGAGCTCTGGTGGGCTCTGCTGAGCCCTTAATGAATAATACTCTTCCTTGGGAAGGAAAGTGGTAAAAGGTGGTGGTGGTAGTGGGGGGAATGCTCAACTAATTAAGGACCTGATCCTGCAGTGATTATTGCATCTGGTTGGGATGGCTGCTGCAGTGGTAGAATAAGTGCAGGATCAGGGCCCTCAGAGGTCATGGTGTGATTGCAGTTGCGGCCAGCCTATGATTGCTATGGTATTTACATGGCACCTGAAAGCAAAAATAACCCCATGCTCCTTTGTGCCTTTGCTGTATCGAGTAACTTGGAAAAAATTTAATTCTTCTGCTCTGGACCTGGGCTGAGGGTTTGTTCTGCCCTGGGGAGCTGGGGTTTCCCCTGAGATTTGGGTGGCACTGGGGCTGAGCGCAGTGGTTGCCAGTCGAGGGAGCCCTTGGTCCTGCCTGCAGATCTTCCCCCCTTCAGCTCACAAAGGGAGGAAGAGGCAGCTCCAAATTATTTGTGGAGAGGCAAGAAAAAGGTGGAAAGCTGAACTGTGCGGTGCCAAGTGTTCCATGAAAGACTTGGAAAAAAATCACAAAAAGAAAATAGATATATTTTTTTTTTTTCCTTAAAACCATTTAATAATATGAACTTTGGTAGTCTCCTCCACCAAAGGCCTTCCAAGGGCCTTGCATGAGGCGTTAATTAATTAATTAAGACCCAGAGCACCCCTCTGTGGTCGGTATCTGCACACCAGCTTATAAATAGAGAAACCGAGGCACGGCTGGTGGCTGGAGGTGCTGCAGACGCCTGCGCCCAGGGCAGGAGAGCCCACAGGGCCCTGTGCTTTCCCTCTGCACCACCAAAATGTTGTTCTTGTGTGTGTGCCCGGCTGAAAAAAACCAGGCAGCTGTGTGGCACCAGCTGCAGGTGGGTGTTTTGAAGGAAGGTGATGCGGGTAGCAAACACCCGGCTCCCAGCAAGGTCCGGGGCCACCTGCCGCCCTCCATCGGCACAAACTGGGTGCTTGCAGTGACATGTGAGGAGCAGGATTAGGCCACACCGGCATATGAAAGGCTGCCAGCCTGGGTCCGATACAAACCATGAGCTGTTACCTTTATGTAATCTTTTCTTGATTTTTTTCCAGTAACTTTTCCATATAGCCTCATGTAAAAAAACTTCAATAACTGTTCAATAAATCATCAACCTGACCTTTTCCAGTAACAACGAGCACTGCCACGGGTGACGCCAAGTGTGTGTGTGCGCTTGTGTGGTGGGGGCGCAGGGGGAAGGCAAAGGGGAGCCCAGCTTTGCCGAGAAACTTCAGTACAGCCGGCAGCCTCGGGTTTATTTTGCTTCAGTGCCTGAAAAAAAAAACCAACACTTCCCTTCTCTTTGCCTTCTACCTGCCCAACTGGTTATAGACCCAGACAGTTTACATATGTGATCCTTCCTATTTAGAAAATTAATGGTGTTTTCTGGCTCCAAATCACAGCTTGTGGTGCTCTGCAGGCGATGAAAAACTTGGCCAGCTTCAGCAGCAAAGCAGCCATTAGAAAATTAACCCTTGGTGGCAAAAGAGCAAAGGTACCCCAGCGAGGTCCACGAGAAGTGGCAGGCTGTAGCTTTCAGGTGTACCTACATATGTTAGCAATGTAAAACCAGTGCCGGCAGTCCCCCCGGAGAGTGCCCATCAAGCGTGTTTGTAGCTGGATACTGTGGAGAGGGCATGGCCATATCACTTGGCAGTGAGAGCGACCAATATGCCATGATTTTCATTAGAGCACAAGAGAAGCGCTGAACGGAGATTATGAATCAGAGATGCCTCTCTCTGCTCTACCTGACTGCAAAGCATTGAGGTGTTTGCTCCTTGGTGCTGCTCTGGTTCCCCACCAGTCCAGCATTAGCTATTCACGCATCTCTCTGTCATTTATTGATGGCAGCAGTGTGCCAGAGCGAAAAGGAATATTGCAGAAAACTTAAAATAAATCTTAAAAAAAAAATAGCTTGCACGTTGCTGCAGACTTCTTTTTGGCTTTGAGGCGTGAACTCTTCTGAGTCGCGAAGGACTGTACCCCAAACTCGTGGGTTGTGTGAGGGCTGTGCATCGCCCCTGAGGCAGGGAGGGGGGAGCTGTCTGGGGACGTGCGATCCGTTTGTGGGTTTTGCAAAGATCTTGAATTTCCGCAATATGAAAGTTGTCGCTTTGTGCTGGGGGCGGGAGGGTGTGTTCAATGGGGCTTTCCAAACTGCCCCCAAAGCAGAGAAAATAAATGGAGCATACAGAGGTGGAATAGCACCATGGGTCTGAGTGTCCCAACCGTGCACGTCTCACGTGGCGCATCTCCCAGGCGCATGGAGCAGGGACGAAGCCTGCACCCAACACCCTTCCCTGCTCTCTGGGGATCCCCAGTGTGCCCCAGCGCCCTGCAGGGTTAGGACTGTGCTGGCTCAAATTTGGAAGCAAATGAGGCAACGTTATTTCGAGGTGGCCTTGGGACAGGGCAATCCAGGAGGATGCTGTGGTGCCACTGGTGCCACTTTTCCTCCCAGTGAGGCGAGGGGGCTCTGGCTGAGGTTTTGCAGTGGGGTCTCTGCAATGGCCGTTTGTGCTGTGTGTGGCTGGGGCATTGTGCCAGCACAATCCCCTCGGGAGAGGCTTCCTGGTGCCATTGCACCGTGTCAAGTGGTGCAATGGAGTGGGGCCGCTGTTCGGGTTTTGCTCCCAGCTCCCTCCTGCTCGGTGGGGACTGAAGTGTCTCTGCTCTCCAGCCATTGCCTTTCCCACATGTCTGCTTGCCCCTTGTCCGACACTTGTCCGACAAGAATGTTTTTGTTTTTGTTTTTTTTTTTTCTCGGTGTGTTTTTAAACAGAAGAGCATCAGGGCCAGGCTGTGGCTGTCACTGCCTACCTGTAGCAGAGAGTGAGGTGACAGGACCAGGGATCCTGTGTTGGATGCAGCAGAAACCAGGCGAGCATCACCTCTGCTCCCCCCGGTCCTGCACGCTTGTCCTGCAATATTAGAGCTGGTTTTATCTTTAGGCTCATGGTACCGGAAACCACAGCCGTTAATTTCACTACCTCTGAATTTGGGCTGCATGGCGCTTGGTGAAATCAGGCTGTCCTCCTTTCTGCTGCCGCCCTAGCACGCGCCTCCCCAAAGCTGGGGGTAAATAACAGCAGAGCGTTAATTACTCCTCTCTAGTTTACTTTGACAAAAATGCCCTAAAATGAAGACTAACATGATTATAGATGATGCATTTCCAATTAGCCTTTGTTAACGCTATTAGTAAGATTAATAACTTATAGTAAAAATGTCAATAAGCTTATCTCAATAATTTTTGGATCAGTCTTGCGGCTGGTAGCAGCGAGCTCTTCCCTGCGCAGCCTCGCCGGGCTCGGGAGCAAAGTTGCGGTGCTAGGATTTCATTTCCAGAGAGCAGATAGGGCACGTTTCTGCTCTCCCTTTGGTAGCTGCTGCTACGATACTGCCTATAGACCCAGGGCTTGTGCTTGAAGCACCGGGAAACTTGGCACAGCCCAGGACTTTCCAAAGTTGCTGCCCAACAATATTTTCACTCAAAAAAAGCTCATTTCGTATTACCTGGGCTGGCGTCAGTGACCCTGTTATGAACTGAATGATAAATCGTGCGAGAAGCTTGCTTTCCTTCTCTTTCTTAAAATGTGCGACACAGCAGCAACTAGTGTTAATGTATAAAATTAATTGCCCTGGTGAGACATTTCTTCCAAAAAAGTAATAATAGTCAGGATTTAGCCTTGTGAATGTGAAAACCCTCTGGTATACTAATAAAATGAAAAGGTTTCACAAAATAATATCCCAAATAATTGGGTTCCCTCTACCAAAGGACCCCATGTTGTTTCTCTTAAGCAATATAAAAAAAAATTGTGATTATTCCTTTGGACTTAATAAAACATAATTGGAAAAAAAATCTTTAAAGAAAGCATAAGGTAATCGCTTTCACTTTTGCCAATCAAATTGATGTTGTTTTCCCTCTGCCATCCTCCTTGTAAGGTGAAGAAGTCTGTAATGCGTTTGGATTATTCAAGAGGCAAAAAAAAAAAAAAAGAGTGAGCCGGCTTTTTTCTCTTTTTATTTACAAATGGAATTGCAATGTTTATTTGTTTATTTGTGGTGCTAATGCACCCACTCGAAGCTCCCTTTGGTTTGAAGGGCTGGCTGATTTGGTGTTGGGGATTGATTTTTTTTTTTTTTTTTTCTTTTTTTTGGGTTAACGATGGTTTGGGGGAGTTTTTGGTCTTGATAATTTATTACTATATTTTTTTTAAGGTGCATTTGACCGTTCAAACTTTTGAACAGCCCTGGCTTGTAAATCCAGTGCCCATCGCCCCCTCCTCCCGCTCCCCAGAAACTGCATGCTCCTACTGTGCTGCATTCATAATCAAATTAGTGCGCTGTGAATAGGTTAAAAAAACTGTTATCCAGCCGCTGCCACGAAAGATATTTTAGCCCACTCCCCACAAAGCCCTCCCTTCTCCGCTCCCCCCTGCCTTTTTTCCTCCCTACATGAGACATAAAGACATCCACGCGGACAGAAAGAGCTTTACCTTACTTCTCCTCTGCAGTCTTAGACTCTTTTATTTATTTCCCCCCCCTCCACAAGCGCACACACCCGACAAAACAAAACAAAAGTAAATTCTCCAGAAACGAGCTGCTCGAGGGAGAAAAAGGGGCGCTGGGGGGGTGGGAAGCCGGTGGGCTGCTGTGGGAGAGATGCTATAGGGAGACAGCGCTGGAGATAGTTGTCCCAGCTACGAGATAAAAGCTACATTACATGAAATTAATGGAGGCTGTCTGAGACATACATGAATCACTGTTTCAACACTAAGAAACCAGCACAAAAGAATAAAGAAATCTGAGTACTAACTATATCTTCAAAGGTCTCCTATTTACCCAGCTATACCGGGTACTGACACAAGTGGGGGGAAAATATAAGAAAAAAGCACTGCTGTGATCGAATGAATGAGACCATATGAGCTATATTGGTGCCGTATGCATTCTATTTAGCTGATATCAAACACAGTTTAATGAAAGTTAAATAGTTTCTGAGGAGTGCATGAGCTGGAACAGATTAGATTCCACCGAGGGGTCTGTCAGCATATTGTTGCTCACATGTATTCCCTGCTCAGAGCTGCCACAATTCCAGCACTCCATTAGCAATACACAAAAGACTTATGCAGATAGCGAGCATAAGCACGTACCGCCATGTTGGGAAATAAAAAAAAAAAAAAAAAAAAAAAACAAAAAAAAAAAAGAAAAAAGAGAGAAGGGGGGGGAAAAACAGATGAAGGTTTTGTTCGGCGCGTTCATCTGAAAATAGATCTCTGTAATTCGAAAGTGATAATAATAGATGGAGAAAAGGAGAAGTGGGGGCTGTAAGAAAAATAAAATAAAATTTAAAAAAAGAGGAGAAATATGTAAACTACCTTAAAAGAACAGATATTGCACCAAGTCTATAATGAGGTTTTGATCTTTCAGGGGACAATGACATGGGTGAATGCTGTGCCCTTTTGATCTGCAAGTTACATCTGGTCTTAAAGGCACAGCGGTTCCCGCGGCCTCTCTCCCCCAGAAGTTGTAGTGGAAAACGCTTTTTTGGATAAGGGGGGAGGGGGGAGAGGGGGGAATCTTCCTACAAAACATCTCTCAGGCTCCTCTGTCTTATTTTAAGATGCAGAATTCATCCCAGAAATACCGCCGGACAGCCTGTGCGCCTGGTACAATCGCTGTCACTGAAACTAACATGAATTGAGATTAATTTTTATCACTTCAGAGGATTTTTATTCCTCTCCCTGGGAAAAAAAAAAAAAAATTCTCCTTCTCAGAGGTGTCTGTTTTAAAATTAGTAGTAGGATAAGGCTGGTGGGGGTATTTAGATATCAGATGGCAATTGCTTAGTGATTATTGCATTTTGATTTAATCTGACAGAACTGATCTTGCACCATGAAATCTGTATTTTCACAGGAAAATAAGAGTTGCCATACTGGAACAGACCATTTGTCCACCCAGTCCAGCACGCTGTGCTGGCCTGCACCCGTACGTGTGGGTAGCAAACGCCTCCCCCTGCACTTGCACCCTCTGCAATTATTTATTATTTATTACAAGGGGCGGGGGCAGGATTTCTCCTTGCTCCTGACTGACAGTCACTTTACACCCTACGGCATCAGGATTTCTTTTCCCTGAAACTTTTTTTTTTTAACCCACCTAAGTGCAGCCACAAATATTATATTTGCCCATGGAAATGCTGCAAACTCTTCTTGGAGCGTGCCTGTCGGCAGCGATACTCGCCCCGGACATTTCCATCTGGCAGCAGGGATGTCGCTCAGGTGCAGAAGGGCAGGCGGGTCCCCCTTCCCCCCCCGTCCTTTCCCCATCCCTTCCCACCCACCTATCCTCTAATTTGGTCAAAGAAAAGGGGGCACAAGCAAAACCACGATCATTTGTTCGGGTTTCTTTCTCTGCAGCTGGGAGCCTGCCTTATTAATATTATCTGGGCTGGGAGCGCACAGTGTTTCCTCAGGCATCTCTTCTGAGTCATTCTATCATTATTCATAGGGATAAAAATGGCCCAAACCGAGGATGCTGAGGATCCATTTAGGGTTGCCTGTCAGATCCACTAAGGTAATTGGCTCCATTTCTTCATTCCCATTCTAAATTAAAATAATTTTATTAAGTGGTACAGTAGGTGTTTCACCTGTGTCACCAGCTGCCTATTAGAGACAGAAAGGGCTTTTCCACATTATTTCTCTCTGTTCTTATAACATTATGTCATCGTATTACATCATGTCAGAGGTTGTGCATTCTCGTGTACTTAAGCCCGATGGTTACAAAATGTAGGTCCAAGATGCCCTTTTCCACAGGGGCAGGGGGGGAAAGTCAAATACACTTGACTGTTCCAGCTCTGCTCGCCATTTCCCAGATATAATCCATGCAGCAGGAAAAATGACCGTATAACTGAGAGCAGGGTCCGTGGCATAATTGAAACCGTACTACTAACGAAAACGATGAACCGGTGATAACAGTGAGGTTCCCAGCAGTGATATTTGGAGGAGCAGAGCTGGTTTTAAAGCTGCGCTGCCTGGGTCTGTGAGGGAAACACGTGAGTGGGTCTGCGTGGAGGGAAAAATGTGTAACACGACTGGTCCCTGCAGGTAGCAGCTACTGGCGGCCCTGACACCGATACTAACGTAGTGCTAAATTATGAATAGGAGGCTGGCTAAGCGTTTTTAGGGTTATTTTTTCTTCAGAGCTGGGTGGTTCTTCCTGGTAGGGATCTGGCTTGGGTCAGTTGTTGCACTTTAAAGAAGTGGGAACTGAGGTGGAGCTCAAAAGCACCACAGCGAAGGCATTCGATGTCAAAATAAGGAACCTGCAGCTCCCAGTTTCATGTTTGGAGAATCCAGCCGTGTCAGCCTGCATTTCTACCAGCGGGGCTTGCACCCAGTGTTCAAATACGGCATTAAGCATCTCTAGTCAGTGTCTTGGCAGTAAAAACACAGGTGGATAAGTACGCATTTGCGTGTCCGTCTGAATTAGACATCTTTTTGGGGATGGATAGTCGGTGACCGAGATACCTACATCCTGCCGGGGTAGGGGAACCAGGAGCAGTTACAGTAGCAAAAAAAACATCAGAGAATAGTGCTGATGGATATTTTATTTTAGCCTTCCCATACTCCACTAGCTGCCAGTGAGGTGGAAGTTTCCACGAGCAGATAACGCAAGCTGTGCAGTGAGAAAAGGTCACTTTTGAATCGGACAAAGTCATTTCTGTCCAGCAAAAGCTGCAATTGCACAATAACATTCCTTGTGGTTAGATAGGGAAGCGGGGGGGGGGGGGGGGGGGGAAGGCATATTTGTTCAGTTTTCAGGGATCTTGCAACTGTTTTTCTTCAACCTGCAGGTGGCATTAGCACTAAAAATGGATTTTCTTTCTTGAAAAGTGTTTAGCAGTGAAATGAAGAAAGCTGCAAGGGGATCTGTAGTAGGACTGCGTGCTTGGAGTTAGTCATGCTAACTGCAGATGGCATTTTTGCATGTTTTATAAGGCAGGGATATACAAATGTTTTAGCACCCTGAAATATAATATATTAAGTTTCCAGAAGCAGGCGGGCTGGTAGGACCAGAGGAGCCTGAGCTTACACTAAATCTGTGCAACTGTGAATGAGCTGTGGCTGCGCTTGGAGCAGTGCTGGCTGCCGGCAACTGTACCAGGTCCATCCAGGCAGCACCTCCAGCTGAGAGCTCATCCCCAGCCCTTGGCAAGCGACAGTTTTGGATGCCCCAAACTGCTGAGGAGCAATTTATTGTAGGCCCGAGCTGGTTCCCATTAAAATCAGTGGGAGAACTCCCTTAGAGCTGAGCAGAGCAGGATCAAACCCTCCTGCACAGTGAGGGGTGCTGGGGAAGCCCTGCAGCCTTTGACTCTTCAACGTCTGTGAAATGGAGAATAACAGTAATACCTGCTTGCCTTCTCTACCAGGCATGGAGGGCTGGAAATGTTAATTAGTGCTAAAACAGGGCTTAGAATATGAAAGATTATTCCTGCTTTTTCTGTGTGTGTGCATGAGGAATGAGAATGAATCCATCCCAAACCCCAATGCTAATGCCCCCACCTTCCTGAAACACTGACCTGCCTCGTGGGGCAGAGTCCCAGTGCAATTCCTTCCAGCAGGGCTGAGGCCACATTTCACCTTGTTCTGGTGAGCTGAAAAGGAGCCTTTTATGGCCACAGTTTTTCAGATTTCAGTTCATGGCCAGGAAAAGTCCACTCAGGTAGCACAAGAAAAGCAAATTCAGAGGAACAAAGCTCAGCAAAGGTGGAGCTGGGTCAGTCTTTATCCTGCTGCCCAACTCTTTGCCCAACAGCCACAAGGGAACCCAAATAATGATAAAACTAAGAACAGATGTGGAAACCCCTTGTGATCCTGTGCTGTTTCAGCCATGATTGACCCTGGGTAAACCTCAGGTAACTGAAAACAAGGCACTCATAGGCTTTTCCTGCCGAAACCCAGGGTCTGTAGCTGTGAGAGCTGGGGTGAGTCATCTGCTCTTCAGTTTTCTTTTTTTCCCTTGGTTTTCTGCTGGCACTTTCGCACTCCTTCAACACCTGGACCCCCAACTCCAGACAGCTGCTGTCGTCTGCTCTGAAGCTGGTACTCATGGGTGAAAACCCAGGGCAAGGCTGACTTTGCTGGCAGCTCTATCTTGTGGCAGTTTAGGTGTGATTGGATGCAATCAACATAGATTGCAAACCTTCCCCCATTCCCCAAACTAAAAAAATTACATAAGCATAATAAAAGAAAGACAGGGGCTGCTGGCTCCACTGGTGTTGAAGCCCCCAGAAGAAAGCCAGGAGTTCTGGGAGGGAGAAGAGTTGCAGCAAAATGTTGCTGAAGAGGGAAACCATCAGCTGAGGGAGAACCGAGGCCACAGAGCTCTCACCAGAGGCTGCATGGGGATTTTTTTTTTCTTTTTTTCTTTTTAAGCAACCCATTTTGTTATTGGGAAGTGCTAATTTGTGAAAGCAAAACAACTCCAGGCAAAGGGTGTGCTTTGACAAATTTCCCATATTGAGGAGGGGTGGGGAGAAGCATGAAAAAGAGGAGAAAATAAATGTAGAACGATTGCAATGTCATGGGGGGTAAGTGGTATGTTTGAGACAGGGGCTAAATCACTGCTAAATCACTGCAGGCAGAATTGATGTGAGAGTGGAGCACACTGAGAACTGGGCAGGGGCATAAACCTAATTGATTTGAGGCTGGAGCAGGGAGTTAATTGGGGGCCAGGGTGGAACAGTAACTAACGTAGCGCTGTGATAGCCAAAAGCATATCTCAGTCTACGCTGGTTGCATCCGCTGTCCTGCCTGTGTGGGGTGTGAATGCTAGGAGCCAGGGAATCAGGCCGGTAGCTTAAACCGCGATTTCATTATTGGGGCTGGAGGCTGGTCTCATGAATTTGGAGATGGACTTGAGCGTGTTTTGAGTGCTTGCAAGTGGTCCCTGTTGCGATGGACCTCGGGAGAGAGATGCTGTGCAGCATGGATCGGCAGCGCTTGTCATCCACAGCGTTGGTTTGGCTGGGGAAGGGGAGGAGCAATTGGCTGCCAGAACAATTATTGTAGTGATTGTGGAAAGATGGGTGTGTTTGTAGAGAACTTCATTCCTCTCAGAGAAGCAACGAACATCCCCAGGGAAACCACCTAGACCAGGTCCACAGTTATTCCTTACAAATATTCCCCCCCCCCTTTTTTTTTTTTTTTTCAAAGACTGTTGGATTGAGCACTCAAAATTTGAAAATGCAAAGATGAAGGTTGCCTGGGCAACTGCTTTGCACTGAATGAGGAAATGATCTTGTGAAACAAACATTAAGTGATCATGTAATTAAAGACTGAATCAAAATTCCATTGTACAAGGAAGGAGCGTAAATTAAAGTTGACCAGGCAACTTTCAGTTTGGCATTTCCTAAATTTTAAGAACTTTACTGAAATCAACTTTTTTTTTAATTATTTATCCTTTTGTATGTAATCTCACTTTTTTTTCTGCAAGGAAATTTATGGAGTATCAATGTTTTGTGGCCAAGCTCACCTCTAGCCACAGTCTGAGTTTCCTCCCAGGAGCTGTAGATTCCCAGGACAGATGCCTGCCATTGGGACAGAGGGTACAAGTTTCATCTGTTGCCCTTTGGGGAATGACTTACAGCTGAAGGAACAGCATGGCTTTTCAGTGTGTTATTACATACAATTTCCCACACTGCATCAGATGGGCAGTGAATTTACTCTGCATCAGATGCACCAAAGGAACATGCAAGAAATTAGTATACTCAGATGTAGAACAGTCTGTCCACAGTAAGCTTCACCCAAGCCACTAGTAGTTAGAAGTTGTTTTAAACCCTCAAGAATAATGTTTGTATCCCTTCCAAACCATACTTTTTCTTTATTTTTTGGCGGTGGCTTTGGTTTTAGATTTCACTCTTTCACCATTTCCATTACCCAATGTGTCAGAGGAATGTGGTGACTCAGTGTTCCTGGGGTCTGCTTCAAGCTCTGGGGCAAGATTGTGGTCCAAAACAATTGTTAGTAATCCCTCACCAACAGCACAAGCAAATGTCTTAAAACTGGAACATTAAATGCCACTTGGTTAAGAAAAACTCTTAAGTGATGTCCACTTCTGTATAATGTATGAATCCTTCTAAATAATACCTTCCATTTCGTTCCTTTTGTAAAACCACAGCGGCATCTTGCAATGAGTTACAGTGTACTTGCCATTTCAAACCTGTATTTAAGACTTTGCGTCAGCAAACTCCTTAATTCATCTGGAAACACACATGCATTTTTAGCTTACACATTTTTTAGCTTACTAAGTGATAGTTACATGGAGCTCTACCATTCTCTTGCTATTTTCAAGGGCAAGAAATGTCCGTACACGCAGCATGTACTAGGGCCTGGCTTTTATTATTATAATTGTTATTGTACTTAGCTATCTGTCAATGCAGAGCTTCAATTTGACACAAATTATCTCCACAGTGGCGTGTTCCTACCGTGAGCTGCTCTTGCAGTTCCCAGCTCCAAGCATGAAGGCAAAAGACTAGTTTTAACCTTCTCCCATTTGCACCCAGTCTAATTTTGCCTAATGATCTCACTTTCTTTTTTTTCTTCCCCCTCCCCTCCCCCCCCCTTTTTTTTTTTTTAAATCCCAGGCTATCCAAATAGTTCTTAAAAGTTATAGCTAGAAATAAAGTGATACAAAAGGGAAGCTTTAACTTGCATTTACAGAGCTGACTGTGTGTTTGGGGCACCTCGGTTCTCATCTGCCTTTCCAAGGACACTTATATGAGCACTTGCCCATGACTACTTGTCGATAGGCTGGCTTCCTTTGGCAGCTCTCTCTCCTCCACTCAGTCAGGTAGTCTCTGTCAATGTAGACTCTTGTTTCTTATAGTGTAGGCCAACAATATGACTGTGGGTAAGAAAAATTCTATAATATCTAGGTGCTGATGTGTTTTCTCAGTTTGTTTTGAATAGTGAAAGCTGTATGAATTTTTTAATCTTAATGATAGTTGTATGAAATTTTTTTTCCATACTCAGTGTTTATGCTGTCAGCAATGGCAGAAGTTGATGCAGTTTTGGGATAAGGTGGCTGGAAGACATTGTGAGACGACTTCTAGCTCTATCGACATATATGCTGATGAAAGAAAATAGTGCCTTTTTCTAAGCAAAGGAGATTCTGTGTCTGTTGAATTCAGCTTCGTACTGCTTTCACTTTTCCAGGATAGGTTGGGAAGTTCATTCAAAGTTCTTCCTTTACTATGGGACATCCCTGACATTTTCCCATTGACAGAGACCAACTGGCATGATTCAGTGACCTTCTGTACCAATGCTTCAGTTGGATCCTGTTCACGCTTTCTTACCCAGCCTGCTCCACCACTGTGTCCTCAGCCAGCTCCACTGTTTTTCTGCCACCAGTTTGACTCCCAGTCTCCTTGCTTGGCCAGGCACAGCGTCGCCTTTTTTTATTATTATTATTCATACAAGTGTTTTTATTTCGTGACTTTGCCCAGCCAGCCTTACTCTTCCACTCACTGTTTAGCACTAGCTCCTCACTGCAGAGTCCGTGTCCACGCAGCAAGACCAGCTGTGACCAGTCTTTCCCATCCCATATTTCAGTTTTTCTTGACCTGTTTTCCCTTGAATTTCTTTCCATCCTCACAGTCTTCCTCACATGTTGTCTTCCCACCCCCCACCCTGCACCTTAAAATGAAGTTGTTTCCTTTTCTGCGTCACTCAGACCTGGAGATACCCAGGGAAAACCGACCCCCATTCTTCTTTCCAAGGCCCTCCTTCCAGCAGCTGGAAGCTACAATTACAGAAAAGGTCTGTTTTGAATTTGGCAAAGTTATAAGCAAATGAAACAGTCTCTTATAATGGGAAGTGTCATACAACCTTAATAATAGACAGTGCTATCAGCCCCACCTATAATATGTATGTGTGCGTGTATAAAAATGAAACCTGAAAACTGAATGAACATGAAAAGGCCTCGACCTACTTTCAAACTGATAGGTGTGCTCCCCATCTCTAATGGAAGTAGACAGGACAGGTCTTGTACATCTCTGGCTTCATTTTGCAGAAGTGTGTTACAAGTAGACAATTATTGTGGAAGGAGTCTTGCAGACAATAAAACCTGGGAAGGGTTTTTTTGCAGGATCTCATTTGCACACAGGTGAAATGTATGAGCTCTTTTGAATCACATCCAGGGCAATTCAGACAGATGTTGAAACATGTGATAACCAAAAGTAGGTCCAAGTCGGGGCTCTCATGTAGACAGATCTTTCTCTTAACAGTCTCAGGCTGTACGGTTTCAGGGTCTGCTCTCCAGCTGCAACCCAGAGGAAATTTGGAGGGAGACAGGGATTCAGCATCCTCTTTAAGCCCGCCATTAGCTTATTAGGAAACAGAGAACTCTTATTCCTGGAAGCAACGTTTTGTGAACTGTCATATTCATTTCCTTCACACTCTGGCACAGATTGCCTGCTTGACCTGAGGGCTGAAGCCATTTACATTTTTGATCTGCTCATCTCTCAGAAACCTCCACAAATTAGAAATACCATAAACCATGTTTGTTGTTGCAAGGGCAGAGAAGTCTGAAGCGAGGTCTGGGTGTTGTGTTTGACCTCGGCTGAAATACCAGTTCAAAATAGACCTTCTCTGAAGAATCTCAGAGCCTCTTAACTTCAAGGCACTGGCTAACGTCTAACTGACCCTAGGTAAGCATTTCTTTACAGGAGAGTTCTTCCGCACCGGAAGTCTCAAACCAAGCTTCTCCGGTGTCTTATAGGTGAACAAGAGAACTCAAAAACTAATACAATCTCCAAAAAGATTTTGGATTGAAGCTGTGTAATTGCAAGAGGTTTTCCCTCTGTGTTCTGTCTCTTTTAGCAGAGACTTTATTTCCATAATCTTTATTCTTCCTCATAGTGTCTGTAGTACTTGCCATGGGTGTGCTCTACGTTGCGCTTTTGCAATGAGGACGTGTCCATCCTTTCTGCTTTCCCCTGGTCCCAGGCCCCTCAGGTGGGCATTGGGGTGGCAGAGGTGGCTCCCCGGCTGGGACTTTTGGAGCTGGCCCATATGCCATGGCCTCGAAGGGGACAGAGCTGAGAGCAAAACCCTAGAAGCAAGCTAGTAATGCAAGATTGTAAGATCGAGTGGTCAAAACCTCGGTATTTTTCTGTGATGAGGCCACTTATAATTTACCCCCATTCCCTCCTGCTGAAAAATTCCTCTAATTCTTCCCATGTGAACAGAGCATGAAAGGAGCACCGAAAGTCTCCCCTCTTGCTTTCCCATTCATTTTCTTATACTAAAGCCCTGTGGACGAAGCCCATTCCAGGTGCAGGAGAGCTTTTCCTGTAATTTAACCATGGTATTCTTATCAAAAGTGTTACCTCCAAAACGATTTCCTTTTAACATTAATTATCCTTTGAGCTGGCTCACTCACAACACACAAAAGGGTACAGAGGCTTTGTGGGATTTGTTTTTCCTTTTTTCTTTTTCATTAAGTACCACATGTGCCTCTCTTTGCATATACAGAGTGGTTCCCCGCCACCTTGAAGACATCAGAGCATGTACTGTAGGAACCAAAGCTAACAGGTATAAAACGGGTGGTTATTGTTTACTTATGTGCCATAATGCTTCCCATATGACCTAGTGATGAGGCTTTTGGTGCTGGAGGTGTAAGAATGAAATTAAAAGTTTAAAGAAATAACGGTAATAAAAAAAAGAGAGATAATCTAACGGCTGCTAGGATAACATCTTTTGAGGCTGAATCTTCCCTCCTGGGCTCGGTACGCCCATGTGGTCTTGCCCAGCAAAGGGAGATGAGGATGTGCTCAGCCCCACGGGCATGGAGGTTGCTAACTGAAGGCAGTCCGACAGGAGTTGGGAGGAGAGAGAGGGGTTAATCTCTTGTCCTCCTTGCCCAGGGGAATGTTTATCGCCTTGCAGGGAAGGTCTCCTTTCCTTCGGTGAGTTAAGTCAGCCTCCGCTTTGTTTGATGCTGCCCATTTGAGGAAAGCTTCTCCCTGACCTTCTGCCAGAGAGACTGATGACAAGGACGGTTTGAACTAACCTTGACATTCACCAGGGTAAATGGCTTTTTCCACAAGTAGTCAGCAAGCAAGGAGAGCCAGTCAAGAGCTAATGAATCTGTACCTGTGGGAAACTGAACAACAATTGTACTTTTAAAGAAGGAAAGTCTTCCCCAGCTCCATCTGTGCTCAAATGCTGGAAGATTAACTCTTCCAGTTTATCCCTGGGTCTTGCCATGTCGCCTTTTGGCTGGTGGCGGGGAGGTCACTGGTGGAGGCGTGGGTTGGCAAAACCACCATGGGAAAGAAATGTGCTCAGCTCTGATTGCTGTAATGCTGGACAAAACTGCTGCTCTCCCCGTGCTGGGTGGTAGCCCTCTTGCAGCCCTGCACTGCCCTTGGCGCAGGGTGTCAGCCAAAGGGGCACAAGTGAGGACTGATGGGTGCTTGGGTAACTGCTGCCTATGGGCACTGTGCCCCCAACTGCACCTTTAAAAGGGGGTTTTAAGGCTGGGTTTGAGTCCTGGGCTTTAGCTTTAGGGAGTGGGGTGATCACTGTGGCCATCACCAGAGCTGGCTCAGGTCTTGGGGGTATTGTGCACGGGCTGGTTTGTAACACAGGAAAGGACCCGGCTGCACCTCAGCCCTGGGTTTTGCACTAGGGTGTCCCCAGATTATAAAAGCAGAGGCATGCGGAGCCTGTTGTGCCCTTTTCCTGCTTGGGGAAGGAGGTTTCGTTGGCTCCTCAGCTGATATCTGGAAACAATAGAAAGAGTGTGATGATTGCAACATATTTCACTTTTCTCAGTACTGTCCAGATGATGTATTCTTAGTCCTAATTAGGTTGTTCAAAGCCTAGTTTTTGTGAATAAGCCATCATTGTGTGCAGATTGGCCTGACAGTCCTCTGGCCTGTTCATTCACAAATCTTGCCTGTTGCTTCATTTAGTGTTAACTCATTAGGGGATTTCTCCAGCAGCTGGAGGGAAGGACCAGAGGTGTTGCACTGGATGAGGTTTCCTGGATGGATGGGAATCAGGGTATGGCTGATTTCAGCCCGCTTTGTTGAACCTCACTGTTTCATGGGAGCTCATGCTCTTGCAAGAAGTTTGCAAGGGGACTGGCTGGTGAAGCGTGAGCCTATTTTTCTGGGATGCTTGGGAAGTGACTGCAGCCAGCTTTTGTCTGACAGCACTTGGACTCGAGGCACATGGACTGCTTTTCCGAGTCTGCTACTAATTCGTGTGTGCATAACTCCTACTGGCTGGACTAAATCGAGCTCTGTAAAATGTATTTATTAATACTTACTTCCTAGGGCTGTTTATTTAAATGTTTGCAAAAGGCTTTGGAAGGCTAAGCAAGGGGAAAGCACGAGCTCCAGCACTGCATCTTAAGCGCTGGCAATGGAGGAGGTTGGCAAAAAAAAAAGCGATACATTTTCCTCAGGATAACAAAAGGTAGCACCAATGCCATCTTTGTCACACAATCGTCTTCCAAAGGATGATTTAAAAAAAAAAAACACCAACCTGCAGTGTTTGCAGGAGGGAATGGGGGGACACTGGGAAAACGGGCTGGTAAAACAAAATGCAGCTGGGACGTGAGCTGCATGTGTTTGCTTCTGGGATCCCCCTCAGTGGGGCTTTGCCCAGGTTTCGCTGCTGTGTGTGAGCGGTGGGAGCAGAAACTGGTGATGTTGGGGATAAACTGGGACTGGAGATAGTATGTGGTGAGGATCTGCCAGGTTTTTCATCTGCTGATCAAACATGTGAGAGCGAAACAGCCCAAGCACAAACTGTGGTGCTGGCATGGAGGAAAGGGCCAAAGCTGCTGTGCCGGGGCTGGTGAGCACCCCTGGGTGATGGCTGGCAGGGGCGCACTGGAGGCGGCTGGGTGCGTAACCCTGAGAGAGGCTGGAGACAAAGCTGCAGCGCTGGTGAGGCTCATGGGGAAAAAGTTGTATACAGCGGAGGAGATAATATTTCAACTCCCTGCGGGTCAGTTGGTTCTCGGCAGAGTCTTCTCTGTTTGAGATTTGAGGATTTGCAGACAGACAAACTCCACAACCCAGCAAAGGTCAGTCTAAATATCAGACAGATAAACAGCACCTTCGCCATAAGCACAACTCCGATTTATGGTGCTCAATTTACTCTTTCCTTTACATGATAAAGTGAAATGCGTGCTTCTTCAGAGGGCGGCAGCTGAAAAATTTAAAGTAACATAACTTCCTGAGGTGTTTTTAAAGAAATATGCTTTCCTGCAGCCACAGCCATCTTCCTCTTTAAGCATTTTTTTTTTTTTCTCTCTGACTATTTTGCTTTGGAGAATTTCTCCTTCCTGACCCCCCAGCCCTGCAGAAAAAGGTGAAGCCTGTTTTGCTGTTGCTTTTCTGAAACAAGACTTCAGTGAAAGTGAGTCTGCGGGAGCACTGCGTTGGCAAAGGGCCACCGGGGAGGTGTTGGACTCTCTTCCTTGACCAAAGCTGTGCTGTGGCGGCTTGACCTGCCCACGGCAAAGCCAACACTGCCGGCAAGGTACAGGGCAGCAGACGTGCCCTCCTGCCGTGTTGGCAGCTCTCTGCGGCCATGGGACAACCTCAGGATTCAGAACGGCAAATTTCACACACTGCAATCAAGAGTCCTGTGAATCACTTGAGACAGGCATTTTGCAGAATTAACGACCGTAGGATCAGATTGAGATAAGGAGGAACAAGGCATAAGATATTTTCAAAGTCTTATTTTCTGCTACTTCTGTTTAGGTAAAGCAGAAAACTTAGGAAATTTAATATTGTACACAAAACCCTGGAGTTAACCAGGTGTTTTTCTGGATCTGATTCCGGTTATTAACACAGCTCTTTTATGCCAGGTGAAGTCCTCGTAGCTAGAATTTGCTTGTGCCATCCTCAGTGGAGCCCACATTTCCCCATGCCCCATGAAGTATCTTTAAAGTGAATATAAATAATGTTACAGTGGAAACCACCCTTACCAGTACTAGAGTGGGGAAAGGGAGTCACTGTAAATCGGGATCAGGCTCCCTTTAATTTTCTTCTTACTGACCTTGCGGACAAGATCTACGTAATGAAACCATTTCTGTAGGCTACGAAAGTGCTGAATACAGTGGGTGTGCAAGATACTTTTTTAAACTAAACTATTTATTAGTCATGTAATCAAGGAAATAATATCACATTGCGTCATAAAAACAGAAAAAAAACAGTATTGTCACTCTTAAAATATTGTTAGCATTAGGGGTTAGTGCTTTGGGGGTCTTGGGGGTGTTGGTTTGGGTTTTTTTTCTGAAGGCAGAAATCCTATATATGTTCTCATCGAGACTGGACTCCATATTCATTTCGAGGAATTGTAGGTGTCTATACCTTGGATGCTGGGACTTTATCAAATTGGACTCATTTGCTCCTAAGCCGACAAATAGAGTAGCTATTTAGTCAATCTGTGGAAAGGTGTTTTTTAGTCTCACTGTACACTTGATGCAGTTTAAATGTTTCTTTTAAAAGCTGCCTCTGGAGCCCCACAAGCTCATGTTTGTCAGGAAAGTATATGGCTATAGGCTGCTTGTCACGGGCATAGATGCCAATGGAGCAAACCCTGTTTCGGTTGGTCAATTCACTGTTTGTAGCTGCAGCCTTGAAATGATGCAAACGATCTGCCATGTGTGTAATAATACAGAAAAACTTTTAAATAATTTGCAAGGTTTTGTAACACAATACAATCATTGTAATATTATGAAAAAATGTTAATATTAGCTTAATTGCTTTGAAGTCCATCCCAGGAATTTGTATTTCACAAAGATGTCTGCACAAAGATGTCTGTACAGGTTTCAGAGTCAGTAGAAGATATTTGGGTGCAGAGGAAGAAAACTGAACTTCCTTATCTCTTTCAAGTTTTGTAGGCTTTGGAGGGCTCCGGGTGGGGTGAGAGGTGGGCCATGTGATTTTCTTTTTCAAGCAAAGTTGACTTCTTGACCATTAAAATATAAAACAAAGTTTTAGTGCCTTAAGTTCAAGTTTGACATTTTATATTGTTTCACTTTTTTTGGAGAAATGCTGTTCTCCTTGAAAGCATGGCAGAGTCATGAAGAGGAGGCAGTCACACTAAAGCAGCAAACTCAGGCAGAGAGGGGAGGATCGGGATATTCGTGGTGGTGGGCACCAAGGTGCGTGCGTGTCTAGATCCTGGTAATTAAATCCCTCATGAGGCAGGTAACCCTCCAGTGCTGGTATGAGCAGGTGCCCCCATTGCATCTCTTATAGCCCATTTGCTCCTACTTCACTTGATGGAAGAGTGACATGCTATTAAAATTGGTTATTCAGGATAGTTCACCTCAAAACATGCTGGCTGGCGATTTGATATAATTACTGGAATATTCCCCTGCTACCCATGGTCAGGGGCAGTGGAGATGCAATGCCATATTGTGCTACTGACAGCCCAGCGTATCGAGAGATTCTTTGAGTTGTAATAGAAATAGAAAATTATTTTCTTTCTAGTAATTTTTGACCCACTCTTCCATGAGGAAGACCTCATGTCCTAAGTGGACACAGCCTGACAATTAGAGCTGCATTAGGGTCCAATAAAGTAGTAAACATATCTGTAGGTGCATATGTATCCTAACATGAACCTGGGTGACTCTGTCTTGGTAGAAATGAGCACTTTCTTCCTCATGCAAAACATTGTGGGTGAGAGCAGCAGCAGTGACAATTAACATTTAGTATGCATTGGAGAAAGTTAGTTTTTAAGCTTTTTACATGCTTATTCAGATCTGAAGGCTGCGTTCGTCTCGCAAGGCAGCGGCAATGGACCTGTGCTGTTTGTCAGCTGGAGCCAGCCAGTGCAGCTGGAACAAAGTTTTACAGTGCCACTTGGTGTTGTCATGAAAAGCCACACTTTCTTTTCTCTTCTTGGGGTTTCTTTGGGAAATTTTACCATTCTTGGTGGAAGACCTCATCACACAATGGAAAGGATGAAGAGACATGCAGTGTTTCTGCACCTCTGCTGCGATGCATACTTGGGTTTCGTTGGTTTTCCCAGGGTCAGGGTTGTGCTCTCGCCCCTATTTGGTCGGTCAGTGGGGGGACAGCCCCCTTGCTGCTCCCCCCAGTGCTTGAGCACCGCTAACCTGAGCACCGCTGGGTGTTTCCATGGTGATCATAGCTGGGCCGGTCTCCATGGTTACGGTGGTCCCCTGGCTATGGGATGGGGAGCTGCTGCTGGCAGCTGGGGGTACCTGGCCATCCTGGGACAAGCTGGGGGGAGCAGCAGGTTGGGGACATCAGGTCATGGGCAACAGCTGGAGGACAGTTTGTCACCGCTGCCAGCCTCAGGGTGCAGAGCATCTCCTTCCGTCCTGCAGTTCCCCTATGGGGACAGGGACTAAAACCCAGCCCTATTAATCACCTGGCTCCAAATACCTCCCTTCATGTTGCCATGTGCCATGCAAGCAGGAGCAGTGTCCCACCATCGTGCAGGTGGGAATGTCCCCAGGAGGACAGGGAAGCTCAGGAGCGAGACCACCTGTAAGCATCGCAGACAGGTATTTTATTTCACTTTGTCTCACGCGATGCGAACGTGCATCTGCTCAACCTGGTCTTCACTGGACCCGCGAGCCCTACTGCACTGCAACTGCGAGAAGAGGCTGCTCACAGCCACCCAGGCACAGGCGCTTCAATGCAAAGCGTCGCGTTCTTAAGCAAGCAAATCCTGATGGCCAGGGATGGCTTTCCATATCAAGAAAGGCTCAAGTGGGTAAGGTCAGACATGAAAAAAATATACGTTCCTGATAAAGAGGTTTTTTATTTGAATTAAATTTTTAGTGAAATTTAAATTAAAAAACATTAGACATTGAAGGTGAGCTTTGTATTTCTTGACCATTGGGAAGTGAAAGGATCTCTGTTGGCTGCTTTTATCCCTGCATTAGTTTGGTTGAGCGCTGCCTGCATCTGCATTTCATCTTGTGTGGACACTTCCCTGCTATACTGACCCGATGCTAGCCCCAAAATAACCTGCCAGTTGTCAGATAAACCGTGGGCTGAGAGATGCGGGGCAAAGGCAAGGGCTGGTGCTGTTTCCAAACTATTGGTGAAGGAATGGCAATTTGTTATTCAAATTATCTAATCCTGGTAAGGGTGAAGAGTGACATAAGTGCTATAGTAAACAGCATTAGTGTCACCAGGGGCTCTGGGAAGTGTTGGATCGTCTTCATCTGACATGGCTAGAGGTTTCTTTTTTTCCCTTTGCTCGAAATGCTATCAATGATCCAACTTCAATCCCTACATGACTATTTATCTCGGTGTCTCCTGGGGTGATAGCAGGCAGAGTGTGCTGCCTTGCCATGGGGCAGGGAGAAGGCAAAGGAGAGAAAGATTAACCTGCGAGTGATTAATTTGTGCTAAAATTGATCATGCTAAGTCAAAGACAAGATCGTGAAAGTGCGTCAAAGAAGCTGATTTCAGCCCAAGCATGTGCCCCTCCCTTTTCAAGCTCTCCCAGTTAAATACCCTCAAAAATGAAGCACCTCCTTCCTTTCAGCCCAGATTATCCAGGTCACATTTGAAAACAACCTCCCGCGGCTTTCCAAACTTTTTAACCCATTTTGAACTGAACATGCTGTTGTCTCCATCCTGGTCCCACCCATGTCAAGGTAAAGCTTTGCTCTGGCTTTAATGCAGCAGGACTAAGGCCCTGCCACAGCCTCGCAGCACGAGCGCTCCCCCGGAACCTTCCTGTACCTGCCACCTTGCAGGTAGCACCAGACATTCCTGGCACTGCAGAAGGTGAGAGAAAAGCAAAACTACTTCTCCTGATTGGCCCAGCTCCCTTGTCTGTGCAGTTTTGGTGGTTTCTGCAGGCTTTTCCCACAGGAAATGGGAGAGAATCGCCTTTAGGGGAAAAAAAAAACAGGAAATGTGCAGAAATTGGCAATGAGATTGACGACCAAAGAAACTCCACTGCAGACCATCACCAAAGTTTCATTTTCCTTCTGTTTGCCGCAGTTCAGATCAACGCCTGGGTTGGTTCCGAAGGTGCCATGACCGTCCGGCTGCATGGGGTGCAGGAGCGGGCCCTGGAGCTGGGGCTGCCCCTCATGGGCACCACGGCCAGAGAGGCCCTAGAACTGAATATGTGACAACTGTGGAAGTGCCTACTGTACCTTGGATTGCAGCCTCCCAGATTTCAGTACTTGGTGGAGTTTAACTGCACTTTAAAGTGTATGAAAGAGTTTTAAGCATGCGTCCAGTTTGCTTTCCTCAGTGCTTGAGGGTTAGAGGGGTCTGCAGTGCTTAGCAACTTCTGGATCAGTCCTTATGGGTGGAGTTAAAAGTAAAAATCAGAGACGATCCCTGTGGATCCCCTTACCAGCTCCGGACAGAGCGAGGAGGCAGGGGCTCCCTCGCCACATGGCTGCACCCCTTTTCCTCTCCTGAACTTGCTCGTAGGAAATAATTCAGAAAACACTGCCCTTATCTCCCGGCATTCCTGTGGAGCAGCAATGCGGGCCGTGCCGGGGCATTATCGGAGGCCCGGGTGCCCCACGGCACCTGGCTGTGGGAAGGTCAGTGCTGGGGCAAGCTGTGCTTTCAGCTTTGTTTTTCCTCCCCATCGCCCGTGGCAGCCATAGGGGTCAGTCTGCAGGAGCGCCGAAAGGCCTGGAGATTGTTAAGCGCCAAATTTTGTTTACTCCCTGTTTTATATGAGCATATTTCACTGAAGAAGCAGAAGGAGAGCTCGTTCACTTGCAAAGCAAGAGCATCCTTTCTGCATCCATTTTAGGACTGTGCCTCTTACAAGCGAGTCTATTAGGGGAAGGAGCCACGGTCTGCTGGATCGAGCTGTGGTGCGCGGGGCTGCAGACAGGGCTCTTGAGCGTGGGGCTGCAGGAGCGGTTAAAATATCGCCTTGCCTTTGCCAGGGATTTTTCTTTCCCTTATGAAAACAGAGTGGCCTCTGAATGTCAGCCCAGCCTGCCTGTCAGTTCTCAGCTGCACCATGGGATAAAGCTGCTGATCCCTTTTATCCCCTTCTGGGAGTAGTATTAATAGTATATTCATTTTTGTTCCATTTATAATTCATTACTGCCCAGTTATTTGGATTTACTTGTGTTAAAAGGCATAACGAGACAAAAACTTAGCTGGTTACAAGCCTGGGGAGGAGGGGAAGGCTCTTCCCCTTCTGCCATCCCTGTCTTGCCTCTGGGGCTGGTGGGAGCTGCCAGCCAGGGGTGAGCAGGGGAGACGGGCGGTCACTTTGTCCCCGGGGTGGAAAAGCTTTGGAGGTCACCATTGCTCAGGGATGTTGCCTCCAAACCCATAGGAAGAGCTGAATTACTGCTGTCCAGACTGGCATATTCCTAGACTGATGCACCCAAATTACTGAATTTAACTGCAAATCCAGCTCCCATTGGGTGTTTAAAATCCTTCCATACAACAGAAATATTTATTCTAAACAGAGAGGGGCATGCATTTTAAATAGAATTTTCTCCTTATTGTTTTCATCTTCCCCCCTGCCCCAGTGTTTTTATCTGCTCACAGTGGCGTAAGCGTTGGCTCTCCTCTGGGCATTGCAGGTTCAGGGCCAGAGGGTCTGCTCTGCCCACAGCACACACTCCAGGAGAGGCCCAGATGTTCGGAGAGGGAAAAAAAACCCAACCCAAAAACAAAAAGAAAAGCTGTGGTTTTTAAACCACCTTTACGCTTTCCTGCTCCTGGGGCCAGCCCCCGTATAAGATAAAACAGCCTGGAGTCTGCTTTATCTCACCCCCAGCTGCCCACCATCCCGGGGGATGCTCCAGCAGAAGGGCTCAGCCGGACACGGCAGCTCCCCGGCCCCATGCCCAGGGAGGGGGTGTCATGGGACCAGCCCCGCTGGGACCTCCTGCGGCCGGGACTCACCCCATGGCCAGTTGTGTTGGGTTTTCCTGTCTGTTTGCTTTGCATGAAGCAGTTGGGGCCAGCGCTGGGCTTTGCAGTCCAAGGTGTTTTTTTATTTTATTTATTTTATGTTTTTTTTTTTTCCCCTAAGCTGTCAGGCTGCTTTCCCAGCAAACTGTAGCTTTTGTGCTGGCTCTGGGGGCCCTGTTTACACCAGGACAGGATCTACCAGATCCTGTCTACGGCTTGGCCCAAGTAGGAACAAACTTGGTCTTGCAGTTGCTCTTGCAGACCGTGCTGGTGCCCCTATGCTACCTCTCCCTTGCTGTGATCACTTACAGTTTTTTTAGCTGGCTTAAATTAGCTGCTGATAGAGGTCTGGCAAGGTCAGTCTGGACAGTCACATCCAAAATACGCTTTCAGGAAACAATCTAAAATATGGGCAGGAAGTTTTATTTTGCAGATAGACCCATGCAGAATTCTGCAGACAGAGAAGCATAGATGGACAAATCAGTCAGCAGGGGCATCTTTCATCCTGAAAGCTCCCAGTCTTTGAAGGATTTTTTGCGTATTAGTAAGATCCCCAGTCTCAGCCATCCCTATCATCCTGCCTTGACCCAGTCACTCCCTTCCCAAAGGGCATTTGCAGATGTAGAAATGGTGGGTTCCCAAGATGAGAAATCCCAAATTGCTAAGGAGTATACTGTGGGTTACCTACCTGTAGCTCCCCTGCTTTTGACTGAGTACCCAGAATAGCCTTTCTGAAGCTCACAGAGCCTCTTGGGAGGAGGGTTTCATGCTGTACTTGCTGTGCGGCTCCGTAATTTCTTTGTTTTGTTTCATTTTTGCACCACTGTGGACTAGAGGGTAAGTGCAGTGCCAAAGGCTGGTCTTGTAGGCATAATGACTACTCAAGATTAGTACTGGTAATGAGTTATTAGAAATATGTTTTCAGCTGCATTGTAATTAAATATTTCTGATGGAACTTTATATGTTCTCAAATAGAGCAAAAAGGGCAATATTTTTGTCCAAATACTTTCCTTTCTTTAGCTCTCCAGGTCGGATACTGATCTTACCTTCACCAGTAAAGTTTGGAGTCTGGCCGCTGATTTCAGAAGAGTTACCCTGGGTTTGGCTGAGCATAAATGAGATGAGCTTAGCCATATCCTGTAAAACTTATTAGCATGTTTGGCATTTATCTTATCTTTGCTGTTAAGTAAGTTGCTGCTTTCGCTATGAATTAGACGGGAGAAGCACGTCACAGTGCAGATAGAGAGTTTCTTTTTGTTCTTTGTTTTCCTCCAAACCCCACAATTTAAAAACAGAGAAATAAAACCAGGTTTGAACCCCACACCTCATTACTGGTGCGCTTGTCTTGCTCTTCAAAAAAGGCCAAAAAATGGAGGCCAGCAGCCCATCCCAGAGTGATGCTCTGCTTTTGCCCTCACCCAAATGCAGGAGCAGTGCCTGCACTCAAATTTTTTCTTGGCTTTTGTCCTTGCCACCATTTTTAATGGCACACAGAGCAGCTGGCGAAGGGAGGGAGGTGCTCTGGAGAAATTGTGTAGTCATAGGCACTGCCAGCAAGTGGCCTCCCCTTCTGAAATGCATCACCTATTGACTTTGTCCACCTATTTGGTATGTCTTTGGGGTCTAATATATTTTCAAAAGGGTAGGAAGAAACCCTTAAAGGGAAGGGGAGAGGGGGCAGGGAAGCTGCTGGCAGCCCCTCAGACAGGAGCAGGGTTTGCAACCCCATTCACAGGCATTGTCTGGCATTGTTGTACCAGACACACTCCATTCATGGCCCCTCTCTTGTCCCTTTTCAGCAAGTGCCCACTGGTCCTGCTCTGTTTGTCTGCAAGAATGAGCTGCTGGGAGGAGGAATGTTTCCCAGACGGGGGGTGAGGAGGTCAGTCTGGACCTCTGGACATTTGCGGCGTGGACTTGCAGCCCTGGCATGTGAAAGCAGGGTGATCCTTTGAGGGTCTGACGGCGGTTTGTTTGGATATGTGCGGCAGAGCGCAATTCAGATCATGAGATTAGCTGTCAGGTCATCTGCTGTGAAATCCATTATGAAAAACACCCGGAAACTGATGCTTGACTTGAAATCCTTAGTTTATGAAATTGCAGAAATTATCTTTCGAAGCTTTTGTCAGATATATATATATATGTATATTTATACACTCACATGCACACTCACACATATAAAATAATGTTTGCAGTAATGCCTCATGCAAAATGCTAGTTGAATAAATCTGTCACCGAAACTTCAATTTCAGATTACTACACTCCAAGATCTGCTATTATAAGTGAAAACACATCTTTAGAAAGTTCACAACAGTCTGAAGTAGATGAGCTATTGAAATGCAATAGAAAATCTACCCCTTACGGATTAGTCAAACAATGAATGTAGTCCTGCATGTAAACATTGTCTAACTGTATTGGCAGGGTAAATGGTTCCTGATTTACTGCTGCAGGAATAGGTGGCATTTCCTCAGACTGTGAATACAAATATAAATTATCTTGAGGAAAATTACATTTCTAATCTGTAAGTGTGGTCAAGCAATTAAAATACTAGTAACAAATCAGTCAATTACCAAATTATTAAATATTTCCAATATTATTATTATTATTAGTCTTTGATAACAACAGTGTACAATTTGGAAGAAAATAAATCCTTAGTAGATCTTGAAGTACTTTAAAAAGTAGTTTTAATCTGTGGTCGTCCGGAAAAGCCACAACCTTGAGCCAGGGAGATCAAAGAGGATTGAAGAGTCTGGTTTTTAGGATTTCAGAGACAGCCTTTCTTGGTGGTTGTCATTGTTGTTACCTCTCTCTGTGTTTTCAAACTGCCTGCTGCCTTGTGTGCATTATGGATTTATGCAGTAATAGCCGTATTTACCTTTGCAGCCATTTGAATGTAGCAGCAAACCATGAACTCCTGAAGGAGAAAAAGATAAGAGAGTTGCAGAGTAATGCAGATATTAGTGGCTCTGTTGATGAAGAGCAGTTCCTGCTCTGTGTGCAAAATATTTCCTTGTCTTCCATGTGAGTGCTCTCAGCGCAGTGTATTTTGATGTAATTATCTGATGTATAAAGATGTGGAGAAAGGAAGAACTTAGATTTGTGGTAGGTAGAAAGTTTGGATCATTTGAATCCAACCCATTGAAATTTTTGCTAAGTTGTTTTTAAAATTTAGTAGCCTCCCAAAAGACGCGTGGTACCAAACCAATGTGCTTATGTGCTCCTGCCGTGGCTCTGGGTGCAAAGGGAGCTTTCATTCACCCTTCTAAAAATGAGTAGCTTAGATGAGGGGGCAGTGCAGGTTTTCTTCAATCCTTTAAAATTGCGCACGTTGGTGCGTTCATGCACACGCACATACGTGCACTCAGAGTGGATTTTTCAGTGTCTCTTTTTAAAAGAGTATCAGCCTCATCTCAAACCAGCTTCAGGCCTGACCAAAAGAAACTGGCATCAAAAAAGACCCATCAAACCAATGTGGCCCTGGCTGGTGGATGCGGCAGAAAATGCTCTTGCCAGACATGTGATTGCAGACTTGGTCCAGCCCCAGCGCAAGTGGATTGGACAAGTCCTGGATGAGCATGTCACCGCTGTACTTTTTTATTTGCATAAAACAATTACCCCATGGACAGTAGCTTCGGAGTTGTCTAGACAACATGCTTTCGATGGTATCGCTGACCTGAGACACACTGGGCTAGCTCTAAATTAGCAATGAGCAGGGCTGGAGGGATGTATTATGGTAGTTATAAACCATAAGAAGGTATTTAAATAGATAGATAAGACACATGCAAATCTTTTCATTGCCATGGTAACCATCTTGATATAGGTTTTCCATATGTAGCAAGAAGGGCAGAGCAAAAGACACTGGAAAAATAGCAAGAACCTGTAATGATAATGAACCCTGACAGTGTATTAGTCTAGATTTTGGTCACTTATTAACTCTTAATAGAATACAAACTTCTATAGTAATACAGTGTTCATTGGGTCAGGGAGCAATTACTTCTAAACCTTTGCTATAAGGATCTCTGCTATATGGCTATACCTAATGTACCAATTCTTCACAAATTGATCTGACTGATTAAAAAACACTTTGCTATTAGATGTAAATTGCTTAGCTGCTCAAAAGTGCTTTGCAGGGACGGGTTGCACAAAGCATGAAAATATGTCATTTATAGACATCTCTCTATTTCCTTCCTGGTTTTATTGGCCAGGCGAGGAATCTCGTAAATCTGAATTCGCAGACAGTTGTCACGTAATAGCTGGGACCGCCAATTTCAAACGGGAAATGCATTGCAACCCCCCAACACCTGTGCAACCCCTCCATGTGCTACCTGTCTAAGCAGACCAGAACTAGGTATTCTTTTTTCCTCTTCCTTCTTGCAGTTCTTCATTCCTTCTAAGTGCCAAACCAGTAGTTTGAAGGCCATCTCATGGGTCTAATGATGCCTCCTGTCACCAGCGAGGGTCCCCTCCAGCAGTCTTTCTGAGATATGTGGGCAGGATGAAAGCAGCTGCTGGAGCTCAGACCGGGAGGCATCTTGTCCAACCTGTCTGCATCCTCTGTGCTTGTCCCTACTCAGTCCAGAGATGTTGGGGCATGGGTGGCCCAGGTGGGAAGGACATAGGCATGCTACCCCACTTTAAACAGTTTTTTCCACAGATCAGATGCATCAGTTGTGACTGGGGTCTTTGGAAATGAGTTCTGGTTAACCTTGCAGGGCTTTTTTTGTTGTTTTTTTTGTTTGTTTTTTTTTTCTTTTAACTTGATGGCAGTGAGGATGCAGTTGCAGGCACCAAGCCTGTTGCAAACTAATTCCTTGTCTCTGCCACTTGCCATACCTGTAATGGATGGTTTTGATGTGTAAGGCTGTTTGGAGGTAGATGGCCCACACCATGCTTTTGCATTGCCCCGTTTCCTTCCACGCTGGCAGGTGGTGGGGTACCCCCCTTCCCAGCCCAGCTCTGGGCTCCAGGGCAGGACTGAACCTGCCACAGCCTCCATGCCGCCTCCTGTCACGTCCATCCACTGCCTCCTTCCCATCGCACTTCACATAAAAGCCTTGTCCTCCTTGTCAGAGCCCTTCCTAAAATGCTGTCCTTTTATTTATGCTTTCAGAAAATAATTTTGCCAGCACCATCAGGCTTTTACTGTATGGCTCCCCAGAACACCTGTGCCAAGCCTCCTCCTTCAAACTCTTTTTGGGCAGTGACTTGTCCAAGCCCTCAAAGATGGCGAGGCAGGTAGGGTGCTACAACATCTGCTTGTTATTTGAACTGCAGCCATTTTTCTATTGCTTTGTGTTGCCTCTCTCTGCCCAATTTGTGAGGTAGACGGGAAGCAATTTGGGCAGGCACCATCCTGTCCTCCGCAATGTGCAGCACCGAGCACAGCACCTCCAACCGAAACCCTGCGGGTGATACTGCAGTGCAGAGAATAATTAAAAAGCTGCGCTCCTTTCCCAGATGAGATACACTCCTGTAGTGTGTAAATCAGTCACAGTCCTGGAGGAATAATCCAGGCGGGATAATTGTGCAGGGGAAAGGCCCCAGGCGTGATAGGGGTTTGCATTAGCAATGCCTTTTCATCCATCTGTCTTTTGACCAGAGCTAGAGAGGGCCAGAATTTGACTTATAAGGATGTTTTGATCAACTGATTATTTCAGTGACAGAGCTCCTGAAGTACACACAGACATAAAATACCTTATTTGTGTACAGGCACAGCCAGGAGCCAGGGACTGAAAGGTTTTTTTCTTCAAAGATTAATCTGTTTAGGATCTACCAGTTCCCTTATAATCCTGGAGAATGCGACCATCAGCTTGACTGGGGAAAATACTTCACCTTGAGTGTTTATCCGCTGAATACAGTGGAAGCAGAAACAGGCCAAAGAAGAATCTGGCTCAGAGCAGGCATTTATTTATATATATACATATATAATTTCTTGGTATACTATTGTTATTTATTAATTATGCTAAAGAGGAGCTGAAGAGCCCTGCTCACGGTCAGAGCTTGATTGTACTGTTCAAGTGCCCTGTCCTGTGCCTGTCCCATGCCAAGTCCCTGTTCAAGGAGCCCTGTCCGACACCTCCAACAGGTATCCCACTTTTTGGTGTCCTTAGGGGAAGGTTAAAGGTGCTGAAGATGGCTGGTACCAAAAAGCATCCACAGAATGAACACAAGGGCAAGTGTATTCATCCTGTAGCGAAATGCTTTTTACAAGTTATGTGTAACGTACGTGCTACTAACAACAATGACACTGTTAAAAAGTGTCTTCCAAAGTTTAGAAAAGGCACTTTGGCGCTGTGGAGGAGAAAGAGTCCTATGACAGACTCCACCTATGTATTTTTTTTTTTTTAGATCATCTAAACTTTATTGAAGACTAACCACAGAACTGAAAATTGTTGGTATTAACACTCTAGGGCATCCTGTGTACTGAAGCCTCAATTTCTTATCCTGAATACGTGTTCTGGCTGACAAATTTTGGGGTGTTATTTTGCCTTCTAGATATTCAGATGTTCTTTTGACATCTGGGAATTTAATTAACAGCTTTTGCATGTATTTAAAACAAAGTAAACTTTCTTCGAGCCTCCTGATGGTGAGGAGCGATCTTATTTATGAACACTGGCACCTGTCATGTTAATTTCTACAAAGTTTTTGATTTATCCTAAAAGAACATATTACACAGTGGATTTGGAGGAGTTAAAGGGAATCTGCAGGGTGACTTTAATCTTTATGTCTTTATATACTTGAGGGCATTTTACTGCACCTCTGCACTGCTTTCACTACACAATCATTTTCTGCTTTAGAAATGTAGCCATTTGGATCAATAGTTACAGTACAATATATTGTACTTCTGATGGGAGCCTCACAGGACAGTTAAGAAGCACCGCGGTAATTTTGCAAAACGCTTGGCTACACCCTGAAATATATTTTAAAAGTAAAGTTGGCAAAACATCCATGGCGCAAAATTTACAGGAGCCCTAATGAAATTGTACTTACTCTACTTACTTTTATTAAAACTAAATTAGGAAAAATGGGATGTAAAGGGATGTTCCCTGCTTGAAACATGGGTATTTTAATAGGAAGCTGTAAGTATTAAGGACTAGGCTATCTGCCTTTCTGTGAATTTGTTGTAGCAGCAGTTTTAAACTCCTGTGGAACAGCGTTGGCTTGTTTGGAGGGATCTTAGAAGGGAAAGATTTCTAGCTAATGTGATAAGCGTGCGTTTCCTGGGCTTGATTTAAAAGTAAGTAGAAAAAAAAAGAATGTTTGGAGACATTTTCTCAGTACACAGAACAAAAAATTAAAAAAGGATCTAAAAATATACGTCCCTTAAAGCGTTAACAAACGTATCCTGTGCGTTGCGGATTTTACAGTAAATTCTTTATCTATAAACAAACCGGGTTATCACAGCTGTTTATTGTACTGCTAGCCCTGATCCTAACCTTTATGTCTTTATTGCTTACATACCATTCCCTTGTTTATACGTCTGTACCAGCCTGTGCCCTTGAACTTGGCCCCCACGAGCCCTGACCCGGCGCGCTCGCTCGCTCACGCGGGTCACGTCGGCAATCAGTAAATGGGAGATGGGGCTGGCAGGCGGCCGACGGGCAATTAACACACCGCCAAAGCCTCACTGGCCACCGGGGCTGCCGGAGGGGCAGACCACCAGCCACGGTCCTTGGCGCTGGAGCTGCAACACCCTGGCCAGGCTGTGGGTTACGGTGGGGAGAAAAAGAAAGATCGAGGAAGGGGAGGAGGAGGAAAGGGCAGACGGGATCCCCTTTGAAGGCTTGTTTCTGCCTCGGTGTGGGATGCCAGCTGGATAGCTCACCAGTGCCCAGCAAAACTGCCTGGAAAGCGGCACTGGGGGCTGCACTAGGAGGGAGGCAATGCTTCCCCACTGCAAAACCATCAGTTCCTCTCTCCTTTCAGCTGCCCGGCTAGGGCCTTGGCAGCATGCATAAGAAATGAAAGGAGAGCTATGTATTCTTCTGCGCCTTTTTTTTTTTTTTTTTTTCCTCTCCTCTGGCTGATAAGCTGACAGCCAGGCATGCCTTTTTCTGATAACTCAGCAAAGTTTGGTTTTCGTACGGACAAACAGCCCATGCCCTCCAGCATCCTTGCCAGCAAGGCTTGAAGGGCACGACAGAGCGGACAGCACAAGAATAAGCAGGGACAGGGACATGGCTGGGAAGATCTGCCTTCAGATCGATAATAAACTTCAATCGTAAGCCAAAAAGTACTTCACAACCCCCCCGATGTCCCACATGCTGGATTTCAGTGCATAAAGGATTTTGGCTCAGCCCAGCGGGCTGCGTCAGTGTTTGCCACCAGGAGTGCGGTTGGAGCATGCTGTGGCATGAGCCCAGGAGATGGTCTCTGCGAAACATGGGCAGCACCAAACACACCGGGGCAAATGGTGTCAGCATGTACAGTGAGCCTTCCTCACCCCTCCTCAGGGAAATCGCACCAGTTTGGTCTCTGTTCGTTGAACAGGATCTTCGCTAAAAACAAACCTCCTGGTGAAAACATCTCCAGGTCTGAATCAAATCCTTCATTTGCTGCTAAAAATACTGTCAATGAATGGAAGAATTCATGAATTCTCCCAGGGAAAAGAAAAGATGATCCCATTAACCTACATTACAGCCATCACCATTAAGGAGATACCATTATCCTGCAGTTCCCACACTGTCTTGTCGGAGATGCTACAGTTATCCCTATAATTGTGTAGTAAGTCCTGGCAAATGTTGGCTTTTCAATAGGCAGTACTGCAGCCAAGTACTTTGTCCGATTATAAGGCCCGATCCGTTTAGCCTTGCATAAGCATTTGGCTCTTCAGGCAAAAGCCACGCTCAAACCATGCTTTGGATGAGAGCTCCAGAAGAGGATTGAGTCCCCCGCCATCTCAAATTATAGGATTTTACTGCCTTACAAGGTCACGAACAGTCATAATCGATCAATACAGAGAATGATGCAAGTATCAAGAATTTTAACGACATAATATCGTCTTGTAGAAGTTGTTTCACTTTCTAAAGGAACATGTATGCTTTCAGTGGCTGTTCTTCCCACATTTATTGATACTCAGCCACCAAAGTGAGAGTGCTAATGAGTGACAATATTTGGTAAGTTTAGTTGGAGAATTGGAATGTTATTGTTTAATATAAAGTATATATATATTTACATATGCACGGGCAATATTCTATTCTCTTAATACATTCTGTTTACACATTTAGGCTCTGATTAAAAGCATTCTGTTAAGTTTAGTAATAAAATTTTCATATATTCAGCAGCATGAATTTGCCTCAGCTTTTTACTTTGCCCTGTCCTTCTGTCTACCAGCCCAAGATTTTGTTTGGTTTTATTCTTGTGGGTTTTGGGGGGTTAGTTTTTTTTTCCTCAGAGGAAGGAGCTGCAGAGAAGTCAGTGTGGTTTTGCAGTAAAGGTGCTGGAATGGTCCTCAGGACTTATAACGTGAGTTATGACCATAAGCTAATAATTCAATCCTTATGCCTCAGTTTCCCAGCTGTAAGGTAGTGACAATAAATTACTCTCATGAGTAATGTGAAGATATATTTGGTATTTACCTTGCTGTTCTCAGGTTGGAAAAGGATGGTTTCATAGAAAGGTGTTGTTGGAAACGGGCTGCTGGGAACCCAAAAATCTCACATAGTCTTAATTGTGGTGGGAGGTGCCTGGGGGAAGAAACTCTCCCTTTCCTTCCACGTCAGCTCAAAAGGCAGATGAAAAGCTCCTGATGATATCACCAAAGCAAAAGGACTTAGGAAGCTTCAGGTCTGAAAGCCAGCAGGACAGCACAAGGACAAGACCTTACAACCTTGGCCTCCATTGGCATGCTTTAAAAAAAGGCAATAAATAGCATTTCTGACTAAGTATGCTTCCTACAGTGCAGCTAAGTGACCTTCCCAGTTGCATAAGGGTTAACGGAGCCCTAAGAATGCAGTTGATATATTATCATAGCCCTAATGTAGTCATCAAAGAGTACCAGGCAAACAGTATATATTTAAAAATGTGTGGTTTTCATACACTTACAGGGGAGATTTTAGTCTTTTTTTTTTCCCTACCCTTGCAGGTTGTCTCTTTTTTTTTTTTTAAAGTTACTTCTCAGAAACGTTCTCAAATCTAAAATTAAGAAAATTTGTATGTTAAAGGCTACATTAAAACAGAACCTTTGTTCAAAGGTTTAAAAAGACAAGTAATAAGATGTATATTTATGTAACAAGGAGTCAGATTTATGAAAAATGCTGTTGTGGCTTGTAATTTCAGATGAAATCGTCCAGTCTCGGGTTAAGAAGTGACAGATGCTGACATGTAGTGATGTGCAAACTCCCCTGTCTGAGCTGAGTATATTTCTAACTTTGCTCTAATTATCAATCACTTGATTCATATCAGACCACTCACATTTAAATCAAGTTTTTCTGCTATTTAGACAGGTACTCGGTAAACACAGGGAGAAGAGGTGGTTTCTGGAATGAACAGGAATGGCTGCCTGAGTCTATGTTCTGTATGAAAAATTAAAAGCAAGAGTCTTTCATGCTGAATTTGTATGGCCCGATTTGTTTAAGTATTTTCTGGTGGCAAGATGTTTTGGGACATGGGGGTTGATAAAATGCATTAAATAAAACACTGCAAGTCAAATTTAAGTATAAAATGAAATTCTTTCTGTGTTGGGTTTGATGTTCTTAATTTAATCCCTGGTGGACAGTAGTCTGCATTACAAAACCTTCACACATAATTTGGCACAGTTTGGATGATTTGCAATCTCTCCTTTCCTCTCTCTGCAGAGGCTGCCCTGAGCAGATCCTGCATGGAGGCTCAGTGACCTCTCCTCTCTCAGGAGGGTGGTCTCTTCAGGTCACTGTTCAGGTCATTTCTACAGCAGAGTAAGGAAGCTTTGACTGTTTCTTCGCTTGTGTGGGTAAACAGAGGACTTCAATTTCCAGCACTACTGGTCCCTAACCTTCAGAAGCCAAGCAGTCACTGAGGGGGATGGGGAAGAGATGTCAAAAGAAAGTGCAGAGCAAAGAATGTAAAGAATTTTGCTTATCTGTGACAAGTTTCTAAGTGTGTTTGATTATGGTAATAAGGATACCTTATTAACAAAGGATTTTGAAGGCATGTACACCATTGATAATCAGCCCTGGCCAAAGTACAGTGTACATTTTTTAACTTTTTTTTTTTGGTTGGCTTTTTTTTTTTTTTCCAATGGGATATATTTGAAATACAGCAGCATTTTAGTGAAAATGTGGAATTTCACTTGATGCCCGAGGGTGGGGCCGTGGCAGCTAAGGAAGGAGCTGCATCTACTGAAGATAAAGTCCCCATCATTGGCAAGAAATGACTGTAAAACATGCACAATTCCCAATCCTTCAAACTCTCCCTAATTGCAAATCTGCTCATTGTTTTAACTTATCTCTGCCAGTGCTGCGCTGAATTAGTCCTTTGGAGTCCCTGAACAGGATCAAGGGAAGAGAAGAGGAAAGGAAGGATGGGCATGAGAGCGAATGAGAAACAGAAGAGAGCAAGACAGCCAGAGAAAAGGAAGGGGGCAGGGAGGTGTTAAGCACAATTGCCCCTTGGCTTCCTATGAAATTGAAAAAGCTTTTGAACACCATTGCTGAACCAGCCAGGAGAACGTTTTCCGCATCCCTGCTGCATGGGAGGCATCTGGGCCTGGTGTTGGAGGGAAAAGGGCAAGGGCAAGAAATAGTTCAGCAGGAAATTACCTCCCCTGTTCAGATGTTTTCTAGTGTATGTTTTGCCTGGGAACTGGCCCAGTCAATGTCCCCTGCCACCAGCCTCTGTGCCAGTCCCCCACGTTTGGTCCCTTGGCTATCTCCCCCCACCTCCCAGTTCCCCACTAGTGGGGTGGGAGATCTACCACCTCTGTGGTCACCTGTTTTGGCTGCTTTGGCACTGTAGCAGGCAGCTGTTCTCGCCAACAAGCAATCTGTGGGAATTTACTCCAGTTCCACCTGATACCTGGAGTATTCCTATTTTTGCCTCCTTTTCTCCTAATGATGTTATAATCTAGAACAGAACAGTACCACTGCTGTTCTCCAGACTTCTTATCAAACAATTTCTCTATCAGACACATTCAGATGACAGACAAGCCACTTCTGGCCCCATGTGGGTTCCCGTGTGGGTGCTTTTTTGAGTAGGAATGCACTCGAGCAGAAATTTTGTGTTATGCCAAATGGGAGAAAAATGAAACCCACCTATGCATATGGGGCTCTTCAGGCATGTTCCAGGTAAAATACTTGGGTGCTGGCTGCTCAACCTTAAAGGTAGTGGATATAACTCAATATTTCTTCTTCTAGAGCCTTTGGGTTGAAGAAAACATTTAATAACCATACATCTCTAATAAACTAAAGCTTTAACGAGGCTTTTTCTATTCGTATTGCTCTTTAGTTGTCTCCTATGCACATTTACCATTGATTTTTGCCAAACTCCCCTATACTGTAAGTATGCAGTTATAACCTGGTGTTATTGAGAGGAGCTGAGGAGAGAAAAGATAGCCATAAAATTACTGGTTGCAAACAAACACTGCAGCTCTATTTGGGCATTTATCAGTAACACCTGGAGATTATTGCATGCAACCTTCCTAATCAGTAAATCAGCCAGCCACCAGTTGTTTCCTTAGCCACATCAGACAAAAATGTAACAGCTGTTTAATTTACTTTTTTTATGGTAGGGAAGTCATATCCTGAATCATTGATATCTTTATTTTTCAACTTGCTGCCATTAAATTATTTCTTTTATTTTCTTTTCTTTTCTCTCAGTGTTGCCTGCTATAAAAGACGGAAGGGCTGGTCTTTGTGCACGAGGTGGCCTGATGTCATCTTTCAGGATGGTGCCCTCATGGAAACTGAGTAAAACTCTCTGGAGCTTTCCTAAGTAAGTTGGGACATCCCCTCAAGTCCAAGGGGGAACATTTACTAACATGAGCAGGAACTGAAGGAAGCACAAGCCCAGAGCTGAAGCTTTGCAAGCTCTAGAAACTCTAAAGCAAATGGCTCTGGTTGGCTTGAGACTGTGCAACAGCCAGCTACAACTGAATGCTTTATTGCCGTCTGGAAGTGTTTATTTTCTGAACATAAATTCAAAGGACAGATTCAAGGCATGTCTAGAAATAAAGCATATCATCATGTGAGCTAAGCTGACAAGGACAATTTACTGTACCCTGCATTCGTTCTGGGCCAATCGGAAGAGAAGAGGCTATTAACATCCTGAAATTCCCGCTGTTCGGCTCTCCCTGTCCCTTCACTGAACTCGGGAATGGCATGTATTAACCCCTTGAGGGCCTCCTGTGCACGGGCGCACATCCAAAGAAGGGACACTTGTTTAGGCCCAGTAGGCATATGCAGTATGTCCAGCCCTTATTGACAGCAGCAGCAAACTGCTTTAAAAGCTATGACATGGCCTGTGCTGTCTGGAGGCCCAGCACAGGGTTAACATCTTTCCTAGAGGCAGTTTCAGTGCCATAGATGAGCATTGACTTACTCTGTTTAAATACGAGAGTTCACTGGTCAGCTTGACCTTGAATTCCCTTGCAAAGACAGGAACAAGTTGACATACTGTTCGTGTTTCCAGTGGCTGCAAAGTTCAGGGAATACAATGCAACTGCAGCTCACATGCTGTGAGCATCACTTAGAGAAGGGAAAGTTCATTTCTTACTTTTTAAATCCTGTCAGCAAGAAAAAGTAACAAAACCAGAAGCGAAGTCAGAAAGTAAAGCATAAAGGGCACAACAGCAGATATTGCAGCAGAAAGGTGCCATTCATAGTTGGGAACGTGTTATAATAAAATCCACAAGTGAAAGTCCACACAGGACTGTTTGCATAGCAGCATTACAATATCTACATGTGTAAATAGAGGGAACAGCCTTTAAATCCACGTTGCAGCAGCAACTGTTGGGTCTTTTACCTGCAGCCATGCTGCTCGAAGTATTCCTCCTGACTTCGTGAATGTCCTTGTATAAGACAGCACAATCAGCCCTATTTGAATGCTGAAGCTGAGGGAAACGTATTATTCTGGCTCTGAACAGGCGTTTTCTGTATACAGCACTGCAGAACGGCAGTGCGGGTAAGTTAACTGGTCTCTAGCTCCTTCTTTTCATCCTGTCCCCTCTCTGCTACATGGTAGGGGGTACAGACTCAGCACGGCAGCTTGTCGCTGCCTCTTGCTCCTTGTGAAAAAGCACACCTCTGCACCTCCAGCCCCTGCATGAGAAAACATAAGCTGATGCCTTATGGAGTGTATGGGGAAAGGGCAGCCCAAGAAGAAAACTCTGTGTCAGTTTTTCCAGCTTTTCCTTTAAATCGAGGCTGGCTCACATGTAGTCTGGTGAGTCTGAGGGCACCGCACACCCAGGCACTCCTGCAGCCACAGACCTCGAGATGCAAGAGCAGAAGCAGGAGTAGACGCTGGGTCCTGGGTCATAGTCAGCCCCTCAGACAGCTTCTCTATTTGTTTGTCGCTGTGCCTAAGAACACATGGAGTAAATCTACACGTATTAAAACCACACATACACACACACCCCCACCTCCCTTCAGTTTGGTCCCGTTTTTCATTTGAGAAAAGTATTTCTGTATTTTGGCACAGAGTCATGCAGCGGGATCTCTCTATTATATTGGCATAATGTTCACAGCCGTAACCAAAACATTTGCTCTCCTGTCTTCTCCCAAGTCACCCGGGGTCTCCTTCTCCCACCAAGTAGCATATCTTATTCATTCCCTGGCTACCTCACATGGCTTAAGTATCACAACCTTCAGCACTAGACCAGAATAAGAACCACAAAGAATCATTTATCTGGCATGACATATTTTATGCTCTTGTGTAAGTTTTCCTAAGGGACTCCTGAATGTCCTGCTGGGTGACTGCAAAGACACCAAGGACTCGGAGTCATGGGTATCATCTTTACTACAAGCCCTAAAACACTCAGCACAAAGCTGAGTGAATTTAACTTTTCTGAAATTAAGACACTATATTGTCTCACCAAAGTCCTTCCAAAGATCCCTTTAAAAGCAGAGCGGTTTGGGGCTGAAAGGATCCTTTTACTGAAATTTATCTCAATCTTCTATTACTATTTCTGTGCTTTAAAAATGCACTCCCTATTTCTTACTTTCAGACTACCCTAATCTCAAATTAGCCTTCTGAGGAAAGGTCAGGAGAGCAGGAGTGCAGGTCTTATTGGTTCAATTAAAGGAAATAACACAAAATCACACAGGCTATTGCAGAAGTCTTTGTCAACAACTTCCTGAATGCTGAGAGGCTGCTCAGGCATGAGCTGTCTATACACCCAGATAATGCTGTTATTAGAAACACATTAGTGTGAGAATTTTTTTTTTTAAAAATAAATATATACATGGCTAATAGATACATTCATCTCACAGCTTTCACAGTAAAAGTCTCGGACTAGTGCTTCTGATTAATTATTAATGCTTGTCGTCTTGTTCTTTTTTTCAGCGCGTTTACAACTTAGCCTTGCCTCGCTCGCTTTTCCCCCAAATGCTTGCACATAACAAAGCTCAGATAACGACACAGGTAGCTGTCATACTATCCCTTGCCAATGCCCTTAATAATGATGAAAAGTTAAGTATAATGTACCAATAAATATTTTGGAGTTAGGGAGCTGGCAGGTATGTGGGGAAGGCACTCTGTGTTAAGGGTTGATATACTGTCGTTACATCGATGAAAACTGGGGCTAATGCAGTCATGTAAAGATCTTCTTTTAAACATGATTTTCCTTTCTTTCTTTCTTTCTTTTTTTTGTTTGTGTCCTTGTGCCTGAACATTTGACCCTGGGGGAGTAGGATGGAAAGATCGTTTAAACAGCAGGGAATTGTTTATTTCAATTTTCTCCCATTTTTTTCTCCCCTTTTTCAGTTCTCTTTACAGGTAAATCACTCGTGATATGGGAGAATCTCAGAAAGTTCAGAGGTTTGGGGCAGGAAACGCTATCCCTCCCCCGAGAGTTTGGATTCAGAGCTAAATTTGTCTGAATGCTGTAATTTCCCTGCTTTTTCCTCTCTACCTCCTTCGCTACATTCCTCTTTCTCCCTCCCCATTCCCAGCCACCCAGATCTTATCCTTTCCTTGACCTGCAGCTCCCCCTCCCTAGCCTTCCACCACTCTGAAATGTCCGGAGGCTACGGCTGAAGGTGGTACTTTCTCCTGTTGGGTTTTTTTTTATTCCTGGGCTGTACTATAGTGAGAAATGCTCTATTATCCTTTGCCCTCAGATGCTGAAAGCAGGATCGGTGGTCCCCAAGATGAAAAGGCAGCAGTGGTGCCCAGCAGAAAAAAGTTCTGGCTTGCTCTTGGCTTGCTGGGTGCAAGCGCCTGCCGGCAATGCAGCAAAGGGCCCATGTAGGTATGGGCCATTGCAATTTGTTTTAGGTAAAAAGATTCTGAAATAGGTGTGGAAGTTCAGCCAAATTTCCAACCTGCTCCTGCTTGCTCTAACACGTTCTGCACATTTGCATGACTTATGACTATCTTGAATGGTCTGTCCTGGTAGGGAATACACAGAGTACAGCAAGATCCCTCCTTCTTTTATTTTTTTTCCTCCCTCTCTTTTTTTTTTTAAATATTGTAGTCTTGCACTGTGGGTATTCTAGTTTTTCACAGAAGTGGCAGGCAGCCAAAGACTGGAGTCATTATTTGCAAACTCTAAAAATAGAGTCAAGATTTATAGGAAGAAAACAGATATGTCTTGTTATAAAACCATGAATAAGGATTGGCATGAGTATAACAGTTTATTCTTTTTTGATATTGCTTATTGTAAATTGCACTCTATCTTTCTGGGAGATACACTAGATAGTTACAGTACAGAAACATTTCCTTTACTTGAAAGTGCTAGAGAACTGCAGTTTATTTGTTGTAAAGACTTGATTATTCAAAGGAAGCGATAAGAAATGAGGTAGCCCCTGGGAATTTTGTGCATTGTTGGGGTGGACAGTTTGTTTTAAAAAAAGTATTAGTGATCTTCTGCAGGTCACTGCTGATAAAAATTACATTCAGAGCGTCTCTTTGCCCAGCATAAAGGTGCCTTACAAGTTGCACTTCTGGCTAATATTGCTTGTTATTATAAACCGTGAACATCACATCCCTGATCTAACTAATGTTAATAACGCTGTGCACACTATCTCCTTCTTCGCAGGTTCTGGCGGGGCAGCAACAAAAGGAAAAAAAAAAAAAAAAGAAAAAAAAAAAGGAAGGGGGAAGCATAAAGAAAGAGAGACTTTCACAAAGAGTTAAAAAGGCCTGATGAAATCCTTACAATGTACACCATATGGCTTGACATTTACCAGATTAGTTAAACATTTCTACTGGGGATAAATATTCCTGCACATCGATGTAAAGAAATTGCATGAGACAAGGGCACATACAGCATATTTATGCCATGGAGTAATCTTTTTTTTTTTCCTTTTTTTTTTTTCCCCTCTTCTTCCCTCCCCTTTGCTAGGAGAATTCAGGTTACCGAACGTGTCAGGGCCAAGTGTACTAAACCCAAATGATCTCCCACTCCTGTGCACTCCTCAGCCGCTTGTCAACGTGGCTGCAAACACAAGCCCCCTCCCAACATCACCCCAAACACACTCAAAACTCTCGCCCAAAAAAGTTTCGAATGAGCAATCTTGCTATAAAAAAAAAAACAACCCTCAACTCTGTGGAGAGGCTAAAACATTAAAGTTTGTCAAAATCTATTTCAGGACTCGGGTTGCCTGAGGAGAGATGACTGTGATGGCTGCCAAACTGATTTGAGGCGGGTTGATGCAGAGGAGGTGACTGCTGGTGCCCATGTCTGGTGTAGACTACTCCGCTCCTTGGTGAACAGCCCTAAAGCCATAGATTTCATCTGATCTTTGCAAAGGCTAACATCTGTCTGCTGTCATTTTAGTAAGATTGATGACAGACTGGGATAGGGGAGGAGGAGGGGGAGTGCAGCGGGAGGAAGGCTGGCCCCCACAGCCCCAACGGCTGTGGCCAAGCCTGCCCGGAGTTGCTGGCCCGGACCCTCTGGTCGGCTGCGGCAGTGGCAGGGAGTCGCTCCTGCACCACTCCAGCAGTAATTGTGCCGGGTTGTTACAGCAGATTGCAGGAACTCGGAGACATAAAGGCAGCATTTTGCACCTTATATATCTTAATAGATTATTCGTGTCACAAGCAACACAGAGCGAAATGTTATGACAACCATAAGAATGTAGTTTACTGTGGCTTAATGTGGCTGGGCAGTGCAGGGTAAAGCTATCAAATTTTTTGTTTTTTTTTAAAGTTTCCTAGAGAAACTAACTGATGTGGACATGCAGCTATTTTTACACAAAACCCTGACTTTTGGCAAACTCTTTCCAGGCTATAGCAGAAAACGCTTAGTCTTTTTATTAGTAGTAGTATCACAGTGCCAAAGTAAAAATCATACACTTTCCCACTTGGAAGCCTTCTTGCAAGCTGATGTCTGAGCTGATGTAATAGGGGAATCTTCTACAAAGGACACATGTCCCAAGCGGGGCAGCCAGTTGCTGGCTGTGGCATGCAATATGCCTTGGAAAAAAAATAGCTTTCATACTTGGGTAGGATGAAGTCCATGTATCTTTATCCATGAATGAATGAGTGAATGAACGACTATCAATGCTGAAATTTGATCCTACTGTAAAATCCTAGAGATTCAAGTTTCACCAGGCACATGTATGTATACAAGAGGGATCTTGGAGCTTCTGGGAAAGAATTGCAGCACACTGCGGAAAAAATGCATAGTCATAGGGTTACTGCCCTCGTGGACTGGGAAGCGAGAAACGTACCTGCAAATCTTAATCCCAATATTAGTTTGGAAACCATGGAGGCAAGGGCTGGAAGCAGCCCTAGATCCTCTCTGGGAGACGGATGCACAAGCCTGTAACTTTGACAAGCTGGAATTCAAAATATGCTCGACCTAAAACCCCAGGCTGGGACGTGTACAGGCTTGGGGGAAAGCTCAGCTCCAGCACCTCCTGTTGAGATTTACAGTGCTGAGACCAATGCTGTGCACATTTTAACCATGTGGTGCCCCGTCATGACAATGTGACATCAAGTGAGGATGGGATTTCAGCTGTGGGCAGGGAAAAACATAGGTTAGAGCATGAAAACAAGCTGTGCAGTTCTTGTGGGTCAGGGAAGAGCAGAGATTCCCACCCAAAGTGGAGGGCTGGCTTGGGCCCCACATGAACTTTGTGCTTGGGTGATCACGGGTGCCTGGCTTGATAAAGAGTGAGCCAGAGAGATAAATACACGTACAGAGGAAAATAAGAACAGATAATGGATTGGCGTAAGTCGCAGTATATTTCCTCCTAGTGATGAAAGGCTAAGAGTGAGTTATAGATCTTTCCTTGCGATAAGAACGGATATTTCTTTCCAAATCATTTATCTATAAGATACTGAGATATTATTTAGGTCTGCATTGGTATTAATCTGGCTCTTTGCGTTTCCGTCCCAGTCCTTCAGCAGGTGAAAATGTGCTGGTAGAGACCCTAAAGGTCTCATCTGCAGCTCCTGTGGATGAAGAATTAGTTTTTATCATAGGGAATTGGGAAGACTGAGGGCGTTTTTATGCTAGTGTCCCAGGTAAATGCGACATGGCTACTTATGCGTTACCAGAGTTTAACTCTTTGTTTGTTCAGGTCCTTAATGTATGAGAGGCAATGGCTGTAAGTGTTACAAGATCTGTTTACTGCCCTGGGATATAATTAACTTAAAAAAAAAAAAAAAAAAAAAAAAAAAAAAAAAAGAGGATGCCTGTATGAAGAAAACAACCCCACCTGACAACTTTGATGGAAGAAATGGAAGAGCCTTCTCCCTTTGACGGCTCCAGAGCTGCCAGTGCATCAGGTGGGTGCACTCAGCCCTTCCATCCCCGCAGTTAGGGCTATATAACATTTACTTGTCTCAGAGGTACGACATGTACGGCACACACATGTGAGGGTGTGCAGCCTTGGCTTGAAAAGAGAATTCAGAAAAAAGCAGCGTGTTTTTGTCAATGGGGAAAAGTTAGAGTACCTGATTCTATGTTTTCCATGTGATTAGAAAAGCCGTTATTATTGTTAATAATAATGGTGGTGTTGTTATTTTTAAAAATTTATTTACTAAAGGTCTGATCTTCAACCTGCTTCCCCTGTGTGGCTGGGCTGTGCCCTGAGGTGGAGCCGCCGGAACCATCCGGAACCGGCCAGAAGTGGCTATGCCTGGCGGGAGGCGGCCCCCCCTCTCCTCACAGTGCCGAGCTCTCCGTGAAGCTGCCTCCAGCTTGAGGCGCTGGTGGAAACATTAGGGACAGGCAACAGCACTGGGGCTGAGAGGAGAGGGCAGGCAAGCTGGGGAGAGAGCCTGGGGTCCACCACCAGCCGGGCAGTGTCAGCCAGGGCTGTGGGAATGAGGGGCAGAGGGGCTGGCGGTGCCGGCTGGGTGCCATGCCCGTGAGTAACGGCCGTTTGCCTGCAAAGACACTTGCGGGTCAAGGGGACTCGCATTTCTGCTAAACAGCCCGGTATATCTTCACTTTCTGTAATCTCAGCTGGAGCCTTTGCTGTTGTGCTTTCCCCCTGCAAACCCCCTGCTTTTGAATCTTAAGAGAAATCTTTACAGTGGTCAGTAAATCCTAATGTTGTACTTGGTGTGTTTTATGAGATTTCCAGTAACGCACAGCTTCAGAGATTTGTCACTTGGTGGATCAAACAGCTCTAAGGGCGCAGCAGACTGGGGCTGAGGGGGAAAGAAGTCAACTGTCCCCATCTTGTTTAAATGAGCTTCAGGTTCAGTACATTAACGTGCTAATAAGGAAGCCTTGTGTTCCCACACTGTTCTTAAAGGCATTCTCACACTGCTGACCCGAACTCTTTAATCCTGGCTTTCCTGAAGGAAGAGCTGATCCATCAGGCCTCCTGTATCTAAAATGGGATGAAAGGAAGAGATGGACCTATTTCTACACTGGTGTTTCTCATGTACCTCAAGCAGCCTTGTTCTTTTTGTATTCATCTCTCATTTCCCTGCGAAGGTAAAAAAGAAAAAAAAAGAAAGGAAAAACCCCCCTAGATGTGAGGTCTCAAATCACTAAAGATGAGAAACAGCAAAAGGAAATAAAGAGGTCACACACCTAAGTTAGCTTATGATTAAAAAGAAATTAGTGGGGCTATTTTTAATTTGTTTAAATATATTACTTTCTATTAAAAAGGTCTTTATATTTCACTAAGTATGAGATGAAGTGTGTCACCAGAGGAAGATTTTTCAGTTTTAGTCTCTTTTCTCTTAAACAATTACAAGGCAGAGAAACTGCTGAAATCACAGATGTGAAGCTGGCAGGAATGGCAGCAGAGTGGGACTTTTCCTCTACAATACAGTGTGGTCACCTTCCAGTGGGGCCAGTTTGCAAGAATTCGGGGAAGAAAAACGTAAGCTGTGCACACCAGGTACATTGTGGGTAAGTCTGTGGTACCACATAGACCCCCAAATATTCAGCCTCAGAACATTGTGCAGCCTTGAGAAGCAAATCGCTGCATCCCTGCACTCAGACCCAGCCCAAGGTGTTTGAGCCCCAGCCCAGGCAGCTGATGGGAGCCCTCTTGGAGGCTGAAGTGCATCTCATGTCTGAGTTGTGCTGCCAGAGCTTATGTCTTTTTTTTTTTTTTTTTTTTTTTTTTTTAAATCTGCTAGGCTATGGATATTTTCAGGCTGCAGCTGACAGAAATTAGAAAGGATAGTTGTAAATGAAGTTTTGTAATGCCAGAAGTCTGTGATGGAGCTTTTTTAATCAGTGCACAAGCTAAATGGTGATCCAAGTGTTCTAAGATTTTCCATGAGATTGCTTGGTTTTCCATTTTTCCTCTATATTTTCACTTCTGGAACATTTCTTTTGTTAAATGGAGCGCCTTAAGAGTGAACGTAGCAATTGGATTAGTCTCCACAAACCTGTGAGGCTATGAGGAAAATCCACCATAATGTTTATAAATAATTAATTAAATAAATAAAGGGCTTTGTTGGGAATTTGTCACAAAACTCAAAATCAGTGCAAACACCCTCAGTTTCTTGTTTCATTCCCAGCTGGAAAGTCAGGCCAGAATCACTGAACATTTCACCAAGTCTTGCTAACCTTCTGAGCTGAGTTGTGAGAAATTGTTCTTGACATCACATGAGCTGGGCCACAAGGCAGGACTAATGTGATATTTGCTGTTGAAGGTTTCCTAGGAAACATGCTACTTAGAGCGCCGAGCCTTCCCTACCACCTTTCCCGCATCCTCCAGTTTTGCCCATTCCCACAGGTTTTGCAGAGGGCAGTGATGTCCCCTCTGATCTCTGGACGCCCTGGGTGCAGACCCCCCGCTACAGTGCGATGCTTTCCAGCAGCCCTGCACACCCAGCTGAGTGGAGAGTGGTTGCAGAGATTTTGATACTCACTCACCTAATTGCCCTTTTTTCTGTGATTTATCCCTCCCCCCCCTTTCCCCGCCCCCCCCCCCCCCCCCCCGCAGAACTCTGCAATGGGAGAGGTAGAGAAACTGGGCTGCATCCTGCAAGACTGGAGCCGAAAAGAAGGAAGTTTGAGCATTCCCAGTAATCCTAGTGTTTCCTGCCAAAGGGGAACTGATGGAAAAATGTTAGGAAAATCAGCAGAAAACTTAAAACTTAACTTGCCACAAGGCTCCTCGTCTTTTGGCTACAGTTTGCAAGAGTAGCTATCATGGTACACAACCTGTAGGGATTTTTCAGCTGGATGGGGTTCCCCAATTCATTCCTACAGTTTCATCTGGTGGCTGTAGGTGCTGTCCTTGACATCAGAGCTGCATAAATGCTTCCTGTCATTCAGGCCAAACTTTTCAGCTTGGCCGTTTGGAGTGGCAGGATAGTTCCCATGGAGTAGGAGATGAATGGAGTTGGTTCACACATGTTAACCAAATGCAAATCCTTAGATGGAAACTCATGGTCAGCTTTTTCCAATGCTATTTTCAGAACTTCCACAAAAGACTGTGCTGTGATTATATGTATTCATGATATGTATATCATGTATTCAGCTCAAACAATATTTGAATGATGCATTTAGAATTCTTCCTAAAAAAGGACCATTCTTCTGTAAACTGCATCATATTTGTAAAAGAGGAAAAAAATCTAGGTTGCTTTTCCTTTCTTCTTCTCTTTCTTTTTAATATATCATTTCGTAAGGCTGTAAGAATTGGTGTTAATGCTACATTACACACAGACACACTTCTACATAATCATATGCATTTGCATGTATGCCATACATAAACAACCCTATGGAATCCCGACTCTCCATTGTTAAGTTTGTCTCCATATTTTTCAAAGCAAAGAAGCTCTGGGTGTCAAACAGTTGCTTTTTTTTCCGGTCTTTTTCACTGGGCTGTACAGCAAACGCAGCCAACAAAATAAAGCAAGGTGGGTTTTGAGGGTTGGTTTTTCTATTTCCTACCTGGCCATTTATAACTACCTATTTTCCCTCTTGTCTCCTCCACCGATAAAACACCATTTTTTTGACTCCATCATTAAGTGTCCTTCACGTTGCCAATATTGATTTCCCCAATCCCTTGAAGGCCAAGAATGTCACATCCATGATGCTCCCTGCAGCCACTGGCTCAGAAAACAGGAGAGCTAAGGTTGCTATGGCCAGACATTGGTTTCCCACATGGTAGGCAAGAAGACAAGTAGCCTTAAGTCACTGGACTGTCTGATTCATTTATCTCTATGATGCCATTCACTTCACCTTACCGCATGTTTGTGTAGTGAAGCTGTTTGGCCAACATGCCCTATGGGCCTTGTCTTAGTAATGAAAGTGCAGAGGGTTGAAAAGAAATTCTGGATTGTTTAGCTCTGTCTTCAGTTTCTGATGGCATTTTGTTGTGCTTGCAGATTCAGAAGAGCAGCATCTGCAAAGCCAGCAGGACTTCACCTGTGTAAATCTGGCAGAATTTGGGGGTTTGTGGCCAGAGAAGGAAAACCAGTAATGCTCTTCTCTTTCTGTTCAAACCCAGAAAAGTTTCTTCCAAGCGTTAAGACCGTGGGACAGCTGATGTCAACCAGGTTCAGAGAAACAACATTAGCTTTGCTGAAAATCTGCATACAAGTCTCGGGTCTGTACCAATCTTAGAGATCAGCGCTTTTCATTGTAGAGTCATGCTTTTCTTGCACGAAAGCCATGGTAGATTTGCAAATCAGCCTCTACCTGTGAGATACCATCGTGAAACCACATTGCTCATAGAAGGCAGAGCTTTTCTAAATTGTGATAGAATACCCAATATGGAAGGCTGGTGGGTTAGCCAGACAATTCATTCATTTTCAAAGCACTTTAAGAATGTCATTCCTCATGGCACCATGTATAATATATGTCAGGGGATATTGTTATCCCCCATTGCCAGCTGAGGAAGGGAGGAAAGGAGATTACAAAACCACAACGTGAGTTATTGTTGGAGGCAGGACTGGAACTCGGGTTTTCCTGGACAGATTACCAGCCTTCACTTCTCCCTCAGCTGGTATAATTAGCAGTGTCGTGGATCTCTCTTATTCCCATGCAAGAACACAATTGAATATGGTTTTTTTATTTGAAATTGTCTGTCTTGGGGTCACTTCTGTTGTGTGCTTCTGGCTGTTAATGGTCTGTTGTCTGCAGTGAAATGCTCACTAGTATACCGTAAATCATGAACAGATGTAAAGGCGTCCATTTGTGACTACCGATTTAATCTCTATGGATTTCTGAAACTGGCTACTTGTAAAACTTCGGGAGCCACATCTTGGAAAAAACCACAATCCTTTGTGGCTCTTTAATTTTTTTGTTCTTGGCTGCTAGCCATTCAGATGGATGTCTTACATCCTTGAGATGAACTTAGTGCAGTCCTCATTGACCTAGCAAGCCATTTTTTCCCTGATGACAAGCTGGGATCACATCTTGTAATGACTGCTGCAAGACTGTCTTGTTAGGGAAAGGGCTAAGGTGGGATTGTCTTTAATGACAATGAAAGCACCTCATAAAATCTGATTCTTCGGTTTTACAGGCATGGCTCTAGAATTTTAGCCGATGCAGACTTAGTAAATCAGTCAGTCAAAAATTATATCAGTTGAAGTATAATGTTCATGGCAGTCCAAAAACCTGAACATGTAGGTGATTTGGAGGGCATTTTGTTAACTCTTTAATTGGTCGTTTGAGTGCTGGAGGCAGTAGCTAATTGCCTGTAGGTCAGAGTAGTCCTAGAGCTTAGGTAAATGTATATTGTCATATGTCACATTTTCATATGGCTCCTTTGCACAGGTTGGTAAAAGTGATTGCTGCATAATTAAAATTAAGACAAGGTGGGAAAAGTGATTCAATTAAACCCCTGAAGCCATTGCACAAATTATCTGAAGTACCAAAAACTAATGAATAGTTAAAACTAGTTTTATCTTTTTACTCTTCATTCTTGAATCCTGAGGGTATTAAAATGGCTGGAGTCTCTCTCAAAGTTCTCAGAGGTAAGTTTTTGGGTGGGCAGTGCAAGTATGAGTCAGTGCAGAGGAATCCAGGCCTTTTAAAATACCAGCACACAGAAACTTTGTTGCCTAGTTGTTTTGAATTGAAAATAACCAGACCTTATGCACAAGAGACCTTTTGGTTTCTCCACCAGCCCAGAATTATTTTGAAAACATCTGCAATATTTCACTCTGCATGCAGCAGGTATTATATACCAGGGAGGGTGATGACAGCAAAAATAAATGAGATATGTTGTAACCAAAACATCCCAAGTTTTACATCATACATTTCACAACCCTAGCAAGCATCCTGTGCTTTGACTTGAAGGCTAAAGGCATGTGGTTGTTTTACAAATGTCTATTACTATTAACAAATATGTTCCATTATTAGACAGTGTGCCACTGCCCCAACCTCCTGGTGCAAGAGGTGAGTTAATATGGCTTATAAAATATAAGAGCGCTGCAGGCACAAGCTATGGAAATAGGAGCCCTGGCTAAGCAGGAGGTCTCATTACATTTGGTGGCACAGCTTACTAGAGGCCTGAACATGAGTATAAAAGCTGCCTCCCAGCTAAGGCTTTTTATGGTTCCTGTCCTTTCCCAGAGCAATACAACTTTAGGAGCTTTAGAGCAACAAGGTCTGCACCTTTGGATACCAGCGGTGTGCTAATTCTGGCTGGGTTTAAAATGAGAGGTGAATGAGAGAATTAAGATATGTACGTTAGCGCTATCCCTGCGTTTTTTAACAGGATTTTTTGATGGTTGAAAGTAGCAGACCACTTAGGAGATGTGCTCTTGCACAGTTGGTTTTTTTTTTTACATGGCGCTCTGCTGCCAGCTATAAACCTCCATTTCTGGGAAACGGAGTGTTTCTTGGCCAGGGTTGCCAGGATTGTGAGTGTGTGGACAGAGAGGACCCAAGACACTGAACCTGTATAAACAGCACACCTTAAGTGGGAACAAAAAAGTCTTGCTAATTTTCATTAGAGCAGGTATTGTCCTGGAAGATTTTTAAAATATACCCTCACAGAGACTGTTCCCAGCTATCCAAGAAGAGTTGTCTGTATGCATTGCCCCTTGCAGGGGTGGCACAGATGAATAGTATATATGATGAACACAATAGCATCTTTTTATGCTTCCACCTCTTTGAATGTTATTCTTGCTCTGCATTTGAAAGTAACAGTTATAAAACCTATTCTGATGCTTATCCAAAGCTTAATCAGAAATCTTAAATAGGAACTAATTTATTATCACAGGTAGGATATTCATCTAAGTATCAGCTTTATCAAGCTAAGAAAATCCCTGCTGAGGACCAGGATGATTCAGGGTATAGTAGGTTACAAAAACACAACAATGTCAACTCACTAGATGAGGCCTTGATCAATGGGTAAAGCTTCTGTAGGTATAAAAAATAACCCTTCCTGAAGATTTCTGTGGATCAAAATCCCAAGAGGTGCAGAGAGCACAGAAAAAGGAGAAAACTGAAACACAAGAGGTGTTCAAATCACGTGAGGTCCCCACTTTCCCATGCTTCCTACTGGAAAAGCAGTCAAACATTGTCAGGGGTTCCTAAAAAGTAGAAGTTGTGAATAGGCAAAGGTCTCTCCTGGTGTTGCAGTCTCCCCACCAAAATACTTACCTCAGTCTTTTTTAGTATGAGTTCGGCCTAGGCTGCTAGTAATCAGAGTCAAAATTTCCACCGTTTCTCACCTGCGATTCAAGAAAAACACTGCTTATGTCATTAAACAGTGTTTTTCTGTGGCCTTTTCTATATCCCCTTGGCCCGAGACCACCCAAAAGCCAGGTCAAGTATTGCTTGTGACCAGTCTAGGTTTTTCTTTTACTAGAAGGCATAAGCGACAGTCTGTAGTTGCTCGCTTTTATAAATGCAGATTGAGATTTTGGAAGACTACCAACAAAAAACAGATTATGGTATAGGCTGTTGCGGATTGCACCAGGAGAGTACTGAAATTCCTGCTCTGTGTATAGGAATGTGGAAATGACTCAAAAGTGTTTGGGATGCCTTTGTGGATTCCATATATATATGTAGGGAGAGAGAGAGACAGTATTGTATTACTTTTATATAGATGTATATGGCAATAGCATACAAAACTAATATGAGACATAAAAGTTGTTAAAAGACATTATGTGACAGATTCACAATTTTTCCTCTGTGTATAGAGTGCAACTCGAGGTCATGGCACCAAATTAATCTTTCAAAAGTGCCTCATTTCATTGACTACGAAGGCGTGCCCCATATTTACTCTAAAAAAACCCCATATTTTAAGGTCTTTAAAGCCAGTATTTTGGTCTGTTAATATGGACCTTGTCAAAGAAAAGTGCAAGCTATTGCCACCAGCCAGGTCCATTCTTGTGTCGGACCCTGCAAATAGTAAGTGTACACAAAGAGTTTAAAACTTTGATTGAGGATGCAGTCAGTATTGCGGGTGGAGGTGCTAGGAGCACAACCCCTGCCTGCTAGGCTTTGTGGAGAAGACCATAACAATGTGCTCATGATCAAATCAGTGGATAGTAAAGGAATGTATTAGAGCTTTGGAGAAATTGCTTTAAAAGTCTCTGGAATTACAAAGGCAGTGAGAGCAACTTTCCATAGACTTTTTGGAAATACCCTGTGAGTCACTGGTAGGTTCCCCTGGGAACGGAAGGAGCCAGTAAGATGGTAATGGCCTATTAAATTCGATAGGACATGCTTTGGTGGCGAGTGGTGAGACCATGGCATTTCCATGTGTTTTCGCTAGCTCACAGCAGAAGGGCATGCATGTTGTACTTCCTTTGGGGTACATTTTACACGCAGCAAGATAGGGATGCAGAGGCAGCTGCCTTCTCCCAGAGAGCCTGGAAGCACTGAATTTCCCTCTGGACTAGCTCTCCTCTTGATACGCATCAGTGTTTTAATGGTATTCTCTTGTAAAGAAGAGGTTTTAAAAGGTGTTTTTAATACATGAGACAGACTTAAACCTCGTTACCAGTGAGTCTGGGGACCCACCATCCTTGTGTTATCTCAGGGAGGCACAGCCCCTGCTCACATTACCTCATGTGCAAGGACCAAAGTGGTATCCTGCTCGAGGCAACAGTTCTTGTATCAGCCCAACAAGAAAGCAGGGATATGAGAGGTTTCTTTGGCAGTGCGGTTGCCCAAGGATGCATCTGGAAAGTGAGGTCTGCTTTGCCGTCAGCAGAGCTATTACACTGATATTCCAGGCTTTGCAAGAGGATAATGTTCTTTGGGTGTTCCCACCTTCTCCTGGCTTATACATAAGATGACAGCAAGGCTGAAAAGACTCCATTGGATACCCAGAAAGGGACAAAGTTAGTAAGGATTGCTATGTAAAGAAAGATTAGGCATGAGCAGTGGAATTGGCTTGGTTTCTTTAGACAACTTTATGACTTTGTTTTCCTTCCTAAACTTTTCTGTTGATTTTTTTTTTTTTTTAGTAAAATAAATCACAGCTCATAAGATAACCACTATGCAAATAAATACCTTGCAGTGTTGCAATATTTTTGGTGGCTTGCAATTAGCCTTGATAACCCAAAGGATGGATACTAGCATATGTCATGGGTGGAATCAGGAATAACATCTTGGCCTTGATAGTATCCATGTGGCTAAAATTGCCAGTCCATTTACCCTGGAAATTATTACAGTGGTGCACTGCCAAATGCACAGTGGTATTGTTCCTTCACTTCATGCTGTTGTAGTCGGGGTTAAATCTGAGTCTTAAGCAAATCTAGATTGAGTGGTTTTTGTTTAAAAGAAATTATTTGGGGGGAGTAGGGGTGGGCAGGAATATTTTAGTATTCTTTCAGAAACTACTAATAATCTTTGTCATTTACTTCTAGATTAGGTAGTTATGACTTAAATGATAAGAAGGAAGTAAAAGGGCTTACGTAAGAATTCAGATGATGGATCACTTCAATTTATAGTGGGAAATTTGCTTTAGTAAGGCTAGAGTAGAAACTACAATAGGAGCCAGAAAATCCTAGTTTTTTCTGTACACATTCAGAGAGCAATAACTAGCCCAAGTTTGTGAGCCATAAAATGAGCGCACTACTTAGACTTTGTATAGGTGCTGATGATCAGTCTATTGTTGATGTGGAGATATAAGCTCTCCTGTCTTTATCTACAGCAATAACTGTTTGCTTGGAAATACATATAGAGAGATTTTACTATACTAAAACAAACTGTCTCATTGCAAGTCCCTCTTCAAAGGACATGCTCAGGTATCCCTGAAGAGCAGCCATTTGGGGTGCCTCTTATGGAAAGCTGTCAGGATCTGCATGCTTGGCAGGCATCCCAAGCTGGGGAGGAGATGTTTGTTTTCTAGCTCTTGCTGAAGGAATAGACCTAAAAGAATGAACCCTCCATTAGGAAAACTACTGTAAATGACAAATTCTTCACTGTTGCTCCCAAAGCAGAGAGATTTTGTTAGGGTCACCCATTCTGCAGTAAGAGTTTTCTTACAATTTCATGAGGAGATAGTCTTATGTCTCCATGGGGAAAGAGTCATCTCTCCATGTGATTCTTCTTTTAGGTAGGATAGGGAAAGAAATTGCAAGGATTAAAGAGTAACAGCTCTCATGAAGGAAACGGGCTATCAGCCACCTCTGGAAACCAGCACTGGCTGTCAGGGAGACACTCTGTTCTCCCAATGCAAACCACATGTTTCACTGTGCACTTGCAAGGCAAATGTTGGGCATAATATAGACCTGTACCTTAGTCAATAAAACCCGAACACAGAGAAGAAATATGATGTCCTTTCTTGTTTGTTTTGCAGAGAACAGAGGCTTGCTGGCACCAAGAGAAACATTTCTTTTTTTGGCTTTCATTGCCATTTTTCCTCTATGGAAAGGGGGAGACATTCTCACTCTCATTGCATCTGGTTTTGCTATTACCAAGAACAAAAATTCCATTTTCCAAGTGAACTTAAGGTCCAAGGGCCAGCTCAGTTTCCTTCAATAACTCCTGAATCTTTCTCACATGATCAGCTCTTCTCGTGATGAGCATGAGAAGGAAGGCAGGAAGGGTGGCACAGCTGTCCAAAGCAAAATCTTTAGGCTCTGTCCTGAAATTCTCACAGATTTGGGGCAAGCTTTCTTTTTATTACAAGGTTGAATTACAAAAGCAGGGGAAACGTGGTTAGTGTGCAATGTGCTTGTGCTCTCAGATGACTCTAGATGAATGGTCTGCCCTGCTCTTGAAGCCTGAAAGACTCTGTGTTAAGAGTACGCCTGGTGGTAGCTTGCAAACAAAAATTATCCCACTGCTCACTTGTGCAGATTCAGCCTTGGGTCATGGGAATGCACAGCCAGGGTGCATGTGGCCAAGTCTGCCTGAAACATTGCAAATGGTACCTGAAATACAATGTGCTTTTTCACCCCATTTTCTTCCTATCCTTTTTCTTCTATTTCCCAGCACAATAGCGTGTTTTTAGCCTCCTTTCCCCCTCCATCTGGCATTTGTCTCCTTCCTCTTTCCTCACAGCCCACAAATGTTTGCTGCTCTCTCAGCTGCTGTCTTGGGCCCCAGACACCATTTGATAAACAGCGGCTAATCTCGAAGGAGCACGTCCGCCCTGCTGGCCACGCAGCAGGAAGTGGCGGTTTCCCCCCCAAGCACTGTGGTGAGGTCTCCTCCGGCAGCAAGGCCCCACTCCCCATCTTCCCCTTGCACCCCTCCTGCTTCATCCCGGCACCTGGGGGGAGTCCTGGGCATGGGGGCCCGAGAGGTCCCCTCTGAACAGAGGCGATTAGATTAAGTTAAAAATTAAAAATGTGATAGATTGGATGGATTAGACATAGACATATTATTTTCTATTTACTTGAGTAACTTGAGTTTTTAATAGCTTTGTCAGTTTTTTGTTTTTATCTTAGCTGGCTGAAGGTAAATATCTGCAGTTTGAGCAATACTGCTTTGTTCCAACTGGACACTTGCTATTGTTTATTTCTGGGATGAAACACTGTACGCTTCCAGTCCAAACGTGAGTGTTCTTTCTAAAATTTTCTTTCTAGGAGTAAACATCCCCATAATAGTCATTGCTGAACTGTTTGCAGCAGACAAACACAAAAAGGTTGCAAATGCAGCCAAAGATAAAAATCAAAAGAAATATTCTCAAAAATGTTTGTCACTGTTTGCTCACCTTTGGAATATACATCCTGTTCCTCTTCTTAAAATATTTTATTTTATTTTTTTAATATAGCTGGGTGAGCTGGTATTTCTTCTGCTCAAGCTGTCTCTAAACTTATATTTCCAACAGTGGCAGCAGATTATGAGACGATACTTATAGAAATGACATTATATCATTCTTTAAAATACCCATCCTGAAAGGCAAAATCTGCAGAAATTATAGGACTAAGAGGCCTCCTTTGAGAGGCAGAAACTATTTTAACTCGTTATTTTTAGAGCTCTGCAAATCACATATTTTTCTCTTCACTGGCAATTCAAAAAAAAAAATTGGAAATTGTAATAAGTTTAAAAAAAAAAAGAATCCTTCACAACTTTTTTCTATAAAATGGAAAGTTGAAATATGTCATTTGTGGGCAAATGAGATGCTTCACTTTAATTTCAACCATTTTTTTTAGTTCCTTTTCTTAGGAAAAAAATTAAACAGAGAATGGCCTATTGTGGGCTGGCTGCCCCATATGGACTGGATGGGGGTTCTTGGTCAGGACACCTGTCCTAGAGCATGAACAGTGAAAGAGACACGTGTAAAACGAAATGTTTCCATAGTGTGAACACAGGTAACCGTGTGCCTGCGACTTTGCTCCCACCTCCACCAAGCGCCACAAGCTGTGCAAAATTAAAGAAATTGAATGACCCGGAATATTTCAGAGGAATAATGCTGAAATCTCCCATGATCACCGGCATTATCCTCAGCACCGTTTCTTAAATTAGACTGTTAAATCAATTGGCAGGGATGGGAAGGTGCTAGTGCTCTGAGGAGCTGTGTGGGGAGCCCCACCATGCCCTGGGGAGGTGGTGGATCACCCGCCTATGGGGTACCCATGCCAGGATGCTGCCCTCACACCCTTCCTGGTGCTCTGCCCATCAACATGTAGATAAGTCATGGGAACAGCTGTTTTCAATGAGGAGATGGTGCTGTAAACAGCAAACTGCTCTGAAAGTTTCTGCTATTAAGGAAGGTTGAGCACTGATTTAATTTTTATGGGAAGGATTTTGAAGAGGGTCCTGACTGGTAATAATCAGCCACTAAAAACTGATACAGTAAGGAAGAGATGGATAAAAAAAAAAAGGGTAATGGCGGTGCCATAATTCCACGTGGATTAAGGAGAAACCGACATCCAGTATAGCACAAAAGAAAATTTGTTAGGATTTGCATTGGCTAACACAGGCTTTATAAACGTGAATACAGCTCACCAGAGACGGGTCTAGCAAATGAAAACAGGCATAGGAGTTTCTTCTTTATGTCTGAGAGGGCTCCACCACATAAGGCAAATGCTGCTTTGTCTTTTCATGCCTTGCTGTGCCGTACACACCCGCTTGTGTCACCATCTCTGGCAGCGTGTACCAGAGGGAGAAGGAAAGCCAGCATGGGCACAGGAGCCCTTGGTACTGCCAGGTATTTCCTTGGAGTCGTGAATGTCTGACTGCTCCTTCCTGCTCTTCCCAGTCACGCTTGTCACTTTGTGAACCTTTTTCTTTGTACCTGAGCCCACCACCAGCTGAGCCTGCTCTGCACCAGGGGCTGTGCAGCCTGCCCCACTCCCTGCTGGCCACCACTGGCACTTTGGGCACAGCCTGGGGGTGGCAGCTCTGTAATGTTGACACTGAGTGCTTGCCTGCACTGCTTGCTGTAGAATGAGCACCTTGGCATTGGTCCCTGCCTCTGGGACCACCACTGTGGCCAGTGAGGGTGTGACGGGCATAAGGAAGGTGTAGCAGAGCAGGTTGGGGCCTGGCTTTTCATTTTTGTTGTTGTTGGGAAGGATCTTGGAGGGAAAGGGAACTAGAGCTTCCTGGGTGAGAGAGCCAGCAGCAGATTCGGTGCCTCCACAGCACCAGAGATGTTACCAGTGGCAAGAGCAGGTTTGAGGCAATGGAGGAAGATGTTTACAATGTGAAGAAGAGGGACAGGAGACCTGGAGAAGGTTAGATGATCAGTGGGGATTGACGTGATACTCTGTGAGAAGAACTTCTGTTTCTTGGGTGTCTTATGGGCTCCCACAGGATCTCACACAGGGACTGTGACTCGTGGAGCAGTGTCAGAGAGCACCTTCACTTGCCAGGCACTCTGCTCATGAGCAGATGTCCCGAAAGATACAGTCCTGAGCCTTGTTTTCAACTCAGGAAAAGACTGCTTCAATATTTGTTGTCGATAAAGAATAATAATGCTTCTATTTCCTTTTCCTTTCTTCTTTTTTATTTTATTTTTTTTTTAAAAGAGAAAAGAGCTCAGTGGGAGAAATTGTTTTTCAGGGATCTCACTCACTTCCAAAACTTTTTCCTCAGAGTGGTTCAGCCTGTAATTCAAGAGTTCTTGTTTAATTACATTTTTAAACTTCCCTCTCTTAATTACTTTTATTTTTTTTATTAACACCTAAATATGCTACTGTTTGGAGCACAAACAGACAGAGATTACAATTAACAGAATAATTACACTCTTTTTGTCAGTGTAACCTCATGGTACAGAAAGTATTACAAATCCATTTTAAAACATATTAAATGTTCATATTAATGAGGATAATAGAGAACAAGTACCAGCAAACTAAATATTGTTAATGATTTTGAGCTATTAAATTCATTACCATTTCCTTTCATAATAAAGTGGTTACTTGCTAATTAGACCTTTTTTAACTCATCATTATTGAATTCATTACATTGTGTGCGGTTAACCCTTAAAGATCTGCCTGGATATACAGACGCAATTAAAAAATAATTTCAACAGCATGTGAAGCCAATATGCCTTTTGCAATCTTTCTTGTATTTTTGACAGTAGCTCCATGTACTTTTCTTCTGGTACATTTTCTTGACACATCATGCCTAGCAGCTTCTTAGCTGTCACAGCAGCTTCAGCAACACATACGATGGAAACATGCTGTATTCATTTCATTTAATAGCGTTTAATGTTAAAACTAAAGTAGAACCCACTTGTTTGGCCAGGGAAAAAATACCCATCAGTGCACTAAATGGTTGACGTCAATGAGCTACTCTTCTCTGAGTTAAATCTGCTGAGAGAGTTGGGATGATTTACCTTTTCCTCCTACGGAGACAGATATACTTTTGCCTATCTGGGTATCTGGTCTTTCTCTGCAACCCTAGATGGAAATCCCATCCCTGCTCAAGTTCATGTCAAAATTTCTCTTGGTTTCAGAGTAATCCTGAACTCATCTCCCAGCAGCTCTGAGGGTTTGCTCCCCTCCTGGGGAGGGGGTGCGTGCCACTGTGCCCCTATCTTGTCCCACATATCGATTGCCGGAGGGGGCACTCCTGGGGACAGAATCAAAGTGCTGCTTTGCTTCTTCATTCTTTGTCTAGTTCTCACTCATTCAAAGGAATAAGATAATGGAGCCTCCATCTCTTAACGCCTTTCTTTTTCCTCCATGCACACTTTTTTTCTTCTCAACCCTGCTCCCCATGAACACCACTCCCCGCCACACACACTTTCAAGTTATAGGTCTTTAAATATCACAAAGATACTTATTCTGCAAATCACTGGGACCTAATGGATAGCATTCTGTGCCTTGCCTGGTCACCGCACAGCAACGTGGAAGGAAAGGGGTAATAATGTCTGATTGGAAAACACTATTTTTGGAGCAACTCTGCCATCACAGCCCTGGCTGTCACAGTGCCGGCCGCATCAGCAGCCGGGCACGCACCGCTCAGATTATTTGCTGTGAGCAACGAAGGAATAATTTTACTTGGGTAGGAAAGGCTTCGTGACACTTATTGCTACTGTACTTGATGGCTGGAAGCTGGGCTGATGGATACCCTGCAAATCCAATAGATAACAGATTAGGTATGCGTGTACTGTACGGCTCTGGAGAAATGCTGCTGCGCCGTTATTCAGATCAGGCCGTCCTCCTCCTGCCAATCTGAAGCTGTGTCTTTGCATACGTGAGATACGAGGGTACAGCTGTGGGCCTGCCGGTGGGCCAGCCGCAGCCTCGCGCTCCGCCTGGCTCAGCCACTACAGCTGCACCACAATATATAACAACAATAACACTACATATTTGTAACCTCTGTTTTATTTAAAACCAGGTCCCTTTCACCTGTAAATAGCTAGGGTATAAATGTGCCTCACCAATCACATTGGACTATTGTATTATACAGTCCATTGAATGTTTTTGGCAGGCGTGAGCCCCTATGCTACTGTGTCCTTATTTTATTATTGTTTTGAGGGTAGAGCTGTGTGATTATCCATTCTTGCTTCAGGCATAGCAAGCCATCTGGAATGCTTATTAAACCCACAGGCAGATCAGAAGGATATAACTCTGATGATGTACATGTACACGGGCTGTACTACATCATCAGAGCATTGCTCCTCTGATGATGTAGTACACATTAGTGGGCCTAGATAATGGATTAGAACTAGCAGAGTGAAAGTTAGACTTTTTGAAGGATGGGTATGGTGGGTTTTTTTCTCCCTCTGGGTAACTGCTGGCATAAGATGTGGAAAGGAAAATTTAAAAGTAAGCCAAGGAGGCTTCAAAACTTGTAAGTGCTCAGCTTGTCAATGGGGAGGGACAAGTGGTGATCGAGAGGCTTAAGGAGACAGTTTTGAAACGCTGAATCACTGCAAAGAGGTCATATGTACTTGTCTGCTTGAACGAAAAGAGACATGGAATGTGTCCAGAAATAACGCCGCTTCTCCAATCCTCCTTTGGTCGGTCATCACCGAGTGGATTTTTGGTACGACTTTGGCTTTTCGTCATACTTCAGTACCACATCAAAAACCCAACACCCTGTGTTATGACACATAGAACTAGTTTTTCAGCAGTTTCCAAATTTATGCTCATCACATATTTGCAAGTACTATTTAGAAATAAGCTTTTCAAATGAACGAGGGATCTGATCAGCTTTCAAAATAGCCATGTGTCTTCTCTTCTGACTAAGTATGAAAAAAAAAATCAACATCAGTAAAAAAGAATAACAGTCTGGGCACTACGTATGGGGTGTAGGTGAATGAAGGAATAACTATTTGCATGTCTGTGGAGCTCTAAAGAGAATTTCTATTTCTCTTTGTTCATAACCCTTCTTGCAACGGTTTTCAGAGGTAGCTGATATTTGTCTAATCATGGAAAGGCGTTTCATGTCTAAACAAAACCTTTTCCTGTGGAAGCTGGAAAGGTTCATAAAAGTTAGGTCATTCAGTCGGGAAACTGAATATGTGCTATGCAATTTAGATAACAAATTGCACGCTTTAAATATCAAACTGTAAATATCAAGAACTCAAAAGAATATTGAAATTTTTGAGCAATTCCAAAGAGTAACAGAACTTTCAAAGAAGAGCCGTACATAGTGAACATATGCTCTAAAAATCATAGCTGTAAAGTAAGGCAAATGCCTGATTTAACAATGGCAAATAGCAAGTACCTAAAGGTATGGATCACATTTTATTAATGCTTAGTGTGTCTCGGGTTTAGCTGCTTTTGTCAACATCCTAAATGTGGGCTGCGTACATCTGCATGTCTGAGTGAAGCGTGCAGCGTGTGTGGGTAGATGCACATTTGTCAAAGCAACAATTAATTATTTTGGGTGCAGAATAGCAGGACTGTAGCAGCAGTAGTGTAATTGTTTTGCCAAAATCTTTACTTTAGTGGGACTGTATGGCTTTCTAGTTCAGTCGTGACCAGATTATCCTGGAGGTGTAAGGGAGAGCTAATAAGAATTCCATCTGGAAGAGTGGCGTTCATAATTTACATGACTGTAAACTGACAGTTTCCCTTTTTTACAGAGGTTGAGTTTTTTCTTAGTACACATAGTGAACCCTAGTTGTGACCATTATGTGTTCCTCTTTACCTGGGCTTGCTCTCTCCTTCTTAGCAAGCATCTGGAGAAGTTCTGTTTCGTCCCTGTGCTGGATAGAAAGAAACTTGGAAAACCCTCCCCTCTGACTGCAAATCAGATGGCTCCTTTTCGGATAATCCATGCTAGCACAGCTCATAGGTAGTAATTTTGGTATGGTGGGTTTGTGTCTATTTCCAGATTTGCACCCGTCTTAGTGAAGCATCCAGCTTTTGCCCATTTTCAAGCCTGCCTTCTGTTCTTTCCCTTGGTGCCTTGCCCTGTTTCCACTCACAGGCACACCCTTCCTTCTCTCTCCCATGAATTGCCCTCTGTCTTCTGGAGTTTGCTTTCTTGCAACCCACTGCAGGGCTGTTGCTTTCCTTCAGCAAAGCCTGCTGTGTCCCCCTCTAACCTGCCCTTGCCTGTTTGCTTCTTTCCCTGCTACCACTTGGTCCACAGCTCCGGCTCACTGGGGAAGGAGATGACAAACTGTCACTTTCTCAAACACCCTCTCCTCCACTGACTGCTCTTAAAGAGGCAGTGGGATAAATGAAATTCAACATGCGAAAGGCTCAACTCCTCCAGAAAATATTCCACCCACAAGTGGGGAGCTTCAAAATCCATTCCTAGCAGTTAATGCTCCATCCTAAATGACATAGCTTTTCAGTAGTGACATGTGCATTGATCTGCATTACAAAAATAAGAGAAATAGCACTTCTTTTCAGCAGCAGATAATTACCAGCGTACATCAGGTTCCCTCCTGCTGATACCCACAGGGTAGAGGGGATGGGAGTGGGCATTAGGTAGAGGGGACGCAGCCAGCTTGCACGTTCAGCCAGATAAATAATATTGATTGGGATTTGTGTAGAGCCCTGGCAACACCCCTCCTTATTGGTTTGATTAGCCACAGGGGTACATTCACTACAGTTACAGGATTTCACCCCAATCACGTCTTCCACACAAAGGTGCTAGTTAGGCTACAAGCAGAAGCAAGCTGGGAGCCGAGAGGTTCTTCAGCCCTTATCAGAAAAGATCACTGTGGCGCTAGTGGAAGAGCTGGATAAAATATGGGACAGACATGTGTAAGAAACCCTCCATCTGGGGGGTGCAGGCATAAGTGCAAAACTCTCTCTTCCCTGCCACCCCTCTGCACCCACCTAGTTTGGAGGCTTAAGACTTGGGGGAAGTAATTCCCGATGGCTAATTGCTGATTTTTGTAGTCTACACGAGGAGGCTACATACACCACTAGGGCAAGGGTCTGCCTTAGGTGCTTGAATGGTCCCTCTCTCTGGGGTTTGGCTCTGGGTCCCCAGTGAGCAGCCGCTGTCCTGTGCAGGTGAATTCAGCTTTGCAGAAACTTCTGAGCTCCTCTGGAATGAACCCGCCTTGGGGTTCAAATTTTTGCAAGGGAAGGGGTGCCACTCACCAGCTGCCAAACGCCTGCACTGCCCTCCAGCAGGACAAGGGCCTTTACTTGACTCATCCCTCTTTGGGACAGATGTCTAAAAAATCACTGCTGTCATTTTTGTGGCTGAACCATTAGTACACAAAAAACCTTAATTTTCACAGGCGTGCTGGAAAAAGTGCAGCTAGCAGGGGAGGGGTCTGCTGCTGCCTACGTGGGACTTTCCCATTTCTCACTTCATAGTCTTTCATTCTTTAGAGGCAAATAAAGCCCATTGGTAATGGGACTGAAAGTGCTCTCTGGGTCTAAGCACGCTTCAGTGTGTTAGATCGACCAAATTTCCTCTCATCAGTGAATGCAATCTGCCGTGAGAAAGTTTTACTGTCTTTGAGTCCTTATGAAAACATTGTTAGATAATTGAGACATTCCCAAACAATTAAGATAACCAGATGTGTCTGTTATTTGTAATTACCTGAACATGAATTCTTTCTTCAAGAACAGTTCCATTTTTTGTGCTTTCCGAATTACTCTAGATAATGGATAGGAGGATTAACTCCTCTGAAAAGTAATCTGTGGTTTGTACCTAGTATGTCTCATTCTGATGCAAAATCACCTCCTCCCAGAATTAAGTACTGGGGCTGAAACAATACTTGAAATGAACTTTCCAGTTCTGCTGTACTTGTGATCCACAGCCTGCAGTGCCCTTTCAGGTGACACCATGGGGTGAACTCTGAGGCTTAAAGTCTATGAACAACCCAGGAAGAAGATGCTAAAATGATCTCTTCAAGCAGGGAAAATTGCTGAAGGCTTGAAAATAGTTTCACAAACCACTTTGTTAAGTAGCACAGTTTGAATAAAAGGGCTTTTGCACATGCTGCATTTGCACTTAGAGCCTCTGCAACGTTTTCATTTTACAAAGCACCCAGCTTTCGCTGCATTGCAGTACCTGAGGCAAAGGAAGTCAAGGCATCCCTGACAAATACACAGTGTAGGAAAGACAGCGCTACATTTGGTCACTCTTTCTTCTAGTGCTTCAGTATCAAGTGGGACTTAGCCCACACCTCAAAATTGTTGTTTTCAGGGCAGCAGTCATGATTTTTTTGTTGCGAAACATGTGTCTTGGAAATCTTGTTCCCTTCCCACTTCATCAAACAGAGCTTGAATCAGAACTGGCCTTTCACAGTCAGTGCTGGGGTATGCATTTGCCCATCCCTTTTCTAAGAAGCCTCCTCCTCAGCTGCTTGCTCCCTGATGGGTTTCACCTCCTGCTTTGCCTGTGGGCCCATGCTGCAGACAAGTGTTTCACCTGGACATTCGTGCCACTCCCATGTACTGCAGGATTTTTGTTAGCAGCTCCTTAAATTCAGCTCCTTGGTCCCCCAATGGACTGTAGGTCAGCAGTCCTTTCTGCACCAAGGGCTGTAGCTTGCTCCTCTGTGCTGATTATTCCTGAATCAGTATCATTACCCCTTGCAGTCCTCCACTGAGCTTCACACTGTGACTTCCTCCAAACTTCTGTTCCTTGTCCTGGTATCATCTCTAACTCCAGGCAAAGGGGAGCACTGTTGCAGCTCAGGGCTATGTCAAGCTCACTGCCTCCCCCTTCCCATCAGCGCTGTGTACCCACTATACCCACTATGGTGCTTGTCCAACCAGCAGTAAGCTCATACAACTCACTAGTCCAGCAGAAAATAGAGACCTGTATTCTTTTCCATGCAGTATTTCTGCTGGGTAAATGAGTTTCATTGGCTCCCCATATGGTTACAGATGTGCCCGGGCTGGCACAAGGGAGGAAGCAGGACCAAGGGCCAGGAGATGCTGATGAGGATGAATATGCATCGGTAGGGTTAAGGGAAAGCATCTGTGCCAGTAGATCTCCTTAAATGTGTTGTGTAATTTTGCTCTTTGTCTCCAAAACAGAACTTTTCCTTATGTGTTTCTTTCTCTTTTTTTAACAACTGACAGCTCTACCAAAGTACTCAAAGTATTTTCTGGCTGGCTTTCAACTTTTCAACATACCGAAGATGTCCTATATCCTATATACTAATCACAGCTATTACCCTCATCTTTGGTACATATCTTACTGCTCATGCTTTCATCATTTGATACCTGGGCAGGGTAAATAGGAAGGTGGGGAACATTCAAGTACCATGGTTCTTGTCTACTTTTCCTCTCCTGGTTACTCCACTTTTACTATACGAGTCAATGGCCTCATCTTTGTCTTCTCCTCTGATAACTTCCTCCTGTTCTGTATGTTTACTTGTGCTTATTATTAATAGCAGTAAGATCAATGGTGATGATGTCACCTTCAGTTATTCCAAGAAAAGTGCGGGTTTTTTTCAGAAAAAAAGAGGAAAATTGATTCTTACGTGGTACACTCTGAATATTTGGTGACTGGTGATTTCAGTATAGAGTTTTTTTTCTCAAAGCTCATTCAAACCTTCTCTCTTTCTCTTTGTCAGTTTTTCCCTGGGCACTGTTATCTTTGTTGTCCCAAAGGAATATCCTTGAATCTGTTAGTCATGCACATACAAGCTGAGACTTCTGTCACCACTTTCCAGCCTGCTGAGGACTTAAAGATCACAGCACTGACTGGGTGCGGAAAATAAATGGGCCTTAGAGATTGGTTGGAAGACAAATGAGAAATGCTTGTTTTCATTCCTGCTAACTAGTTAGAAGGTCTACTCAATACAAGCTAAGATTCATCCTCTCTACTGCATATAGTGAATATGTACAACTTTGAGTACAACTCAAAAGAGTACAACTTTCCCCGGGTATGAAGAGTACGTGGTAGAGTACCTAGATGTTAAACTGCCACCTCCCTCTCCTTCAAAAGTGGAAGGGCATCATTTTAGTTGGTACTTGGGAGTCAATGGTGTTTTCAGGCGGGTCTGAGCATTTTTCATCCTTGGTAAATGTAAAGCAGGATTGCTGGTGCAGGGAGGCAGTTTATTGCTGATGTCTTCACCAGGTTCCTTCAGGCCTGATTCTCCTCAATCAGACAGGTCCTTTTTAGGTCTGTGTGAGTTTTGAATACCTTCAGGGTGGCCAAAAATTACATTGGCAGCAGTGGGGACCGGGGAACCAGGTACGTTTTCCAAGAGACCTGTGTTTTATTGCTTCCTTGTCTCCTTGCTTCCAGGGGCTTTCCCAGGTCTGTTTGAGTCCTGCCTCTCCTGTCTGTGCTTGAATGGAATGGTCTCCCCTGTTAAAACATTTCTCAGAGGCCCCATTTACCAGAAGCTACTTGTGTACCAGAAGCCTACCTGTTAGGTAGGTAGCCAGGCCTAGGTTTCCCATGGTGGTGTATATATTGTATGCATTTTGTGTTATAGGAAAGGAGTGTGCACCTTTCTTTTGTATGGTCCTTTCGTGGATAGTCTATAGCTTCATGCGGCAGTCTTTTGAGCTGAACTATGTACTGGTGCGATAAGGAGGAGTCTTATCTGAAGCAAAACCTGTGCTGAAGTTTGCCATCAGGTGAACTAAGACTTTACAAAGGTTGGCTTGGGATTTCAGGAGTGGCTTGAAAACCTATAATATAATAGAGCACTACACAAAAGGAATTAATTTTAATAGCATTGTGTGTGAGAGCAAGAGGGAGAAGTGTGAAGTCTAGTCACATGGAACCAAAATATAAGGGAAGGGAGGCAGAGGGAGAAGAAAATTGGGCTAGGAAAATTGGGCAAAAAAATGCAATAAAGAAAAAAAAAGACAGGACAAAAGCATGAAGCATAAAGCAGGCTACTAGAAAAGTGTTTGCTCAGTTTGCATATATTGGAGCAAAAGTGAGGCATGATGGGGAAGGAAAGGAAATTAAGCCTAAAACTATTTAGCTAGCTACTGAAGAGTTGCTTTTCTTCCCCTTTCTTGGAGGTTTCATTAAAATGTGTGAATACCCTTTTTTCCCAAGAGCTTCTAAGTGTCTGTTTGTACTAATGGTAAAGCAGACATCGTGGTCCTATGGTAAGCAATGCAGAAGGTGTGGCTGGAGGGGCCTAGAAAAACAAATCCAAGCAATATGCCTCTTTATCAAAATCTAAATGTTTTGTCAGATGCAAGTTGGTCTCAGGGAGATGCATTCCTCCCAGGAATGCTTCTAGGGAAGGACTTGAGGGCTTGGCAGGGCCATGAAAAGTGCTTCAGGCGTTGGACTTCCCATTTCCAGGTCACTCCAGTCCTCCAGGCTGCTTACGCAGCTCCTTCCCCCTCTCTGCCCAACAGTCCCCACAGATATAAAATGGAAGTTTACAGCCCCTGCCTCGCAAATGCACTGTGCGATTCATTGCCTGTTATTTTCCAATGTGTAGAGACAAGGTAGAGAAGCGTGACAGGCCTAAGCCAAGGATGGCTGAGGACAGCACTGGCCTTGCGGGCTACCGCTGAGACCCCTGCACAAACAGTATTGAGACCTGTTTACCCAGCCTGCCCTCATCACAAATCTTGTATTTCCAAATGAATATTTTAAGGGAAGGGAATTGTGTAGATTGTTAGTGTAGCTTATTAGGTTTTAAAAATTCATGTTTTCTAAATTCCCAGTATTATTTTCCCCTTGCTTTAAAGAAAAGGGGGGAAAAAAATCTCTTTTCAATAAGGGCTTAATTGTCTGTTTCATCTGGAAAGCCCTCTGAATTGAAACTCCCTTCTCCACAGTGCTACCTGAGCATGTCGTGATTTTCTTCTTTTGAATTGTCTACTGTACAGTTTGTCTCACTTGCAAGCTTTTAGCTAGAACTGGACATTTGCAGCCAGACAGAGGAATTTAAACTAAATAGCATGTTGTGGACTTGTCGGGCTCCAGTGTTCATTAGGGGCTGTGCTAATGCCAAATACTCCTGACCATCAACATGAACCTAAGGGTGAGGCTCATCTCACTCCACTTGAGCCATCTAAAAACTAAGCTGCTGTTTTAATCACTTTGACGTTGCCAAAGGGAGATCTACCAAAGGTGGAATCTTGCCTATCTTAGGCATTTTTGTCCAGGAACCCTCTGGGTTTGCCCAGCCAACTCTGTTAATGGTGGGCTTGGACTGGGTGCTTCCCTTTTACACAGCTTAAGCCATGTGCTGGGTGCTTCCCTTTTACACAGCTTAAGCCATGTGCTGGGTGCTTCCTTTTTACACAGCTTAAGCCATGTGAGAAGAAGCCCATGACATGGAGCTCCAGATGGGGCTTCAGCTGTTGGAGTAGAGCATTCCATTGATTGACCTGGACTCTAATGTTGAGAAACAGTGGCTGGAAGAAAGCTGGAATCCAAAGAAATGGAGGCTGTCCCAAGGTACCCAAAGCGAAGGGTAGCAACACTTGCTGTGAATTGATACGATCATTGAGAAAGCTATGTAATTGGAATGAATACTGTTTGTGCTGAGACATACACATGCTGACTCTGTGATGGGCAGCAGCTGAAGCAGACAATCATATTTTTAATGTACTTTGTGTTTTAGCATAAAAGTTTCCCAACTCTTAAAAAAAAATGTTGCAACAAAAGTACTCCTTTTTTATTTTTAAAACAAGGGCCCACTACACGTGACTCTGCTGGGATTATATCACCCTGATACTATACCAGCTAAAGCGAAGGGCATTAATACTAGCTTATTGAATGTAGACTTGCAACTCAGATGAGAGTATTTCACTGAATTTCCCATTACATCTTTCTAATGACCTTACCTCTGTGTTTGAGAGATGCCTGGACTAAAAGCAATCTTTTCTCTCCCTCTTTTCTTTTTTTTTTTTAAGTTCCTGGAGAAACAGATTTATCTATCAGGAAACAATACGCTTTACCTGGAGTACCTCGGGATATGGAAATTTGGTCTTCTGTCTCATTTCATTACCAGACTTGGAGCTTAGGTTTGACAGTGGTGGGGCTGCCTTGTAATATGTGGTTAAGGACAGACACCTGAACCTGGCAGAGTTTTGCAATAGAGGACAATAATGAATATGAGTGGCAAATCAATTAAATGACAGATAATTCACCTGCTCACCAAAACCTCAAAGAGTCACTGGGTTGGAGCTGCCATAGGTGTGTGTGAAAGACTAGGTGCCCCAGAAGCACCCTGTTGTGCTGACAGACAGGAGTACCAGCACTCAAAGATAATTTAGGATATAAAACCCCTCTGCTGTTACTGTCAGTACCCGGGTACATTGCAGGAATGCCCCTTCCAATAGTGCTTAGAAACTGTTCAGAAGGCATAAAATATGCTAAACAGCTGTTAAAGGGGAAAAATAACACGTGGCAGAGAAAGATGAAGGATATGCATAAAAATATATTGAAGACACTTCTGATCAAAATGTGAAATATGACATTTTTCTATTTGTGATGCTGCAGAGTGCAGTAGCTGTGGTGGTGGCAGGGCTGTGGAAAGGTTGTTTTTCTATTACGGGCAAACAAAATGAGGGTAAAATTTTAAGCTGAGGAATTTTCTGCTGCTAAAAGGCAAATTACTGCACGCACTACTACAAAAGAGCAGGGGTAAACAATACAATATGCTGCGAATTGCAGATGCGTGTGCAGTAATGCCATGAATATATTAACTTCCCGTGTTGTCAAGGCAAGTGACAGCGACTGACTGAAATCCAGAAAGGAGCTACTGTCAGCGCGGCACTCGCCTGGGCAAAGTCACATCGCTCCTAATAACGAAGTCTATTCCGTTTACATCTGACATGGTGATCGAGAGGCTCTTGTTTGGGGAATTCTATTTATTTTGACCCAGGGAAGTCCACTGAGCTGCTGGATCAGGCTCCAGCCTCCTGCTATGGCAATTAGACAAACTCATCCACACTGTTTCATCAGTAGGACTGAATTTTCTGCACCTCTCTTTCCTTGTAGCAACTTTTTTCCCCTCCTGCTGGACTTTGCTGTAGAAAGGACAAAAAGAAAAGTGCAGGAGTAAATAAAGCAAGCTCTTTGGAACTGTGCCTTGGGTGCTCTGGCCATTAGGAGAAAGGGTTATTTTATGAGGGGCAGTGAGTCACAGAATTCTATGAGTTTGTGCCTACAACTGTGCACCAACCTATGCAGAAAACGGACTTGTGCAGCCCTAAGTTTCTCTTTCCTTATGCTGTGCATGTCCCCAGGAAAACCTTTCAAAGACTAAATCAGTAGGTTTAGTCCGTGTCCCAGTTTGATTAAGGTAGGTCTGTATGTGACTTACCCTGCGCTGAACATATCCAAGGCAGGAAGGTAAACATCCCATTGTGCTGGATTTGATGAAAGAAAATCCTGGAAAACGTTGCACTTGTCTAAGAAAACTGCCAGAGGCAGATTATTAGGTCTGAATTAAAATGCAGACGAGATTCATTAAATTGTTGACCCTGCCCCCTCCAAAAAAAAGTCAGGTTGCCATCTTAAATTGACAGCATTAGAGACAAATTATGTGCACTGATTAATAAGTGTGGGCTAAATTACGGCTCAGAGAGTGGGTGGAGTGCTGTGGGAATGGGAAACGAGGGAAGGAGCGAAGGAGGTGAAAGCCATCCTGCCTGTGGGGACAGGGCAGTGCCAAGGGATGGGGGGGTCCTGTGGCACCGGGGGTGCAGAGGGGGGTGAAGGATGATTGATGAGGGGGCAGGAGGAAGCTGCTGAGCCTCCTCCAAGGATCCCATTCCATCCGGGAGGGAGATGTGGACGTGGTACCCACTGTACAGCAGTTTGCCAACAAGCTCCCCTGGGAAGACCAGTGGTGGGGAAGAGTGGTGAGCTCAGGGGCTATGTTACCCATTTTCTTTGGGGGAGAGGGAACTTCTCATTTTAAAAAAGAAGGAAAAAAACCACCCCAAACCTTGGAAGGGTCAGATTTAAGATGTGAAATAGGAAAGGTAGGGTAAATGAGAAGCCAATTTCCATCACATGGGAAAAAAAAAAAATTGACCATTTCACCATTTCAGATAAAAAAGGAAAAAAAAAAGTGTATTACAGTAATACAAGTATGTGTATTACTCACAAGATATAATTCTCTGAAAATACTATGACCAGTACATAAATAGCAAAATGAATGTTATTAACATGTTAATTTTACTAACCCTTTAACCTATTGATTAGCCAAACAGAAGGAAACGCCTTTTCACTTTTTCAACCTTTCTTCTACACCTCCCCACCCCCAACTGTTTAACCTCCCATCTCGAGCTCTGGCATAAATGTAAGCCTTTATTTGTGAATATTCCGATAAGCACTTTGCTCCAACTATTTTAAATTTTAATTTTAAGGTTCAGTATGGCAGCACAGATTCTCATTTGTTAGGCTATTAGAAAAAAATGTTTACAGAGAAAACAGTGTCATTGTTTAGTGCTCTTAATTGACCATCTGCCTGGTAAAGAAATGTCCAAAGAAGGATAAATAAGACTATAGTACACTTATTTATTTATTTTCTTTGTGCAATGAGTAAATTAGGAAAAGCAACAGCAGATCCAAACTAGACAAGACATTGCTAAATCAGGCTGCAAGTGAAATCATGTCATGAATACATTAACTTTTATTTCTCTCAGTGTCAAGACTCGTGTCTGCATCTTCTTCCAAGTTTGTTGGGAAGAAAAAGGAGGCCAGATCTTGGTGGGCACTGTGGAGTTGACAGCATTCATCTTTTAACAAAGTCAAGCATATGCTGCTTTGAGTGCAGCATCTTTGCATGCTCAATGACGTGTTTAATGTCACCTTTCCCACTGTAAATCATCCCTGAGTAAATCCACAAGGGAGAGTGGTACTAGGAATTAAGCAGGAGAGAAATAAAATTCATGACCATGTGGTTCTATCTCAGGGAATTTGGTACGTATTGACAAGAGAGATTCACACCTGACGGGGCCGAGAGCTAATTTGTAGTGAGGCTGTTTATCTTCTGCCTGAAAGGAACGCTTTTTCATATTTAATGTGCATTTTCCTCATCTCTGTGTGTGTATGTGTTTGTGATTTAACGTGGCTAAGGGTACATCTGGTTTTGCTGCTTGGCAAAAATGTAGTTTCAAATTTTGGGCTAATTCAAAATTCTGTTTTTTTCCTAGTGAAAGTAAAGGAGGGGCAGTTTGGTCTTCAAAAACCAGATTTGATGTTTTCATTGCAGAAGGCACTGTCTTATGTAGGGAGCATTTGATCTGTTCTTGCAACATTTGTTTAGTTTTGAAATGAGAAACGGAAAAAAACCCAACAGTATTACCATGCTAAACCAATATGGTAAATGACCAAACTGATCTTTTGTACTATTTGTCTTCCAACATTCCAGGTGGAAATAATCCAGTACATTTATATTTTGATTTATTACAGTGTGGAGTAAAAAATAAAAAACAACAGAGAGAGGCAATAGGAAAAAAGAGGGGGGAAGAGGAATGAAATAAAATAGTAGTAAATAAAAAAGTAAGAATTGCATTTAAAAATAATAATCTCTCAAAACATTACCTTCCAGTTTTGAAAGGCACCAGAATGTCTGTAAGGGGAGCCCCGGTTCTGCCTCCTCCACAGCCACTGCCATGTCCCTACAGCGGTGCAGCACTCAGGTGGTGACAGCAACCAGTGCCCTCACAACAATTAGCAGCATGACAATGGCGATGACGCCGGTAGGTAACATTTCCTCGTACTTAAAAAGCTGGCAGTGTTTTAGCCATCAGTTCCCACAATGACAAATGTACTAATGGCTCAAAGTGAATTTTCCTTCCATAAAACCATTCCTTTGATGCCTTCCCTTGATTCCTCAGGTGCATCGTCCCTTGTCCACCTGTTCCCCACTGAAACCTTCCTTTTTTCCATCTCCCCTAATTCCAGCTTTAAATACTCACTTTAATTATTCTTTGTTTCTTTCCTTTCCCTTGGTACTTACTCTTGTGCACAGATTCTTCATGAGTTTTGAGGGAGTACCTCAAAATCTTGGTTTTCTGCCTGATGGCTTTTGAGAAGGGGTGATAGCTAGTGGAATCCAGCTATCATTTGTCTTAAAAACACCAACATGTAATATATTGCCTCTAAATTTAAAATTTTATTTCCCTCCCATTTCTGGAGATCTCTTGTTAGTGCCAACTGCATTTTTTCAGAGATCAATGACCCACCTTTTTACTAATTTTTTTTCCTTCCAGTAGGGAATATAATAAATTATATAATAACTTCCCTAATAGCTTCCCTCAGCAGGTGCACGAATTGTGCAGGGTACTGCACCTTTTCCCTGACCTAGGACACTCGAAGTTATGAGGTCCTAAGTCTTTCTTTTATAGCTTCTGAACTAGAACCGAGGGAAGTAGACATCCAACTGCACTGAGACCAAAATTCCTGCTCAGATAGCCTCCTGTTTGTGCATGCTGACGTCCCCATACACACCGCCTATTTCACTTGTTCCTATATCAGTTTTGATAATGGTATAATAATGACTTCTTGAAGATGCCTTTATAAACTGCATCTGTACCCATTTCCCTGGCACTAGGTGTATGTGCTGGCCCCCGTATGCCGGCACGCACCTTGCTAGGGTAGATGCTTGTACATGGAGCCTGCGCCTGCATTTTGTCTGCATGTGCTTTGGAGTACCAAGCAGAATAAATGGCTCAGAAGAATCTGATTGACACCAGTAGTTTTAAGCTCATGCATGTCTAGCTACTTGTTCAATTTGTTTAGTCCAGTGGTCTCCTTTATTAGGAGCCTTAGGGTTTTTCTTTTGATTTGGCAGGATGATTATAATGAGAGCTCCTTAGTGCTACTACACCAGGGTATCTGCCCACTTGCTCTCAGTTTCTGCTATATAGCTTGTGATTAATGTAAAACAGTCAGATGCCCTTCAGATCAGTCGAATTTGGGGATTCTATTACAAACACGAAAAGCGTGCTGGCCGCACAAAGCCCTTGGTGGTACCAATTAAAGACAGCGTCATTCAGAGTTGGCACTTCTTATGCCGCTGTGTTTTTGGTTTTTTGTTTTTTTTTTTTTCTTTTTTCTTTGCATGGCAAATCTTCTCCATGGCAGCGGTGGCCCCTCCACCACTGTGCACCTGTGCCATGCTGCAGCTCCAAGGCATTACTTCCTTGGGTAGTGGGGAAACACCTTGCTTTCCGCTCTTACTGCCCAATTTCTGCACCCCTTAGCTAGCCCTCCAACTGGCCAGACATGAGCACTGCGATTTGGGCACAATACCTCTTCCTGTCATCCTGCAGGGGTGGGGACTATTGACTGGACTGCCCCTAGCAGAAAGCCCTGTGGTGCCCCTTCCCTGCTGGTGTGGTGGCTCAGGGCTGCTACTGCAGCTCATTTAACAAATTTCACGGTAAGACCCCAGCTTATCAACATTATCTTTATTCCAGTCAGTATTCCAAGTATTCCTTGAACGTCACAAGTGAAGAGCTGGATTATTCACAGAGTGTCCAGTGTTAAATCCTATTTACATGCAAAAGTTGTGCCAGCTTACCCTGAGGTTAAATCAGAGCAACCCCCTTCTGCGAGGACTCTTCTAAACTAATGAGAATGACCTCCCATAATTTCTTTAATTAAAGAACAACAACAACCTAAATCAAGATAAAACATGCTTCATGTTAAATAAGGTTGGCCAAGCAAATGGTTTTGCATTGCTTGAAATGCTGACTACACTTTTTGCACTGACTGAATTAGGCGAGTGCTTTGGGCAGAGCAAATCTCAGCTCTGGTTTCTGACTTCTGGTTGAGCAGCTGCAGCAGTGTGTGTGTGTGTGGGTGTGTGGGTGTTACACCTGCCCCCACCAAAGTCAACAAAGGTTTTGCCTCTGCCTGTGAGGTGGCCAAGGTCTCTCTCCAACATACATATTCTGTGTTGAATCCCATGTATCACTTTCGATATCTCGCAAATTCATATAAAGTGTCTGGATCAAGACAAAGTGTTATTTTTCATGAAAGTTACTCCCTCTCCTGCTCTGTGGTTGTCAGAAAGGAATAAAACTGCACTATACAAGAGCAGAGAGAAAAATCCTTTATTTCTGAAATTTTATCTTCCAGAGTCAGGATTTTTTCTTGCATAAGGCTCTCCATAAATCTGGGGTCTTGTAACTTTGATCTATTCACCCTCTGTCTACAGCATATACTCCAAACGCACGTTTTTCGTAATGGACTACAAGGAATTGAGGAACCCTTGTGTAAGAAAAAAAACCAGTACTGGTTTCTTATATCTCTGCCCATTTCTTAAAAAAAAAAAGACCTTTAAAAGCTACTTAGATGACACTTTCTGTTGTGAAGGCAATGGCTATCCTCCTTGCTTTCATTGCTGATTCAGGAAACTGCTGAGAACAGAAGTAGCCTTGTTTTCCATCCAACAACAACAACCTCATCGCAAATCTTGTGACCGTCTAAGAAGATCATCTTGTTTATCTCAAGATATCCCCTTCTAATCCAGCTGTTTTCTAAGTCTGTCCTGAGAGATGATTATTCAGCTGCTTTTCTCGGCCCTAAACCCTTCACTTGCTCAAAGAACCCGTTCATGCAGGGGTTGGTGTCGCCCCATAGAAGTGTCCCCATCAGTGCTCAGACCCTCCTCGAAGGGCCTCTATGCCCAGCGAAGCCAACCAGAAAAGTTGCCCAAAAGGCTATGGGACATCAGCTTTAGTTCACTGTGTCCGTATCTTACTGTAACAAGAACATTATGAACAAAATCACTGTGATTAATCCTAGCAGAAAATGTGGGCAAAACTGGAATGTGATTTTCTTCTCAATCAATATGATGGAGCTCCCACCAATCTTTTAATAATGTTTTATTCATGGATGAAAAGATACTAGGGTCCCAATATATTATAGCCATTCACGTTTAGACCTGTAAATGAACCCAAAAATAATCGTAATATTTTGCTGCCTGCTACATGTAAAGTATACACTCAGCTTACTAGTATATAAATTAAAGATAAACTGCATTTAATCCCATTAAGCATTAAAATGTAAGCAAACAAATTGACTAACAAAATATAGCAGGATGGCAGAAAAAGAAAATAAGCTCAGAAAATAATTGGTTCTAAGGAAGTTAATGAAAGTTTGTAGTGTGCTTTTTATATGAATAGAGTTCAGAAGAGATTATTTTTTTGAAGTGTTACTCACAAATCTCCCATATCCACAATAGATCTTTTGTTAACTGTACCTGCACATTTATTGTGTATGACAGCCTAATAAAATGAAGTCATTTTAATAAACATTGTATCAGAATATCCTATCTTCTACGTGGCAATGCGAATTTCCACTACTGAAGGAAACATTTAACATTCTCACCATTTTAATACTTTTAATAAATATTTGCAATTCCTGTGATAACACATAATGGCAGAAAAATGCATTGCCTCCAAAATTTATGTGGCTGCTGGCAGGTGGCCATTTTCCAATTTTCTGTCTTGCTAATATATATTTATTATGTATTTCGAAGTTTTTTTTTTTTTTTTCCAGTATTTGGCTTGCTACAAAATCGCTATTTCTTTTACAAGAGAAAGCACTCATGACAAAGAAATTCCGATTTGAACCTAAAACTGACAAATGGACATCTGCTGGCCAAGCCGGAGAAGAAAAGCATTTGCCCGACATAGCTCTCAGTTTGATCCTTTCCCATCAGCCAAAGCCACAATACGTTTGGATCAGAGACTCATATTCCAAACTGATAACAAGAATCAGTTCTCGCTTTGTAATATTTTCTGAAGTGTGACATTGCATTGCATCATGTTACGCATGACATGACATGAAATAACATAACGTTACATGATGGGTTATGACATAGGGAAGCAAGATGCAAGTTAATGTTATGCATTACATATTTTTTTTTCTTCTAAATTGTTGGATCAGAGCGTATGATGAGCTGTGAGTTGTCTCTTCTATGCTGGCTTTATACATCGTTATAGTATCTGAGCATCTACCAGCAGATAATTAAGCCTATATTGACAGCTGAAATCCTTGAATCTTTCAATAAGCACATATCGTTCCCTGTATTTATGTGGTAGTATTCATTTGAAGAGCAAGGGAGCAGTGACTGTCTAAGTATGAAGCATAAACAGACAGGCAATAAGAAGTGGTAAAACTACTAAAATGATATATACTTATCCTCTAAATCGAAGGAAGCTGATTTTGTAAAACTCTTTATTGCATTCATAACAAAGCAGGGGATATCCTGTATCACAGTGCATGTGCTTCTTGAAGATGCTTTCTGGTAGCAAATGATGTTCAGAAAGTGCGATTTGTTATCAGAGAGCTATTTACGATGGCCAAGATAGAAGGGCACTGAATAAATATCTATAGCTCTCAGGAACTGAAACACGATGGTGCAATAGATGGAAAGAAATATCTCAAATAAGCAGAGGAACACAACCTCCCTACCAAAGGTGACTGCAAATTCAATACCTTTTTCTTTTGGTTTTGTTTTATTTTTTTTTCAAAGCTGTGAAGCAACAGGATAATCCAAATAACACTAATCATATCCTGTAAAGGAAAGGAAAAGATTGCTATGTGCCTAAGCAGGAAGTGGTATGTTGGGGGTTTTTTTCTTAATGTGCATGAGAGGGAATTTTTGCTAATTAGAACTGTATAAACCAAGACCAACTAGGAGGCCTTTTCAGACTTCCCTGCCAATGAAACCTGGGGCAGATTAGTATTATTGCTTTTTACCATTGCTCATAGGTAAAGCATGGGCATGTAGCCACCAGTAGATTCTGATTCTATCGAGATGACCCAATATATGCAGCATTGTGAAAATGAAACTTGGGATGCTTGCGCGTTATTAGTATTGTGAACACCTTCCCATGCCCCCACCCTCTAACTGAAATTAAATTTTCTCTGTGATGCACTCTAAAAAAATATAGGGGTAGTATGAAGAAGTAATTGTACAAAACACCAATGTGCCCTGTGGTCAGATTTTCAGAAGTGGTGAGCACATGCTGTTTCCAACAACTTCAGAAAGAAAATAGGTACACAGTGCACTGGCAACAGGAAGGTACTGTTTTGGGGCCCACTTCTGTCTTGGTGCCCTGGAAATCATTTCTCTGATAGGAGTCAGCGCAGCTTATTGACCATGCAGGTGACATGCGTCGAAATTAAAGATTGATGGCTGACTTGTAATGAATTAGGAGTTAAAGGTACAGAGTGTTTTTCTTATATATAATTTATATTTAGCTGCTGTCAGACTACATTCCACTTATCCTGGCCTTGTTCCAAGAATGCATTAGCATTACCACAATTAGTATGAGAAAAATTAGGTTTCTTCAACCTGTATTTCAATAGGACTTTAGGACCTCAGCAGCAGGTGACAGGACTTCTTGCCAAGATGCACAAATAGATGGACCATTATTAAGGCTGATTTGTGATGCTGATTTGTGTTCTTCCTCTTCTCCATCTATTATTTTTCCTTGATTAAACTAATTCCTGGAATGATAAATATGGTCTCCCTAGCAAAAGAGAAAGACTGTCTTTTACCTGTCCTCACAACATCAGGAGAGGTAGATTTGCCTCATCAGATATTGTTAAATATGCTCTAAAAAAACTTTTTGGCCCTAAAGAAGGAAGTGACAAAAATGTGGTTCATTTTTGGCACCTTCCATGCACTTCTTAACACCAGAAGCACAGTCCTGCCTCGCTGCAGGTGCAGCAGAAGAGGTGCAAGTGAGGAACATGGTGCATGGCCACAGCAATGAACACTGTGTCTTTCTGCAAAGGATCACTGCATCTTCAGCGCCCGGTATGAAAAAAGGGGCCAATCCCCACCAATTTGTGGGTTTTTTTCCCCCTGGTGCAGGCTTCAGAGATAAAAATATTGATGTCAGAGGCAGATATAGGCAGGCTGGCATTTGCTGAACCTACCTTGGCTCAGTGAAGCTTGGCAAGCTCAGTGAGGTGATGGTATAAAAAAAAGAATAGGACCGTTTGCTTTGATGAAAGCAAGGCATAACTGCTGTGGCTAAAAACTCAGATTTTCACTGTCATGCCCGACAGAGTGTATTTGCTCAGGAAAAGTTGCAATTCGTGTTAGATTACTAGTTGGCATTTGACTGTAATTCATACAGCAATAAAGGCTACAGAGGGTCTAGTTAGGAAAAATGCGGCTGAGCAGTATGTAATAGCTGCTGGGGCACACAGGCTGTGTTTAAGTTAATCCACTGCCATCTTTCTTTATCTTGGTCAGACACCACATTCATGTTTTCACCAAAGCAGCAAAGTGACTTTTCATTATGCAAACTACTGTTGCTTCATGGTCTGGGAAGCCCTCAGAGAGGGTGCTGGGAGGGTGGCTTTCTCTTTCCCTGAACTAAAAAAGGCCAAGACTACAAACAGTTTAACTGAGCAATAGGACTGGCTACTGTACAAGAGGTTAAATCTCCATAATTTGCTGGGGAATTATGGACCAGTTGCTTCATTGTCTGCATTTTTGTTTTCCCCTTTACATGACCTATGTTGGCCCCAGTTTAGGAAAGAATCGCTATTTGGAAAAGTGCTTACTGGACTTCACATGAACGTTTCAGTGCTTTCCTGAACCAGTCCTGGAGATGCTGCAGCGCTGGAGGTAGAGGAGCCAAAGGCACATTTTTCACTGATGATCATAGGCTTGTGCCAGGACTAAAACTGCAGTTTGGAAGCGATCAGGTAGAAATTTTCTGAAAATTAACTGATCTAATTCTTTTTCATTCTTTTTCTATTTTGAAACTAATTCAACTGAAAACCATGAGAACTGGGTGCAAACATTTCAGTTTTCCACTAGAATTTCTCAACTTTCTGAAAAACTATAGCAGTCTTGAATACCTGTCCAAAAAGATAATTATTTGTAATAAATAACATTATATAATTATGTAAACTATCATATAAATATTTATACATGTTTATTTTAGATATAATTTATATAATAAACAATTGATATACTTTATTAAGAAATACTTGTATAAATTATTTATTATAGAGTGATGCTATAATACAACTATATAATAAACATAGTATATAATTATATAGCAATATATAATTAGTATTAGGGATTCAGGAGAAAAAATGTCATGATTTTTCTTCACAATGGACAACATTCAAATATTGGGTGGACAGATGAAAGCCCCTTCTAACCCCTCCTCCTGCCACTTAAGTCAGTGCCAAAGTGCAGCTCAGACACTTGCACATGAATTCTCTGTTACCAAATGGTAGACTTTTCTATATGCTTTTTTTTGGCTAATTGATTTCTTTTTTTCTGCATTTACAGCCATGCTGCCTTTTTAGGACTGCTCTGTGGACTTGCTCTCATGTGATATTTTGTTCCGATTAATCCGTCCCACGCTAGAGAACTTGTCTGTGTTTTGTTTCCATTTGTTTTATTAAGTGGAGGATACGTCATTAAGTTTTTGTGTTGCTCGTGTTCAATGGAAGTTGATAAGAACCAGATATTTGAAGAAATGGAGAAAAGTAGATTAAAGATTTCCTGTCCCCTCATGGCTAGCTTTCTCTTTGATGAAGTGAAGAATTTGTGAGCGGACACAAGCGGGTGGCACAATGATTTCTCCTGATAAACCAACTGTATCAGTAGTCTGAATCTTAGCATCTTTTGATAATGATTTTCTTGGGAGAGGAATTTGCGTATACATATTTCTTACTCTGGTGCATACATGCTGTTTCCTTAGCAATGGACTGTGGATTATGGTCCAGCTCTGCTGAGTCAGTTGTCAGAGTATAATAATTCACTCAGTCTTTTTTTTTTCTGTGGGATGCCCTAGTATTTTTAGCTCAGGACGCTCTCTGAAAGGGGGCACACCAGAAGTTCTAATCTTACAGTGCGAAGGTTGCCTCAGATATGAATGGCAGGTAGATGAGCAGGAAACAAAGACATTGTTAAAAAACCCCGACAAATGGCACTTTGCACAAATGATGCACTTGAGCAGTGAACCTGATCATCATGCAGAGATTTAAACTTGTGCTGATGCTGCATCGTAGCACCCCAGCCCTTTTGAACCTCAACGCCCAAACCTGCAGGGGAGCGTGTGCCTTCCCCCCAACAGCGAGTGCGTTGCTGCCAATTTCATCCATGTCAGTGAGTTTAGTTTGCTTGCAAAAGATTTCTTGGAAGCAACTTTTCATTACAAAGGGTGGCCTTTAAAAAAAAAAAGAAAAAAAGAAACAGAACCGCACAAAAACAAGCAAAGAAAACCACCTGACAACAGGGAAAACTGTGGCACTTCTCCATGAATCTTCTTAAGCTCATACATTTTATAAGTATTTAATGTGATCGCTTGTAGGAATAGACAGCATCAGATGGTGGCAACAACTGCAAAGAACAGCTTTTTCCTGTCGCTTCTTTTACAGTCCAGCCCAATAGTCTTCCTAACAGATACCACTTGCACAGTATCACCATTTCTCTTAGGATAATCAGTATAGGTTGGTAATAATGCATAGCAACATACAATTAAAAATTAATAGTGAAATGATTACATTATTCTCTTCTAGCAGGAAAAAAAAAAATCTACCTTACAATAAAGGCCTTTAAAGCACTTTGGCTGTTTTCCAAAATAGCTAATTAATACTCCACCTAGCACTACTTCTGCGAAGCAGACGTGCTATTGCCAGGCAGGAATTGCTAACTGTCCGTCGAGGAGCGGGGCAGGTGGCAGGGAAGGCTCTGCTCAGCGTCCCTCTGCGCTCAGCCATGCCAGTCGTACCACGCCAGGAAAGCCTCCTCAAATGGCAACAGCACGGCAAGTCAGTCGTCTTTGTTGCTGGAATAATCCGTGACATTCAAAACTGAGAGACAATGCATTGGGAAGTCTAGAGAGAGTGGATTTGCTTTTCTCAACACTAAAACAACGGCTTTGCAATGTTACACATATTATTCTGATCACAAAAGTATCTTGCATTAGGGCTTTCAGCGTGAGATAATTGACCTTGACATTGCTTTCAGCTAAGGGCACATAACTCTTATCGCAGTGACTTATCTTGAAGAAAAGCATGCAACTGCAAAGAATATTTACTTACTATCTTCACTTTTTTTTTTTATTCTTGGAAACTGCACTGCAAGGACAAGTAGGCAGAAGTGTAGTGAGGGATGGAAGGTATTTTATGTGGATGAACACATGAAGAGGTGATTATGTATTGCTAAAAGTCTAATCCTTGGATAAACTACAGTTTGCTATTAATTCTTTGGACTTGCTTAGCTGCTACTTAACATTTCCATGACTTAACAATTATATTCTTGAGCTAAGAGTAACTTTTCGACAAAATGTGTAGGGATTAGAAACATTGATAATTGTATTAATTAATATTAATGGGAGTGACAATATTTGTAGTCATATGACAAACATGAGGAAACCAGGGCTTTAATTTTATCAATTAATTCTGTTTCTAATTGCTTTCACTATTCAATTGTCAGAATGTGTTCCACTTGCGAAAAGGAATGTGTTAAGGAGGAAACACAGACCAAAGCTAAGGGGAAAGAGAGATGTCTATTTGTATGTGGTATCGTCTGTTACCCAGAAGTTTATTTAACCCTGTCTGTGGGCTTTGCATTTTCTCCTATCTCTCTATTTATTATAAATGCCAATTATCTGGAGTAATGGGCTCAGTCCCTGTTGAGATGGGTTAGTAGGTAGAGAGGCAGTCAAAAGCAGAAAATGCCACTTACTGAAGAGCTCTCCAAATTGCCAAATATCCTCCTTCCCACACCTTCCCATAGGTGCAGGATGAGGACAGGACAGCAAGACAAGCAGACCTTAGAAAAGAGAGCTCAGTGTGTATATCTATACCTACTACTCAGATTTCTTTAATACATTTGATTGGATCGAAGTTGTCTCTGGAGGAAGGCAGAGAGCTGCAGTCCATTGGCCTTAATCCTTCCCTGTGCTCCCGTATCTTTATACTGCTCCACCAGCTCAACACTGCTGTAAAACCAACATAATCCACCCTCAGCGCTCCCTGGTGTGAGGGAAATCCCTCACCAGATCCCTCGCTGAGCATCACAGCTGCCACAGAAGCTTCTTGGCACCCGGAGGAAGGCAAAACCCTCCCTGCAGATGTGTCCAGTGCAGGGCAGAGCTGTGAGATGATGCCCTTGCTTCGTGTCCCAGCAGGCTGGGCGTGTGCCAAACCCCAGCCATAAGGGCGGAGGCATGCACTGGGGAAAAAAATCATACCCATAAAGTTTTCTGCATGAAAATCTTCATGTCCTGAAACTGCTCTCCTCAGAGAGATTTCAGCCCATAAAGAAATCTTAATGCATTGAAGTTTCCCTCCGCACAGAGCCTTCACCACATAACAATCCAAGAGGCCAATAAAACAAATAATGACTATCTCCTGGGGCAGCCACAATAAAAAAAAATGCTGCCAGCTAAAAATTGTGCCTTTGATGGCTCTACAGGCAAGATATCAACAATCTCTACAACTGCTAATCCCCTCGTGTGGTTTTACGCTTGCTGCCCACACAGTCTGTGCCCGGGTGCTCTATGCAACATTTTCGGATCTGCTTTTCTTCTCAGCTCATCCCTCCTCCGGTCTTCCTTAGGATTACGCCCCTGTAAGCTCTTGAATAAATATCTGACCAAACATTGCACGTACAGATGAAGGAAGCCATCACCTGGTAAATGCTGGTTTAGTTGCCTTTTGTCTTCTGCCAGCTAAACTGGAAAACGTTGCTGTCTGCTCACCTTAGCTATGGGGATGTTGGGCACTAGCACGGGAGGGAAAGTGGCCTGGAGAGTTCCTCATCAACACCCCAGTGAATCTGGGGGGACTCGCCGATGAGAACGAGGGAATGACGCCCAAATTTCTGCTTCTTGTGGGATGGATACTCTGCCCATCCCATTCCCCTCAGCAGATGCTGATCCCTAGCATGTTTGCATCTATGTATATTTTTAGGATAAAATCAGGAAGCATGATTTTATCTTGCGCAATCCACATTGTCAAAAGACATTCAAGACAGATTCAGATTTTTGCAGTGGTATAACCGTTGCTTCTTCTCCGCATCCCCGTCAGGGGACAGAGATCAGAATTAGTTGTGTTTGTTTCCACTACACCGGGATGGACCTGTGAGCCTTTGCTTTTCCCCATCAGGAAGCATAGATTTAACGTATCGAATGCACCAGAACTGCTTAATGAGTGCTCAGTGAATATTAATAAAAGTTTCGACGTTGACTCAGGCTACAATGGATGAGAAGTTTGAAAGCTTTGGTTCAAGATTACAGGAGGCTGTGAGAAAATATGCTATCCAGCAGCTAGCATATAGTGCAGATATTTCACTATCCAGGGATCTCTAATTACTAATAATGTACAGGAACAGTATGATATGTCCTTACAATTGCAGAATCCTTTTCAAAGATAATCTTTAATAGTTTATTTGACAACCTGTAAAATTACAGAAAATTATTAGTCTTGGGAATTACAAAAATCCCCATAGTACAGTCAAACAATAAAATTATAATTACCTGTGGGTAATTGAAATTTAACTGTTTTTTTATTGTATATTACACATCAATAGCAACATAAGTTCAAGAGTGTCCCACTCCCCTCCCTTTTCTTTCCCTTACAGAAGCAGGGAAAATGGACAACCCTGCTGGTAGCTTGTGAGCCCTTGTCACAGAACAGAGCTTGAACAATTTCGATTAAAGCAGTCTGTTCGAGACTGTCATTAGACCTGCATTAAATTACATATCTGGAATGTTAAAAATAAAGAGTATTGAAGCTTATTCACAGCTGCCTGTGGTAAAGTATGTAGTCAAGGTTTTGATTATCTTTAAAGTTCTTATTTTTCCCTTTTCTAAAACTTATTGTTTCGTCAAACAAATATCTAGCACATTTAAGAACAGTGTGAGCACATGAGCAGAATTGCTTAAGATGGATAAAGCATTAACGTGCTTCCATTCTGCGTTCGGTGGTATTGTTTAGTACTAACAATGGTAATTTATCAATTATACAACAGGGAACAAAGCTCTTTGCCTGTCTCTCAGCTCCAGAACTACCTATTACAAGGCCCAAAGCTTGAGACCCCTTCCGGACCTCGGGAGGCGTCATTTAACATTAGCATTTGCGTTACCGGGTTTTGCCTTGTCCTCTCACAGTGACCCCACGGAGGCTGCTCAGTACTCAGCACCATGGCACATCAATACTTCCATGGCTTTTTTTTTCTAAACCAGGAAAATTATAACCTTTTTTCTTTTTTCCTTCTCAATCAGGGCTCTTGATAATGAGGCAGGACTGTTCACCAGCCATCCTGTCTGCAGCCTGCCCCTCCCGTCTAGTAGGTGAGACTGTCCAGTCCCCTCTTGCTTTGTCGCCTGTGATGGCATTAGAGACTTTTGGAACAAGCTTAAGGACAAAACCAAGCATTTTGATACCATTTCACCAGCATTAACCCTAAAATACGGTATTTTTGACACCAAATTGTCTATATGACAGCTTTGTTATACACTACTAAGATGCACAATAATGGTGTTTGCTTCTGTACAAGGATCAGGCTGGCTACTTTTATTTGATTCTGTAAAGTGCTTTGTGATCATTGTGTGAATAAAACTGCACAAGTGAAAAATCTCTGTTTTATTAAGAGTTTCAATTAAAATGTTTAATACACAGATTTTATCATGAGAGAGGCATCACAAAGACTGAGTACAACATAATGGCAAGCCAGGTATTGTTATGATTATTATTACTATTATTTATGTATAATCATTAAAGTATTAACTGAAAACAGGGAAGTGGAGTCCCTGAGCCCCAAAGAACTCATAGTAACACCTTTTTTTGGAGGACGCAGCAATAGAAAACCATCGCTGTTTTGTGGTACAACTAAAGATGTGTACAGCCCGGTCTGGAAATCTGTGATCCTGAATGGGTTTTCCCATTTCCAAAAATCAAGGAAGGCAAAAAAATTTAGCTGTATCCATCATCGCCTGCCTTTTTTACTTAGGTGTCTTTTACTCTTCCCACTGCCTTTTTTTCTCTGCTGGTGTGAAGGGCATCCCTGCACATTAGAGCTGCGACGAGTCCGTTTACCCAGCAAAGCAGCTGGAAAGTTCTCATCAAAGTGGTATTTGAACGCCTTTACAAGGGACCTGAAGAGAGATATTCTGCCCCCCTTGCTTGGCCTGCCCATCTGAGATTTTTAAGTATCTTGGCATCCTAAAAAGCTAGAGTGGAGCATTTGTATTACATGATTGAAACCAAGCATAAACCTTTCAGAAGGAGAAACCCCAAGAGGGACTGCATCATCAAAGCAGTTAATGGTCTAAGCTACAGGGCTGGCTCAAAATCATGGTCCTTAAGCCAAATAGCCATGACCTCATGTAACACTGCGAGGAGATGTGGCTGAGAGAGCTTTGTTTTGCTTTGGCTGTTTCCTAATCCTGACCCTTGGCCAACACCTGAAGGCTACAGGAAAGTTTTTCTTCATCCTTATCTCGACCCTCATTCCCTGGCAGATTCCAGCTGCTGAGCTCAACTGCCCTAAAAAAAGAAGCTGGAGAGTTGTTGTCCACTAGGATTTATCTATATGGGATGCTTGGAAGCTAAATCTTCCAACCACTAAAATGCACCATACTGTAAGACAAAAAGCAGGAGATGATAAATTTTCCTGCCTTTGAAATTTCTGCTCGTGTCACTCACTGAGGCTAATTTTTACCATTCTGACTCCAGGAAGAAGAGCTATTCCAACGTGAGTGTCCCACTCTGCACTGTGATGCAGGGGTGAAGTGAGAGCTCAAGATGACCAGTTGTAGCACTGCCAGGATTAAAGCCAGGTCGAATTTTTTTGTTTTGCTAAAAGTCACTTTTTTATGCAGGAATAGGGAAAATTCATTGATGCAACACGTGGAAAAGGATCAAAAGGTTATTATTTGCTCCCACAAATACAATTCAAATAGAGAGACCCAAGCCTCACAGTAATGGGAAAATATTTTTAAGTGAAAACACAAGCTTTTAGGGATAGCCATTGACATGGAGTACAATGGCATGGGAGGGTCCAAAAGGGGCTTCAGGGAGCTCCTCATGGAAAGTACCACTAATGGTCCCCATTTTGCTCCCATCTGTAGGGTGTCTGAGCTCACAAATGTTTAGGTAAAGAAGGCTGCAAACCTCCAAAAAAAAGGGGGTGGTGGGGGTGGCTGGGCTATTCTTCTTTCTCATGGATGGGGTTAGAAGGTTAACAAAAGAGTTAATCAGGGCCTGCCCCGAAATCCCTGCCTGCCCCACATTTGCGGGACTTCAAAAGCCTTTGGTGTGTGAGCATAGGGATGCTGTTATGTCCTGCCAGAGCTGTCCTGCCAGAGCTGTCCCACAAAGATGGGGCTGGGAGCTGTTTTTTTGGAAGAGGAGTTTGCCCTTTAACTGAATCAGCTGAACTGAAAAAAAAAAGGTGAGTGTAAACTGGTTTTGAGAGTGAACCCCAATTCAATAAAGTGCTGGATATTTTTTCGTTTTTTTTCCTTTGAGAACATAAAATTAAAACTTACTGCAGAGCAATGGAGGCCAACCACAGCATTTCAATCCAGTGGCCCAGAGAATCTGGTTGGTTGTTTTCTAAAAATTTCATTAAGTTCACTTAAACTTCTAAATATGCTGACAGTTTGAAAGAAAAAGAAATCGACAATTTAGGAAACATTCAGCAAAACCATCTCTCCTCAAATTAAGAAAAAAAAAAGGAAATATTATATAAATTTACTAAATGGTTTGCTGACCTGAAAATGTAAAAGACCCGGAGAGTACTCTGTCTGAAAAACAAACCCCCCACACCACTTGTTCCCAACCGATGAACCACTGAATGCTGCTTTGCTAACCACGGTCAGCTTGCTGGAGCTCCAGCTTCAGGGGAGCCTCAGCGCTCGGATACAAGCTGGCCACTCCTTAAAGAAACAGAACTTGCTCTTAAGCAGTGTCTTGTATAAGGGAAAACGTGCCCAAAGCTCTGTCGCAGTGTTTAGGCAAGGGACAAGCAGTTACCCAGTGATTTTGCTGCACTCTGCAAAGGGGCTTAGAAGTACAGGTTTTGGGGCTTGTCGTTTTCAGGGTTTTGCTCCATCTGCTGCATGATAGCTGCAGGAGCAGTAGCAGGCTGGGACAATGCCACCTTAGCAAGGGCAATTAATTACAGAATAAGCTTTTCAGAGCCTCTTCTCATTTCTGTGTTGTTTTCATTCTTGCCCTTTGTTACCACAGAAAGGTTTGAGACCATCAGTTGAGGACACGCCTGCGCTATGGCCCTGTGGGCATGCAGAGAGGGGTTGGACACTCCCGTTTCTTGCCTCCGGGTGGCTCTGCATTAAGCCCCGCTGATGACAGTGCCAGGCAGTTATTGGTAAGGAGAGCTGGGTGTCCATTTCCTTTCTAGCATGGAGGGAATGCTTATTGCACAGCATAGAAAATTACCTCAGGCCTTGTTGGGTTTTTCTGGAAAAATATATACTACCGTCTGGGTTACTGATATGCCTCCGTGACTTGGTGTTCCCCTGAGCAGATGAGGGTCCATACCAAGAAATGGTGTAAATGTTACAGTCGATATCCCTTGGCAGAGAAACTGCACTGCAATTTCTTTTTTCTTCTTTTCTTCCTTTTGCACGAAGCTCCTGTGCTACCAGCTAACCGTTTCCTATAAGGCATTGTGTTAAAGTTATATAGTGTATCATATTAAATTTTATAACAGTGCTTTGTGTTTTGAAAAGACTTGGGGGGGAAACAGCATCAATCAGGGAACCACATTTGATAGACCTGGAAGGGGCCTCCTGGGTCATTTTGTCCAAGACCTCTATGAAACAGGAAGGCTTCTGCAAAATACCTTTCCCATAAATGTATCTAACCTTTCCTTAAAGACACGGAGTGATTGTGCCATAAATACCTCAAGCAGGTAAACTAGTCTGATTGACCTCACGATCAAAAAGTGTCTCCTCATACTGTATATAAGGTACAATTTTCCATTCTTTCAGCTGTAGCTAAGCAAGAAAAAAGGGCAAATACACAGTAATGGGCAACAATACAGACTGTGCAAACAGTTTTGCTTTCACTTTACTGCCATTGCCTACCATAAATCTGGATGTACCACTGATACTTGGTTTCCCAGTTCAGTGTCTGTGATCCTTGTAGTATCTATCTCACTTTGTCTCTGACTTTTGGAGAGCCAACATTACGGAGTGTAGAAATAACGAAGACGTACGAGCAGCACTTTCCGATTCAGAAAGCCATTCAAAACCCGATGGCACATAGTTAAAGTATTTATTTCTATTTTCTATTTATTAGAATTTGTGAGTTGTTTCTTGTCAGGACCATGGGAGCTAGGGGAAGCACAGGGCTTTCTACGTCTCCGTCAGAGTGTCAAAGAATAATTTTCATTCTCCGCCGACAATTGTGCATACTGAAAAAATAAATACCTGGTAGTTTAGCTGTTTGTTGTTGCAACAGTAATGCATTGTGTGCTGGTTATGGCCCCATACCGCTCTGCCGCCTCTCTCTCAGCGAATATTAGGCGAAGTGTCGTTCGGTGTAGATGTGTTATTAAATCACAGACACATTCATTTCTGAGAGCTTCCTGAGCTGCACATAAACTATCTTTGGCTTGCCTTTTTTTTTTTTTTTTTTTTTTTTTTGCAAGTGCCAAAAGATGGTGAGAGCGCTGAAGGCCAGTTACTCTCCCATCTATTTCTGGAAAGGGGCTGTCTGATGGCATCCATCTCACCTGGCTGACCATTACCTAACTCCTGCTGGACGCAGGAGAAGGTTAGACACGCATCAACGTACCCCTGCAGCTCCCAGGGAAAAAGTGTGTCTTTAAAAGCTGAATACGCCACTGTGGTGGCAGCAAGGCATCGCTGTCAGGTGTAAGAATGAACAACCATCTTACAGTCATATATCAGGTTTTATTGTTGTCACCAGCCACTTCCTGAACATCCAGCATCATACCAAAATGAGACACTGAAGACGGCCAGAACAAGCTTGTGAAAAGGTTTGGGACAAATCTCATTTTAATGGCGCCGCAGCAGGCCCAGCTGGACAGCCTTCCTTTACTAGACAAGCTCATAAGCGTACTGTTCACAGCCTGACCCAGAGAAGCATGTGTCACACTAGCTGAGGAAGACTCTATAGAGGAATTTCTTCTTGAGAAGATCTGAGAAAGAAGTTGTTTTACAAGGTTGAGGTATCCTGAGCTTGGTTTTAATGTCCATTTGTTGTTCAGGGGTAGATCGGGCTGTCCTCGTTTGGTTTTTGAGTGTTTTGTTTGTTTGTTTGTTTCATAGTTGTGCTTCTCATACACAGAGGACTGCTGCATAATGGGCCAGGAAAATGGGAGTTAAGTCCTAAAAGCAAAAGACACAGCAAAGGTAAGACAATTTAGAAAGAATATGGTGATCCTGGGTTTGAAGACACGCCGGTGTCTCTGAGTGGCCCTGCCCACACTGCTGTGCTGTGCCTCCTTTACACCTCGTGCCTTTGTGCAGGTTCAGACTGGCACCCACTTGTCCTTCTCAGCTCAGGACTAATCATTTCACAAAGACCTTAAATAAGCCCTGAAAATACAGATTATTTTTTTTTTTAATTCCTTCTCTATACAATTAACTAAATGCCAGCCTTTCTCTGATGTGCAGAGTTTTAAAATATTTGTTTAGTATTTAATCACATAGAAATACAGGCTAAAATACATCTCATCCAGTTGTTTAAGGGCAGAGGCTGGTGAGATCTTGACAATTCAATCTGATACCATCAAATCACAAGGGAACGTAGAATACCTATGCCAAGAACAAGAATACAAACACTAACAGACCTGTTGTTCTTTTCAGCCATTGCCTTTTTCTCATCCAACCACCCAATCAAGCTTCCCTCAGAGATGAGACAGCCCCAAGCGCAGCACACCCTCGCTCCCTTCCCACCCCAAGCTCAGGCTGTGACAGCAGCCCTTCTCAGCTGAGATGACTTAAAGCCCTCACAGCATTTGCTTGCATAGGATGCTCGGGTGCTTGACCCACAGGACAAAAATCAGCTCCGCTTCCTTCATGCTGACCTGCTTTCCTCTTGGGGCCCTCCATTCCCTAGACTGTAAATACTTGGTGGGGGGAGAGAAACATATTTTCTGTTTCATTGGGGGGGGGGGGATGAAGGCAAAGGAGGGCTTTTTTTGTTCTTTTATTATTACTATTTTTGAGGGAACATTTCTTTTTTTTTTTTAGCATAGAATTCTCACCTGTAACTGTGCTGTTAGGTACTCCTGAAAACAAAAAGTGCATTTGCATCAGGTGCTCCTAAAAAAACCAACAAAAAATACAGCATACAGATTTTCTGATCCTGTTCAGTGCACAAATGCCAATCAGGAGCAAATATGGGGCTGTACCTTGCAATCCATTTTGATATGTACAACAGAACATGGCATATCATTTAATTTAAATTTGCAGCATGCTCAGTGTAATTAATGCTGTGCAGTGCCTAGAAAATCCTGATTTCTTAATGTGATACAATGCATGCATGCTGAGACCACTTTTTTTTAAACTACTGTATCATTTTGGAACATTAATGGGGAGGCACTACCATTAAACAGGAGAAAGAGCCAGGCTCATGCTCTCTTTATGAAACTTCCATGCAGCTCCCCAAAATACAGGTTTGTTTTAAAAGAGGGGGGAGTCAGAGATTTAATTTTCCCTGGAAACAGCAGGATGTCTGAACAGCCAGGCAGCTATTCCTAAATTACGTGCATTTCATGCCTAGGAGCTGTGAGCATTTTGAATGGGCTGTTGTTAAATACAGTACACAAGCATAAATACTCAAGGGACCAGCTAGCTGAAATTTTGGCATGAGCAGAAATCTGATATCTATCATGCTGGCATCTGAGCACGTCATAATAATGCACATTGATTTGTCAGGAGTGCTAAGGAGGGGGGCTTGGTATTCTGGGAGGAGAACTGTTAAACTTAGGAACATCTTGGGTGATTACAATAAGGCGTGGTAGTTGTGTACTGTGGCTTTGGCAGGGATAAAAGTGTTCATGTGTAATTTTTAGACCTGTGAGCCTGGCTTGGGTCTCATTTTTGGACCCAAACCCAAGAGACCAAATGCATAATAAAGATACATATATATATATATATTAAAAAATATATACTATATAGATGAAGCACAGGGAATTTACACCTGTACCTAGAAAATTGAGTAACAAAAAGGCAATGTGCTTGGCAAGAAGGGTTGGGACCAGAAGCCCTTCAAGAAAAGGCGCTTTACTGCCATGACTTCAGTGAGCTTGTGTGTTTACTTGCTTTATCAGGCACCTATATATGGTTGCAATTGTGCAAAAAGAGGAGAAAAGAAGAAAGAAAAAAAAACCCACCACAAAACCCAACACAACCCCTACCATTTTGAAAGGTATTAGTTTCTACTGGAAGGTACTATGAAAGCACTGTTCATAGACTTGTTGATAGCAAAGCAAATTCTTCAGGGCCTCTAAATAAATCTGGTCCTAAATATAATGCTTCAACTTCTATATTCTCACCTGACACCCGACAATTCAACCTTAAGAGTAATTGGTCCTGTCTTTGAACCTCTGCATACGCTGTGTGAGGAGGGTGGACAATTTATTGATTTAGATTGATTTTTGTAAGAAGCATGCGAGACAGACTCGGTATCAGGTGTCACGCACTGTATATATTACGCTACTCAAAAACGTCTGTAGGCAACGAGGCAGGGCTCAAGCACACGCGGAGGTGATGTTCAGCAAGCACCAGCAAGCGAAGCTGTCCTGCTGCGCGCTACCTCTCTGGGTAACTACCCAAGAGAGGCACCAGCCAGGAACAACTGAGCTGGCCTCGGCTGAATTTCAGGGGTGTGATGAGACGGCTCCTCTGTTGGGAAGCCACCCCAGCTCTGTGCTCGCTCCAGCCGCAGGACCCCACAAGGCAAGTTGCCCAGCCCATTGGTCTCTTCCTACTTTCGGTGCCAAGCCTCAAGAAGGGGCTGGAGGGATGGAGGGCTATTAAAATGAATGGGCGGGTGCTTCCATGCCTCTAACTGTATTTTTTTAGTGCTGTGGTTATTCGAGAGCGTTACAAGACAGGGCAGTGGATTTGTCAGGAGCGAAAGTATTTGTGAACTGGCTGTTTAGTCGGTGACAAACATTGTCATTGATATTAATAGCGCTGAGTCCCAGTAAAGACCTAAAAAAAAACAACCCAGGCAAAGAGCAGAACAAAAGATGCCAGAAACAAGATGGCACTGAGGGTCTCAACGCTAGGGATGCTGATTAAGACGTGAGCCAGAGGGCTGTCCCATTTGTGTTTGAGTTTGGCTCGGGAAATCACCCTCCTCCCGCTGCCTCGCTCCCCTCATCTATAATGAGGGAAATAATAACTTTGCAGCGTACTTTACATTGGCATTGCGTGCTAACTTCATTACTCTTTGCAACAGCCTGTGCAATCCTCAGAGGAAAGGAATAATAACAAAGAAAAAAATGATAATTACCAAGCACATAGTTTTCATCTATAATCTTCATTTCAGGATTCGCTATTTTCGATGTCAATATTTTATAATGAAAGAATGAGATATGCTAAGTTTCTGTTTGATGGAAGTAAATTCAGATTTAATATTGCTGAGGAGCTGAATTTTTAATACACTAGAGCAGTATGCAGATATCCCCCCTGTTTGCTGCTCCTGCCGCGCCCTTGTACCAGTTCAGCGCTGTTCCCGTGACCAGGCAGAAGAATGGGAAGCCGCGGCTCTGAATTTTCAGTGGGGTGACGGTACTTTGTCATTTCACTCTTTCACGACAATTGGGAGTGTCACACAATGAACCAATGGTACACACCCCCGGTAAATGAAGAGTTTGCAAATTGATGGACAGCCCCTGTCAGCTGCCAAAGCTTTTGTTTCTTCAGAGAGTGAGGCAGCATTTCTGGAAGAGAAAAAAAAGAGGGGAAAAAAAAAAAAAGAAAAACCCCACACTGAAGAGGCACACTTATAAAGTTTGTTGTAAATTGATTTCCTCTGTGTTTTTATAAAATTGGATACATCATACGAACAGTAGGAAAATATCCTCAGTTTTATCACATGCTCCTGGCTTCCAACCTGCTGAGGACTTTCCACAAACTCTTCAGGAATTTACCTCTTTTTGTTAAATTGGGTTGGATCTCATTAATAAAAGAATGGTATAATGGAAAAGAGTTTCTAAAATTATACTGTAACCTAGAATTGCAGGATTCAGCTTTCTCTGCCTGAAGAAAAAAATTCTGAAGCATTAAACTTACTTTATCAAGCATTGCACCTGACATGCTCTCATAAATTTTACATACATTTTTAACTTATTTTAATATTATGCAGGCTTGGTTTAAAATATTCTCATGAAGTAACTAAAATGAAGCTGCTCAGCCATAAATTAGAGCTAAAAAAATACTTGTTCCCCCCCCCGCCCCATCAATATTTCTTTACTTAAAATCATGTGTTGTACGTAAGTTAAATTTTCCCTTGCCCAGGTACTTTGTACGTCTTAATAGGACTGCCACAAACCCAGGGAGTGCCATTTTGGCAGGGTTAAAGCTTTGCTTTTTTTTAGAGGTATCGTGTCTAAAAGCAGACATCAGTAACCCCCTGCGTGCCAGCCTTCAGCTGGGCCCAGGGCCCACAATAAAACGTGGCCATATATATATATATATATATATATATATATATATAAAAATAAAAATAATTTTTTTTTTTTTTTTTTTTTACAGGAGCAGCCCTGTAGCAGCCCTGCTCATTGGCTGGGCAGGTGAAGGGCCTTGTGGCAATGCCTCTTGCAGCGCAGCACGGCTGTGGCACCCCAAGGATGCCCCCTTCGGCCAACAACAACGTCCAGCAGGTATGCCATCATTGACAGCTAATCACAAAGCGCCATTTGTGTCCCAATTTCCTATGCTATTTCAAAGTCAAGGCTAAATTACACAAACATTTGCCTATCTAGCCATAACAGGGCTGTTATGGAACGCTGTCAGCTTGCCGTTTAGCCTGCGCGCACACTGGATGTGTCTGTCAGGCCATACTTGGGCAGCGCTGCAGCATGCACCGCGTCCCAGACACTGGCGTGATTATGTCTGAATACTCCTTATCTGATTTAAAAGCCGACAATGCTACACATCTGTGCTTACGAGGCTCCGCCGCTACGCTGCGACGCCAGTATTTATTTTGCTTCTGCGAGTTAGTTTTCCTTGAGAAGCAGCAGGGGCCTTCTTCAATGAACTGAAAAATGTGTATTGTATGAAGGTCTGTGGAGGGTTTGTGCTGTAGTTCAGTGGGCAAATGTGAACCCAGGGGATGACATTTCATTTAAACATTTGGTTTACATCTTCTTTACATGCCAAAAATATTAATGTCTCAACTTTAGCAAACTGAATTCAGCACTTTTTACTTTTTTCTCCCCCCCCCCTTAAATGAAGTAATTATAGCCCAAACATTCTGTGGATATTTATTCTTCCTTCTCAAAGGTGGAGTTTCGCACAGGAACATTTGGTTTCAGGGCTGGATTGTCAGTGTGTGCTCACTTGACACTTCCCCGTTGGTTTGTATTGGAAACCACCAGTAGTTCCTTTTCTTGTGTTTATTGTATTATGCTCATACCTTTGATGAAGACATCTTGGGTAGCAGCACAGTCGAGCTTAATGCTTATTTGCTATTTTTGAAAAGTGAAGAATATGGTTTCTTTCGAAGGATCTATGAAGACAGTTAATGAAACTGAGAAGCAGAAGGGCATTTATGGAAGTGTATCTGAATGTCCTCTTCACCTATAATTGCATCAGGAATTCTACATTAACATGCAAGTCCTGTCCAAAGGAAAAAGAAAAAAGCTTATTTTTAGGTAGAAGCCCTCAGTGGGCAGTAAATTACCCATAATATCCCCCAAACTAGCAATTAGCCCTGTTTGCTGACTACCTGAATTGTTTCACAGTAGTTCAGCACAGTCTTACCAGTTATCACCATACTTATCATCAGCGATTCGGCGTCTGATTCCCGCAGCTCCAAATGCTGCATGCCTAAGGTCAGGCAGAATAACAAATACATTTTATTTGCTGCTTTTGGCCCTTCCCAACTGTTTTCTCAGGCTCCAGTAAGTGAGGATAGCTGGTGCTGCCGCTTGGCTTCAATGGCAGGAATTTGCGAGCAGAAAGCAAGTCAGCAGGGTAGGGATACTTTTGTGCCAGTTAATAGGAGTGTTTGCATTCAGTCCCCTATTTGCAGATAGGCCTAAGCAGCTGCTCTGGGAGCACCAGCTTTCTCCCAGGTCCTAGGGGTTTCCTTTCAGAAGTTCTGACGCTGGCAGACATTTTCCAACATACACCTGTAACTGAGGAGTGTTAAACTGGAAAATACAGAAACAAAAACCTCTGGCATTTTTTTTTCCTTAAGGCTGCTGAGCAGTTTTTATATCCCTAAATATGAATGCCAAAATAATAATTCAGTTTTGAAAACAATTGCCTGCTTTAGTGGTAGAAACAAGCGTGGGCCTACACATGTGCACAAATACAAGCAGACACACCCTAACAGCATCATTGTCACTGAACAGGCCTTGGTTTTAAAGAAAGAACACAGAATGAAAATCAGCCTAATTAAGCATTTGAAATAGAACACAGAAATGTTTGGATCCTGAGCATTAAAGGTTTCTATTTTTTTTTTAAGCACTGTGCACACCTCTCTGAGTAATGCTTTAATTTAGACATTATTTCTCAGGCAAAATCCAACTGAATTAAAATACACCCTACTACCACCCTTTAAATCCCATTTGCAGTGCTGGTTCTGCATCACATTGTACGGACATGGCCCTGTATTCCTGCCTCTGATCCGATGGGCTCAGTCTGGGTCCGCCAGGTAATGAAGAAGATGGAATTGGAATTCGTGCTGAAGAGGAACATTTGAAGACTGCTTCTCATTTGCAAATGCACTCCTGAGAAGCAGAAAACGGGAAGCTCGCCTTTGCCTGGCTCTAGCTAAGACGCTTCAGCTTCTTGTTTCGCAATCAGGAACATCAGCGCTATGAATACACAACCTGCCTACTCCGTATAGCCAAGAGAGGCTCGCAAAAGAGCAAACCATCTGTTAAAGGGTAAGCTAGCACCGATTTCCTTTTTTGCTCTTGTAGGGACAAATTAATTTAAAGCACATGGCATGGCTACAGGGTGGTAGAAAGAAACAGCCCTGAGCTGCCCTGCCATTTTATACCTCGTTGTCGTGGTTTAACCCGGCTGGCAACTAAGCACCACGCAGCCACTCGCTCACTCCCCCCCCTCCCTCAGTGGGATGGGGGAGAGAATTGGAAAGAAAATAAAAGGTTAGAGCCGAGGGCTGAGATAAAGACAGTTTAATAAGAGAGAATAATAATAATAATAATAATAATAATGGTAAGAAAATATACAGAATATATAAAACAAGTGATGCACAATGCAATTGCTCAACACCCGCTGACCAATACCCAGCCCGTCCCGAGCAGCGATCACTCCCCCTGAGCCGCGATCACACAGCCCAAGCTGCGACCACTCTGCCCGCGACCAACCGATTGACCCGACCGACCCGACCGACTAACCCCCCCCGAGCATGACGTTATATGGTATGGAATAGCTCTTTGGACAGTTTGGGTCCTAGCTGTGCTGTACTCCCAGCTTGTTATGCACCTGGCCGAGCAGGAGAAGCTCAAAAAGTCCTTGAGCAGTCTGAGCACTGCTTGGCAACAACTAAAAACATCAGCGTGTTATCAACATTCTTCTAGTCCTAAATCCAAAGCACAGCACTATGCTAGCTTCTGTGAAGAAAATTAACTCTATCCCAGCCGAAACCAGGACACTCGTCATGCTGCTGGACATCAAAGGCAAGTGGCACAGAGAAGGCTGTGGGTAAAAGAATGATTTCCTCCTCAGGTAGGGTTTAAACCAGGCAAGCATCACATGACCAGCTTTACTATCCTGAGAATCACTCAAAACGGCCCCAAACCTTGGTTATTTCAGCAGCAGATCCTCAGGTAGGTGAGCTCCCAGTTAACGGCTTAGTGAGGGGTGACCACAGCGAGCCATGAGCCGTTTGGCCATCTTAAGATGGTGCTCAAGGGGAAAAAGGGAGGGCTTCATGGGGACAGTGCCAGCAGGCTTCAAAAGAAGAACTTTTTTTCCCAGAAAAAAGAAATCTTTGGGTTGAATGTTTTTTTCCCCCTTACTAAACCAGGCCTTGACTAAGAAAAATACAAACAAGCTGATCATAAATTAACCGTCATCCCCATTGTGAGCATGAACACGCATACCTGGACAAGGCAGGCAAAAGCAGATTAAACAACAAAGTTCACCTTGTTTTCAGAGTTGAAAGCTCATGCTGTTTCTTGGCAGAACAGGCATGTCAGGCCTGTAATAACCACTTGCTACCACGCTTCAATCAGTGTTAAAACCAGCACAATATTAAGATCTTGGGGAAAACCCATCTGGAACCTGCTTTCGGGGAGGGGCAGGGGGGAGTGCAAGGAGATAACTGAATACCACACCCAGCATTTGTTTGTTTGTTTATTGATTTCATACTAACATTAAGCAACTTCAAATTTCTCCCTCCCCTCACTGGAAAATCTTGTGTTTTGAACCTCTTCAGTTAAAATGCAGAGCCGAACACTTGTTCAGAAAGAGGTGGTGAAGACCGGCAGCCCTTCAGCTGAAGGGAGAGTGGCTGGTCTGGCAGAGGTTTATGTTTGCTATTTGGTGTTACTCTGGGGGAAGCTTTCGTGCATGCTTTGTACCCTGACGCTATGCGCCCAGCACAGCAGGGCGGCATTACTGGGACAAAGCTGACCCAGCAGAGGTACCACTCCAGCAACAACCGAGTGGTCAGAGCATCCCCAAATTGCAACTCAGAGCAACCACATGCACTCAGATGTGGGGACGCTGTTTGTTGTGTTTACACCTTAGGGGGCTGAGGTTGGAATACAAGAGCTGAATTTTTTAAAAAGACTTGAGTGAAAAAATGGTTACTTTTTTCTGACATGGTAATACTAAAATTGACTTTTTCTTTCTCCTCTTGCTGTCCTGGTACAAATACAGACTTGACATCATTTTGTGGCACCTCTTCTTTCTGTGGAATCAACTAACATGACTGATTCAGAGGACACTTTTGCTTGGCATGAAAAATGTAAATCCTGTTGTGGGAAAGTTAATGCAAAGCTAACTGGGTAAATGAACCAAATTAAGCCTTTTGTTTATAGTTTGCTTTATATTTTGCTCAGATTTTATTTTTTTATTTTATTTTTAACTGAAGCACCGTACTCCAGCACTGACAAAGTTTGAAGCCTATGCTAATGATGTACAGCACGCATGTCCTAAAATCCAACTACTCTGTGTGAACGCTGGTTCAGCTTGGAAGCTCCCTGTGAACTTTTTGGAGACTTTTAGTATCTCCAAAGTATTTTTGGACAACGAGGAAATGATTCAGGGTCTGGACACTGGATTTTTATATTAGCAAAATAGTTATAGCTTACTCTGAAAAAAACCCACTTTGTCACAAAGAGCGGGACTATGAAGAGGGCGTTTGGTGCTGGATTAATTTTAGATGAAGTTTTAGGACTGGGTTAGGCTGTAGGTTTGTGTTCAATGATGCTTAAACTTAATGCCCCGGCCTTCCTACATCCTGGCCTGTAAGTGAATGGGATCACACCCTGCCAAATTTCTGTCATCCTGGGCTTCATTAGCATGAGAAAACAGACCCCTTTTGGCTTTGCATCTCACTGAAAAACAAACCACTGGGGCTGGTTTGCCAGTCACCTCTTCTGGCCAGTTGTGTAAAGCTGCCTCCTACACTCATCTTCAAAGGGCTTTGGGCTGGATTTATTCAGGTTCAGTTTTTTATTACAGCTCCTAAGTTGGTACCAGAGCGAGGGTTCCTGTTTACAGTGGTGAATGTTTACTCAGGTCACTACTCCCAAAGGACCCAGGAGCATTGGCTAAGTACTCAGCAGAATGAGTAAAAATTTCCCTTAACTGAGAATTCTGTATTTTAAAAAATAGCAACCGTGCAGCTTCCATATGAAATATTACCCGTGCATTTAAAGGGGCTAAGGGGCTGCACTCGCTTTCTCCAGCCAGCCTAACAGCTGTTTTAATAGACCGAGATCTAAGTAGTACAATGCTTGATATGGGGGGTAAACCAGAACACTTAGAAATATTTGCAGAAAAACATTCTGAATGAATAGCACAAATAATTAGCAGGTAATTTGTCTTAAATGAAGAAACTTTCATTTGTCACATTCATTCAATCAGGGAAAAGAAATAGCGCCACGTAACCAGCACATGCGCACAGCGCGCCTCTTGTCTACAGCACAGATGCTAACGTTTGCTTTTGAACTAGCTACATAGGGAGGAAAAAAAGGATCCTCCCTCCACACATGATTTTGGGAATAATTATGGCTAATGGAAAAAAAAAAAAAAATCACAGCCTGTTCACAGACAATGTGAATGGAAAGGGATGTGAAATTTGTGAAGCTACTGAGTCATTACAAATTATTCCCAGTTTTGGTTGGCAACAGTCATTAATAATATAATTATCTTAAGGGCAGTAAGAGCCCAGACCCGATAGAAAAGAGTCAGGCAGTCAAAGTTTTGGAAAGACAGCGAGAGAGCTGCAGGCCGTGCTGCAACCTATTCAACACGGGTGAAAAGAGCACTGTAAATGTTTATTTACTTTATGTGCTCATTGGCTTCTTAAACAACAGAAATGATACCATTTAAAAGCTCCGGCTGTGTCACGCTGTTCCCCTCCTCTCCTCAGGATGCTGAAGCTGACCGTCTGTCCTGAGCTTTCTGTGTTACTGGCGAACACGGGGGGTGGGTCCGTGCTGCAGCCGGCGGGGTGGGACGGGAAGAATGAGAGTCAGGTAATGGGAGAGACGCGGGAAACCCTCTGCTGGGTAGGGACCGAGCGCCGGGGCCGCTGAAGTCAGCACAAGCCCCTGCTCTGAATGCCCAAGTTATGGATGGGGTTTAGAACAGCGGCTTTTCATAAGGCTGAAAGCACCTTTAATTTTTTTTCAAGCTGCGCATGTATTTTTTAAATTTCTGAATCGCACGCCAATGACAACCTATGCTAACACGACTGAGTTCAGTGGAGTAACACCAGGAGAAAAATGGGTTCAGCAGAGATCAGAGGCTGGGTGCATTTAACACTGAGGCTCTATGAAGGATGTTTAGAATCACCCAAACAAGCTCACTCTTAGCTGGAATGAGGAGCTTTTCATCTCCTTTGGAATTCTGGGGTAAACTGTCCTTGTACAAAATTTGTTCAGGGTCAAGTTTTAGGCAATATTTTGTGCTGCAATAACCACACCATGACAGACAACCTTTTCAACAGATAAGAAAAAGAACAAACCCTCTCTTCTTCAGGTCAGTACAAGAAAGGGACATGACAGCACTATAAATACAGAGCCCAGAGGTGCAAAATCTTGTGCATTAAATGCAGTCATTGGCCATGTTTAAATTTTTTCCCAAACTTTTCAGATGTTTAGACAGAGAAGCAAATACATATGTAGGGTAATCTCAGTAAGGAGAACAGCTTTTCATTAGCAAATGATTCTCTCTGATGATAGCTGTGAAAATTTTTCAGACCATTATTTTAAAAACATGTAACTGATTGAAGGGAATTGAAGTGGGTAAATGTGCAACCTCAGGTTTAGAGGCAGAAGCAGCTGAAAAACTGAGGGAAAAGGCCGTCTGATCACATCTCCAGACCCAGCAAGGCTAAATAAAGATTTTCAGATAACAATTTGAACATTTTAATCTGTGATACTAAAAGGAAAAACCCTGGTCACCAAGCAACTGAAGTTAGCCACTTAAATTATGCAACAAATTTCCAGAAGTGTGCAAATACACCGCAGTGCCCAGCAAAGTCAGAGAGAGATGAGGAGGGCGCAGAGCACAGGGCGGGGTGGGGGTGGTGGTGGGGGAATCCCACACGGTGGTCTCAGGTGCATAAGGCTAAGTTTAGTCACTTCAGCAGTGATATTTTTAAATCCTGTCTCCAAAGGTGCCTTGGACAAGCTTTGCTGTAAGAGTGATGGTGGTGAGATCTATAGGCACATGATGGCTGGGTCAAAAAATTTTAAATGGATGTCAGAAATGGAAGTCTGGATTTTTTTTTTTTTTTTTAAATTTGAACCCACACCTTGAAATGCTAAGGATTTCCTGCTGCCAAAGGTTACCATTGGCTAGAAAGAGGTTTTGAGCCTCTACCTGAGCATCAGTGTTTAAAACCAGCGATCTCTCCAGGATGGCACTGGCTGTTTGTGCGAGTCTAAGTGGCGAATCTCTCGAGGCTTATCCAGCACAGGATTAGCTGAAGTCATGCCCAGGTCAGTGCAGTCAGAAGGATGGTCCTGATAAGGCGAGAAAGGAACAGATGTGAAATGGGAGGGGAGATGCTGGTGATTCATTGCTAATCCAAGGAGTTTGCTTACTCACCTTGCCAGAAAAAAAAAAACAGAGTAGAAGCAGCACAAAATTTTATCCAAAGAAGTGTTAAAAAATAATCTTCTCCCAAATAAAATGAAGTCATTAAAATTAACACAGTGGTTCTTTTTTTTTTCAACTCAAGAAACAAAATTACTTAAAGTTTTTTTCCTGAGTGGAAAAGTTTTTTTCCTGAGTTGGAAAACATGTTCTCAGCTTGGGGGCAGAGAAGAGAGTCCCTCCACTCTGGAGGGTCCCCTGCGGCTTTCACTCAGGCGCCCGTGGTGGCCCTGCGGTGGGGCGGGGCTCCACAGGCGACGTTGATCCTCACTGAGCGCAGAAGCGGTTTTGCAAAGGGCCACGTCCCTGCGTGGTAGTTGTGCACTACAGACTGTGCTAAATGAGCTTCCAGGTTGGCCAGTTACAACGAAAAAATGGCACTCCCACAATTCTAAGATGACAGCGCTATGGCAAACCAGTCATCACATGCCTGAGTTACTAGCACAAGCAGGAGATTTAGCGTATTATGAAAATATATGCATTCTGAAGTGCTGTGAATTATACCAAATAATTCTGAATATCTCTTTCGCTATACTAATGAATCAAAGCAGAGCTTACCACATTATCTGCAATCACCACAGAGAAAATGGATTTCAGTGTACATAGTTTCTGTATAAATAGTGCATCCCCAGCACATTCTTTAATTAAGTAGTGTCTGATTGCATAATAATAAAGAGAGAGATGTCCAGCTTGCACACAGGCCAATTAAAGCATCAAGTGCAGGAGGCTAACGCACTCTTGACTGGGCAAAAGGTGTCAGGGAGGTGTCTGGCTTGTACTTGCCTCCGTGCCTTTGCCTCCCACCAGCCCCTCTGGCAGCAACCCATGGAGTCTGGAGACCCTTTTCCCTGGATCCTTGCATGGAAACAGGTCACAGGGACAGCGCCGTCTCCGCCGCGTTACAGGCTCCTGGCAGAAACCAAGGAAGTCATGACTACAGCATGGAAGCACAACTTACCGGTTCGGGCGAAGCTTCTGTGCCTGAGTAATTTGCGTTGTGCCTTACAGCTTTGCAGGGTAGGATTGTCACTGGCTGGAGGGACCAGGCCCAACCTGCGATGCCTGCGAATTCATGGAAAGCAGTAAGTTAGTAAGCAGTTCGCGTGCACTTTATGGGGTGGCTGGATCGTATGTTTATGGCCTGAAATAGGAGCTCCCAACCTGAACCACTTTGTTGGTGAGAGGAGGAATATGAAGATCATATAATTCATGATGGGGAGTGGCTATGAAATGAGAATGTGGGCAAAACCCAGGACAACCCACAAACTCTTGCCATTAATTATGGCTAATGGCCTAATACCAGCAATAAACACCTTCACATTTGATACATTCCACACTCAGCCTGTAGAAACTCCCTTTACAGAGACGGCCCAGATTGAATGATTTAAAAAACGGGGTGCTAGAATTAGGCATTGCTACCAACATTGGCATAATCACAGAGAGGAGCGGGTGCTCTCCATCCCCGGAGACAATAATTTACCACCCATAAGGAACCTCTGGCAGTTGACAAAATTAAAAAAATATATTTTTTGTACCCTCTACACCAGAGAATTGGGTGGTCAAGGCAGTACCGGTATGGCTGGAAGGGCTCTTCCGCTCGAGCACTGCAGTGGTGGAGCTGGCCAGGTGGCTAGGAACGCAACACCTGCACTGTGATTTCATGGGCACATCTCAGCCTAGGCACACGCATACTAATGCACCACTCAGCCGGCCTTCTCAGGAGGATAATTGCATGCACTGCCCTGAGAGCCGGGAACGGGCCACTTCAGGGAACGAGTCTGCTCCTTGAGGCACAGCCACTTATTCTCTTCTCAGCACTGCAGAAGGGCAAATGTCCCTGGTTCAGGCCTTGGAAATAATGAGGTAAAATGGACTCAGAACCATTAAAACCTCCCCAAAGACAGGACTGGATATTAGAATATCTGATTGGAAAAAAAAGATGGGCAAACACAGCCTGCCTTGAAGGGACCCCTCCTCTCAAAGAGTTCCCTGGTCACAGAAGGATAGCTGGGAATTAAACATGAAGTAGCCTGCAGAGATGCTAGAAAAAAACAAGTAAGCCAAAAATGCAGCTAAAGACACTGGCCGCAATGAGAAAGGAGGTTCCGCTGGCAGTTTGCAAAGCTGCAGTCAGAGACCAGGGTTTTCCTTGTTGTTATCCCCATTAAAAAGGGGAAAGGAACCGGCAGACATAGGCTTAGGGTGAGCATGGACTGTCTGAAGAGCAAACCCAAGCTGCTTTCAGCTGGAAGGAGTCCACTTTTAGAGTATGTTAGCTTGCTGAACTAATGCAGGTCGAGACTCAGCCTCGTGGCTTGACCGCACGCCACAGCGATAGCCAGGCTCTGGGCACTTTTATCTCCAAATACTTTCTAGATTTGGCTTGTTTAAAACAGGATTTATGTATATTTAAGCATCTAAGAAAACACCCAGTTCAAAACGTCAGGGTTCATCAATGGCCTCATTCACATGCTTGAAATAAAGCACGTGCTGAAGGACGCTGCGGAATCAAGGCCCGTGTTGCCGGGTTTCCAGAAAGGCTGAGCTCCCAGGCGCTGCTGGGTAAACAGGCGGCTCTTTATTTTGGAAGCCTAAATATAGAAGTGGTGCCCAACTTTAGATAATCAGAATTTTATCCTCTCTACAAAGACCTTGCAAAATACAAGTTATCAAAGCAATAGCTGCCTTTTATATTTTACCCTAACTTTACTGTATCTAGAGGCAACAGTTTCTCAGTACCTTTGCCACTAATTAAGAAAAAAAATAATCTCGTGACCCTTTTATAAGGAAAAATACAGGGGATGTAGCTGCCATGCCCTGTATACACTTACATTTAGCTTGGTTCCCTTCCAAAGGCCATGATCCAACAAGATTCTCAAACACCTGTATAACTTAAACACACTTTTAAGTACCGCACTGAACTTTGGCAAAAGCAGGGGAAAATAAATTCTGTTAAAACACCACTTTATTTCTTTCAAATCTGATTTCATGAGAATCTTGATTGCAATGTGTCACTGAAAAATATTTCCTTCCTCGTAGAATATTTTAATATTAAGCCAGATATTTTTATATTTCCACAAATTAAATGCACCATGGCTGAAGGCTTGACAGAAGCTTTAATTTGCACATAAAAAGGTAGAATGATTTCAGTTTTGACAGCATAAGCTTTTGATTTGTTAATAAAGGCAATTCTTTCTCAGTTGTGAACATGTTCCCCAAATAAGACAATGCAGTTTGTAACAACAACAAAAAATCTTCCTGGTGTGGAGAATAAACTTTTGATCCAAAGTTATTAAAGAAATTCAGATTTTATAAAAATAAAATAATGAAACTTTCACATTCAAGCTTTAGTAGTAACAGAACAAGAATCAGAGGAAGATACATGTTCCTGCCACATTCTCTATACCTACTGTTATTAACATAACCTACCTGCGATATATTTGGATGAAGTTCATGGCTAGAAAGTACCTGCAAAAGGTTGAAGTCACTTTGGGGGTTGAGGGTGAGAAAGCTGTGTGTCTGGGAATGGTGTTGGTGAGTATTCACACAGATTTTCCTTACAATGTTCTAATCAAACTGCAATCTAAGAAAAGTAAGATTTCAGATTCTTGTGATAGAAACCCAAGTGCCACAAAGTTTGTAAACCAAGACATAACTGAGGGAACCAGAGGCCAAGCTTTCACACTGACCTCCTCCGTGCCCATGGCAGTGCTGTCCTCTTCTCCTGACAGACTGCAGAGGAGCAGTGAGTCTGCAGCTACGAAGCAGTTTGAGTGGAGCCGGCTTAAGCATGGGGAAAAAAAATTAAAAATTTGGATTTCTAATGTCAGATCAAACAAATTATTCAAAACTTTCCCCCGTGTGACAGCCAAAAGCTGCAGCATGGAAGCAAAGCTGAAAGTACCCAGGATCTGTTTCAGTATATAAAAGGGTAAAGTAGCACCCGCCCACAGGCCTGCCAAGTTCTCTGCTTTTACAGGCTCAGCAAGTACTCTGCCCTGGCATCAAAAGTTGACTAAAGCTTCTCAACAAGATGAGCAATGGGTCCAAACAGTTCGTGGTACAGAACAGCCAGTGTTGTTCTTACGAGTCCCTCACTTTCAACTCTGAGAGCAGACACTAAACCTGACCACTGATACCTGGGCTCCTGGATTTCACTTGCGTGGGCATGGGCAAAGCAATGAGCAAACTACAATGCCAGACTGCTAGAAAACTCTGCCTGGACATCTGCAGCCATGGCACGGAGCTGTTGACTGCCTGTGTCAGTGGAGAGCGCAGTTACTTACAGATGACTGGCAGTAGCATATCCCACTATAATGCTAACTAAGCCTGTGACACAGCCTGCTATCAATATTTTACTCTACCGCACGCCACGTTTTGCAGTGACACCAGATACAGTGCTCTGAGGCTTACTGGTTCACAGTCCTTCCATTTAATAACAAAGTCTCTTGATTTTTTTAAACTTCCAAGCTTCTACTGGAGGAAGTCAAGCGGTTCATTATTGAAAGACATTTTTGTTTTCCAAACAGTATCCCCTCGTGCTTTTCTTTGCTTGCATCTCACCACAGTTGCCTCCTAATCCAGTGTTGGTGAAACAAGGCTGAAGGTATTTTGATCATGTTTTCACACTTCTGATGTACAGTTGCCTTGTCTCCTTCCACTTTCCTTCTGACTACGCTCTGCTTCATAAATGCAGCCATCTGGCACAACATCTCATTTTTTTGTATCGACACCTGAGTAATCAGAGCCCTTTTTTCTCTCTCTCTTTTTTTTTTTAATATAACAACTGTTTCCAGCTTCAGTGCATAGGCTTATAATAGGCAAGCCACATCCCGTTAAAGGAAAGCAGCAGAAGTGAGAGGTCACTGGTATTAATGTTAAAAAACATTTAGGGTGAGATGAGAGAGAAAAAAAAAGCATTCGGCATATCATAAGTAATTTCCAGCACTTTTTTCCCTTCACATTGGTTTACTTACAGCCTCAGGAATGGTTATTTTATAAATTAACCTTCTTCAGGTTTGCACAGCAAAGATGCTAGGCTCGATCGCCCTGGCAGAAAGACCTATGGGGCACCAGGGACAGCACGTGGGATATGGAAGCATCGCACGCCAGAGCAAATCCAGCTTGGTGTGGTAGGAACGGCATTTAAAGAGTGCTCATTTCATCCCTGTGTCCTATTGTTGACAATGAAAATAATTTGTGTCACGGACAGTTTAGTGGTGCGGCCGCCTCTGGGAGCGGGAATGAAGTCGACGGTTTAATTCTCTGTCTTTACGACAATCGGCTGCAATTCCACTAACTCCAGTGGGTTCATGCTGGGAAGGGATTTCCCTTTCACAGGGTTCAGTGCATTGGTCACGTCTGAACACAGTTCTTTAAGATCACAACTCGCAATACGATTAAGTCGAGCATCAATCAAGCCCTGCCTTTTTTTTTTTTTCTTAAATTGGGAAATGAAGTATTTCCATATCTTGTGTGCATGAAATATTCTTATAAAAACATGGATGGCAAAGTTGTGGCCCCAGAAATTCAGAAGAGTCTTACCACACATTGCTGTACAGCCAAAGCTGCATCCCAAGAGTTCTTTTCCTGGCCTTGTCTCAAAGGACATCTTTCAGCCTTAATCTCTCTTGCTAACACTCACCTTTCCCATGCTAGAAATAAATTTGACAACACTAACTTGATCTCCACCTGGCTGCCATCTCCTCCACACATCTGATCCTACCCCTGAACTCTATCCCTCTTGAAATAAAAGATAGCCACCACCCCGCAGACCAGGTGACCTGGAAACACTGCATGGAGATATATGAGCAATGGAGCAACTGTGCCAAAGGAAACTCACAAATCACATACTCCGGGCACTGGGACAACTGGCAGAAAGACAAAATAAAATGACTGCCTCTCTACCTTTCACAGACTCCTTCAGCCGACACCACTACCGTCTGCTGCTGAAGCATATCTGCATCAGCCAAACCTGCTGCTTTCTCCAATGAACCTCTCACTGCAGTCCTTCAAGGCAGGAGGAATTGGGGCAACCAAGGTCGGGATGGTGCTGCAAGCCAGGAGAACCTTTTCCCCCCGGCTCAGCACATACCCAAGGACAGAGGGGCAGAAGCAGGCATGGGCGGTAAGGGACAGATTTCAAGTGGCTGCCCCAGTATGCCCCCTATCTGGCCAGTCCCTTGGAGTAGCACGGATCTTATCCCTTTGGGTAGGAAGCAATCACTGCAGCACCTGAAATAAAGACACAAATTCTCAGGCACAACAGCTGATGCCCCATCATTCAAGTTGTCACAAACCACAGATGTCAACGCTATGATTTTTGCTGTCAATATCAATTTGGAAAGCGCCATTGATAATGTGCCAGTACAGTTCAATAACAGTTGACTCTACAGACTGAGCCTGCACTGAAATCCCTGCTTTTTTCTCCATTTGTTTTAAAGACTTTTCCAATAGACTCTAAGTGCGGGCCAGGCAAGCGCCTTGGGCATCTGTGCCACGTCAGCTCAGCCTCTCTTTGCTATGGTGGGTTGGCAAAGAAGATTTTGTGATGCTACGAGCAGCTTCCTCCTCATGTGAGCGGTCAGCAGGGGCCACAGCATTCTTTTTGGATGGCTTTACATCTCATGGAGATGCCAAAGGGGAGGGAAGAAGTTTGACATAAAAAGCTCAATCTAGATGCCATCAGGACCAGAGTGCAGACTCAGAACCAAGCTAGGACAATCTGGACTTGTTTTTGTGAGAAATACCTGTTTGTCAAGATGCAGCCACCTAGAAGATTCCCTTCTTCACTTTCATCCTGAGAAGAAAGATGGGGGAAGAGAAAGGCCATGAAAATTACAAGCTGTGTAAAAAGTTTCTTTGCAAATAACAGTTTAGCACCACTAAGAAGTTAGGTTAAAATGGTTTCAAAGTCTAAAATTAGTTACATTTTAAACTAACAGCATATGCTTTTATTGTCTCTGATCTAAAATATAATCCCAGGAGGCTGTGAAAAGCATGCAAATTACAGAAAGCTAATTTGCTCCAACAGCGACACCTCCCATGTAGTTGGGAGGTCTATTAGATCTAGTGTACTCTCCATTATTTGCATATTAATAGCACCTGCTGAAATACTTTGGGATTTACTTTTCCTGCCAGCAGAGGGACAAAACAAACAAACAAAAAATTATATAAAATTCCTTTCATACAGATCTGATGAACAATAAAGTATTTAGACAGTGCTAAGTGCCAGATTTGTGAGAGGCAGTGGGGTAGGATTGCAGATGCCATCTGTGATTTTCAGAGAAACCGGACTGCAAGTTCGCTTCAAAAAAAAAAAAAAATCCCCCCCAAACCAAACAACCGAAAAGCCCTCTCTGGAAAGTGCTGGGTAATTTGAAATCACTCACTTGGCTCAAGTCTGAAGAACGGAAAAGTTTAGCTAAGGAAACCCAGACACTGCAGCAAGAAAAAAAAAAGAAAAACACAACCAAAAAAACCCTACACATCCACAACCACCGAAAGCAGAACCCCCCCAAAGTGGACCTTGATTAAAAGTCTACAAAACCCCAGGCTTTGATATTAGCCAGGCCTGCAAGGCCTAGTCCCCTGCACATAAAACAAAAAATAAATTAAAACCAGCTACAGCCTGAGATTTACTTAACAAGTCAACTTCCAATCTCTGCTTATGACCACTGCTTCCCCTTCTGGCCCCCTAACTATAAAAAAAGCCCCTTTTATATTCCTATAGCTCATCTTCTTCAGGGTAAGGGTGAAAGAAGCTTCCTTTCCACAGTAGCAAATGGAAAAAGCTCACTTTTCAGTGCAACACTGAGCCAGAGCCCGCAGGCTGGATGTATAACACGCGCCTCTCTGCACAGCGGATTTGGGAAGCTGACCAGGGAGGCCAGGGCATTCCCCAGTACTTCTTTTTCCAAACAGGCAATTGGTATTCCTAAAGAAGTACCAGCCATGTACTCATATTCCCTTCAAGAGTTACAAGGGGCCTATATTTCTCCCTGCTTTTTAAACCCACTGCTTCAATTCTGATTATGCACCCTTTTTAAAATAGGCACTGAAAGGCCCACTAGAGTTATTTACTGCTGCTGTGCTGAATTTCTGTAGCATTTTAACTACCTTCATATTCCCAAACGAAGAAGGCAATTGACTTTAAGTTAAAATGACTAAATTGTTCTCCACTTATTAAAAAAGTAGTGAAAGAGTGTTTCATGTAGGACAACGAAGCATAGAAAAATGATATTTTGAGCAGCCTGGACAGTGCTCTGCTGGGAGGGTAAATCGAGAGCCCGTCCTGAGCAAGGGCAGCCTTCAGCCACCATCCTGGTGAAACCCTGCGGCCACTTTCCCATGTGGCAGCAGAGCCCCTGACTCCATCCCTTTGCATGGTGTGACTCCCACATGAGGGGGTGTGGGGAGAAGGAGGGACTGGTTTGGGGCAATATATTATTATCGGCCTCTTCTTGCAGAGCGCAATATGTCTTTTGTCTCTGCACAGCCAAAGGAGACCTATGAAAAACTTGCTCAGCGTCAATTATAATTACTGAAGGAGGCAATGGAACATTGCAGCAATGGGGACCCTTGAAATGCTGTAGACAGGCAACTCCCACCATGGCTGTCAACAAATGCTAATTCTCATTAATGCATATGTAACTCTTAAATGTTGCAACAGTGGTAGCTACTAGTATTTGCTGTTAGCTAATTAGTAATAAGTAGTAGAACTAGTTAAAGTTGCAAGTAGATGCAGATCGGAGGACTCAGCCCTGAGCTTATGATCGCTGTTGGTTAGAATTTTCAGCTTATTTTTGCATAGTCAAGAACCTCTAAATAGCTGGAAGGGAAAGGGGTTACCAGAATGGTTCCTGGGAGGCTTCAGTGGTTCAGGGCATTGAGAAGCAAAGCTATCTCTTTACGTTGAAGATAATACCTCAGAACTGTTAAGGACTGAGTGTTGCTACCATGCAGACAGATTCAGTGCCCTATAAAAATGGGTTTGCACTCGTTTCTAGAAGAAGGCGGCAGGATCCATCTCCTCTAACTTTTCTATGCCTGGCAATCAGGTACCTACTCTGGGCTGGTCATAGATGCTGAGCCTCAGGGATGGCGAGAGCAGGCACAGCACCTCGGCAGGGAAAGCCCAGCTCCAGCAAGCGGGACTTGGTAACCCAAAGCGTCTGCTTAGCACAGCCTTTTCTGCTGGCACGCTGTGTTTCAGGGAGGCAAAGGCATGATGAAGCATTCAGGGAGACCTGTCTTCTTACAGTCAGGAACACAGCATGCCCTGGGGTATGGTGTGGCAGGGAGATATGTGCTGCTACTGCCTGCTAAAAACTTCCTGTGCTGCCATGTAGCACTGCCCCAGCCTTTTTGTAAAGTGTTCTTCCTAACGCGAAGAGCCATGTATTTGTAATGACAGCAATAAAAATAATAGTAAAAAAACCCACCCTGAAAAGCAAAGCCCAGGCCATTACCTATTATAACAAATTGAATTGGATGTTCCTTACCTGAAATTTCATGAGCAATTAGCAAACAGAATTATCCGCAAATGCATGTGTGCCCTATTATCCTTGTAGCGATTTCAGCAGCCCCAACTCCTCAAGCCTGCAGTTCGCTATCTAGCAGCTCTAGCAGCCTCCAAACCACAGCTTTTTCTTCTTTCTCTTTTTTTTTTTTTTAACGTGAAGTTCATGGCAGCCAGTGTTTTACCACCTGCACACTGGGGGAGAAAAAAAGCAAGGGGGAGAGGATCAATATACACAGTATGTTTATATTCAGCAAGAGCATGTTGCAGAGTGGGGAGCTGTGATGTGTGTGTTTGCATTGTCTGTGAAAGGAGCCTCAGTGGCACTGCAGCTGGAAAAATAATGGAAGATCAGGGGACTGTCTTTGGTGACAAACTTTCATCTGGTAAGTTACAATTATATCGTAGGAAATGATACCTTAGACCGCAACTAATTTGTGAATCCCAGGAAAGGCAGATCGCTGATTCTTCATCAGGGCTGCAGAACCTGATCTATAAAAATTTGGGCCTCAGCAGGAGGTTGTGTGTAAGTGTGATTTGCATTTCAATTCTTAGTCCACCACAACCTTTGAATCTTCCTGCAGCGCTATCACAATGGAAATTTTTGTTCTCAGTGTGCTCAAAATACATATTAAAAAATAAAAAATCCTGGTACAATGGAAGTCAGTTGTTAATGGGAAAGAATGTGGCATTTATGCTCAAATTGTTTCACAAAACACCATTACATCAGAGTCTTTCATCATTTTATGGGGGATCGAGTCCCCTGACACCATCTTTGGGGACTTCATGTGGTGCTTGTCACTATCATTCCACTTCCACAAACACCACAGCCCTTTCAGTTTTTATCTGCCCAGAACCCAGAGTATGTTACATTATTTAGTTTTTATAAGAAGCTTTTCTGTATGAAGAATTCACAACAAATAAAAGCCATTTCCCTGAAAAAAACCGAGCTTGTGAAGTGACAGTTAAGGGAATTTCAGGCAGGCCCCCTTTACAGGAGATGGTAGCAGCTCTGCCATCCTTCCCGCCGGCTGATGGCACAGGTCCAACTGATCCTACACAGAGCCGCCACCAGCACTGGCAATGATGGCACAACACTTGCATATTTCCCAAAAAAACTTTATGGGTTAGACAATGAACCCCGCATTCATGCTGGAGATGAGTTATTCATGGTAACAGGAGGGCTTCCCAGTGCCACCACAGCATCAGGGAGACAAGTTTGCAGAAAGAGGCAAAAAAAATCTAACTCCTTTTAGCCAAGGAAATGTTCCACATCAAGTGCTCACAGCCTCTTAACCCAGTGTCAATAAAGACAGGTCTTCATGCCCTTCCTGTGAAGCCAACTGAGCCAAACGCTGAGTGGAAGCCAGGGCTCAGAGCCATCCACAGGCCACAGAAGATGATTATTAATGTTCTGGCAGTGCTCAGACGCATCTCCTTGCTGCATATGGAGCCAGGTTTTGTCCTGAAGAGCTTCATGCGACTACGAATTCAAATTTACATTTATTTTGGCAATTTGATATGTGTTTTCCTATGCGTAGAATTTTATTGCCACTTACTCAGATATGGCTAAAGTCAGCAACCCTTTCCAGGGACACATCCTCCAGCTGATTGAATTTCCAGGCTCCAAACCTCAAAGCCCAAGTAAAGGGTGCAGGAGTTCCTCTACCAGCAATAGGAGAAAATCAAACATATCCCAAGTGTGCTTCAAGTTTCTTTCTGCTTTTGCTGTTACTGGGGTTGATAGGAGCTTTCTCTTGACTTCCAAAGATACAGTCTTAATGAGGGGCATTTTTCCTACCCACCTCATAAAGGCATTTTCTTTCCCTCACTCTAATCTGCCATGGTGGGACCCAGCGATTTGTTTTATTGCATAGCGATACATGCTGGCATTTGCAAGATTGCAGCACTTTCACTGTGAACTTTCATACAAGCTGCTCCCCTATGATAAATGGAAAGCAAATCTCCACACTAAAGGTTACGGCTCTTCTTGAAATGCAGTCAGTGAAGTTCCATATGGAAGAGGCCATGCTTCGGAGGAGTTACTCCCACATTTGAGTACCTGTATCCAGAGACATTCACAGGGGACTGATTCTACAATATAACAAGACGCTGACTCTCTTTGAGTTTTCTGACCTGGGACACCCCAACAAAATGTTTGCTTTCACCCCACCAAGCATCTGAGATGCCAATCAGACTATTTCAGACTGAAAAAGAAGTCTGGTCCTGAACTTCCTGCTAAAAATAAATAAATAAAAATAATTTTCCTTTCTTCATGGACATTTCCTTGTTAAGAGCACAGAAAGCAGTCAGAAGTATAGATCTTACCAACTGCTCTTCAGCTTAACATCTCTGGCATTCAAAACATACAACTTCTGTGTTTGTACTACATTTCCCTAACAGCTTACATCGAGGCCAAACAGACAGAATTCTGCAAAGGTCTTCTAAAATAAGCTTATTTAAAAGAGCAAGGTCAATGCCCAACATATGTCAGATTCTGTGAGTAGAAATCAAAGAGTTAGGAGCAAATGGAATATGTCAGAACTCAGTGGTTTTCCATGCCAGGCTCTTTTACCAAGTTCACATTTCTGCTGCCAGAAACAGTAACAATCCCATCATATAGACTTCAGCTTTGGAAAAGTGTCTAAAAAAACCCCCAGTGTCTGTACATAGGCTACTTAGCTCAATAAATAAAACTAACACATAGATAAGTGTGTTTATCTGGCCATACTATTTATTGTCTCTATAACTGTATTTTTCTTTTAATGGGACACATGCTGATTCCATGCTTCAGCCCCAGGCTCTATTAAAATCAGATTAAAAGCATTAGTAATGTAGTTAATTCCATTTATAAATAATATGCCCATCAAGAGAAAAGAGAACGTTAAAATAGAAAAATACATATAAACAGAATTGAAGAATTTTTAAAAAAACATTCTGCTCCATTTTGATCTTTGTTAAATAAAAAAGAAAAACTTCCTCTGTTCAGATAAAGTAACTCTGCCTGGTCTTTTAAACCATATCTTGCAGAATGATATTTGTGATTTCAATTAAAATATGCTATTGTCACTTTAGCCTCCCTCTTTGGTATTTTAAATTGATCCTAATGGCTTTGCCTTAAGTGATTTGCGTCCCATAGTGAATCCCTGTCACTTACAGCACCTCCCACTATTGCCCTCCTGAATAATCACTACCAGATAATCACTTCTTCCCCCTTCTCCCAACATTATTGCTCGCTTCCCCTCTGACTCTGCATGCTGGTACAGTCTGCAAAGTATTTGCTCTTTAACATCTTTAACATATGGCTTGTTGCTCTGGCACTCAACAGTCAGGGATTTAAAAGAAGGATAAAAGCTGCGGGAAAAAGGCCAAACTGATGGCTCTACAGGTAGGCTTTATCACTCCATGGCCTGTTTTCCAGGCTGCAAACCGGAGAATGAGGAAAGGAAGAGCAAGAGAGAAAGCGTGGGTCATGATCAAAATCGCTCTGGCACCATACTCACAGTTTAGGGCCTGCAAGTGCTTATGCAGCCCAGGTCCACTTGCTGCTTTCTAACAGAGCCCTGCGAGATGGAGACCATCTGAGGCAAACCTGTTCAGGAATGCAAAATTTCCATTGGAGACTCTCTACTGAAAAGATGCCGTCAGCAGAGCCCCTAAAGGGCTTGGGCTAAAGGCTACTCCAGAGCTGCCCTCTGCCCCCTGCACATTGCATCCTTCACACACCCTGGTTCACACATGAGGATGCACGGGGAACCCCAAGCTTTCTCCTTCTGAGAGGAGGATCCTTTCATGGATCTCATTATTAATTGAAGAATCATTTAGTTTGCATAATTATCCTCTGCCATACATAATTCCAACCTTTCTCTTTAAATTGGCTTATTAAAATAAATGCAGTCTTTTGTTTTTTGTGACTCCATCTATCAAAGCTTCTAGATGGACAGTCAGTGTGATGTGAAGAAAAAACCAAACTAATAATATTAAGAAGCATTTCTTTATGTACATTTATGAGACCTACCACCAGGTGACTCCATTCTAAAATATCTGTATTTTCATAAAACAAAACACTTTCTTTCCTACACCCTGATCATCCTCATAATGCCCCCCTCCATAAGATTTAGCACTCTGAAAAAAATAGTGTTAAATAAATAGCATTCTTACTTAAGATATGAACTGTTTCTCTTTGAATAGCACATGAAATTGCATTAGAGAGATTCAGGGATTTCCAGAACAGCCTGATCTGTTCCTGTCTAATCAGACCTGATTAATTCAAATCAAACTGCAAACCTCAGTTTTATTTTGCTTTAAAAACTCAGGATCAACAACAAATCAGCAGTATGTAGATATCATAGAGGCAGTTAATGCGGAAAGCCTACAGACACGGAGTCTCACAGAGTCAAATGGATATGATTAAACATTTGGAATAATTTATTAATACTTTATATATTCAAATATATACAGTGCAGATAGGACCAGTTAGAGGGATGCTCTTCACAGGGGACTTTATTATATTTGTGCCTAAGAACAGGAGATCCAGCTCAGGTGTCAAAGGGTGTTTTTTCAAAATAGAAAATTTAGTAACAAATAATAGGGTTATTATTAATAATAGGGAGGGGTTTTTAACACAGAACTGCACTAAACCATGCAATGATGTACACAGATAATCAAAGTGTTTGTGCGATACTGAGCACAGCAGAATAAATAAAATAAGATAAAATAAAACAATCTCGCAAATGCAAGACAGCAAATGCAAAATAGGTAGCCATGCAAGAAGTATTTCAGAGATTTACTAAGCCATTATTTCTGTGGAATGTGTACTCAGACAGACTCTTAGACCTGACCAGTTTAATCCACATCAGACCAGGGAGACACAGGGTCAGGAGGCTGAATGTGGATTTGGGCACTTGGCACAGCTGTTTTCCTTAGGTGCAATACACTTGTCACTAGTGGTGGCACTTTGCATTTGCTGTATGGCAGCATATGTGCTTGCCACATTTGGGACCCATTATATCTCTTTACCCTCCAGCCACTTCCCTTCCCTTCTTGTTAGCTGCACGTCCATATATTCTTCCATACTCTTTCGCTACATTGCAACACCAGCTCTTTGCCCTCTCTGCTTGCTCTACTGACCCCACATACTGCCAGTACTCTTTACAAGCTTCCCATATTACAATCATCTGTAGATGGGGACAGAATTTTTATATATATTACCCAATTTGTACATATATATGCACATGTGTATATGTCCTATACAAAATCATATCTATTCCATCACTGAAATACTCACCTATTTAGAAATAGTTTTGCTACCAGGGAGAGCACACACAGACAAAGAAACGTTGAAGAATAGCCGAGGAAATCTTTCAAAGCATAGTGTTAACCCAGACTAGAAACTAAGGTGAAAATAAGGGAAAGGATGAACTATATGCTCACATTTCAGCCTCTGCAATTAAAACTATAGTTACCATAATAGCACAGACCAATTAGTATTTGTTGATACATTGGCTTGCAAATAAAACGTATCTGACTGCAAGTCCAGAAGAGGTAGTTAAATGTTTCCGCTTGCTTTGTACGCGCAGTTGCACAGACAGGACTGACTGCAGGACTCATTTTTGCTTGGTGTTGGGTCACTGCATACGACAACAACAGTTAAGAATAAATTTTGTTGATGTCTCATTTTGAGGGGCTGTACTGCCAGCCTCCTAACTCCAAACACACAGTGTTTCCTACCAGGATGCTGGGACACTGGTTCAGAGGAAAAAGTCTCCAATCTGGAGAGATGAGCTTGCCCAGGCAAGTTCCCAGCTAAGCAGTGCCAGAGCCCAGCAGAGGCTTTCTCAGTCTTCCCAGAGGTGTGGGTGTGCAGCCAATAAAGGAACATGAGCTTCAGATAAAAGAGATTTGCACTCTCTTAAGGAACATTAAAAATGTAGCAGCCTTTGATTCACATTTTTGCAACTATAACCGTGTCCTTTATGACCGGTACTCAGATAAGGCCAGATCTCCTCCTTGTCCCCCTCAAAACCAGGAACAACCCAGGGCTTGGGAGCTTCACCCCTGGATGCACAGATGTGATCCAGTCCGGTGGAGAGGACCCCTGGGAAATGCAGATCCATGTTCAGCTTTTTCTTTCCACAAATATGAGCAAGTTTAAAATAAAAATTTCAGTTCATAATAAACCTCCAACCTCCAAATTCTAATCAAACAGGATTTTTTCAAAAAAAAAAAAACTACTGACCTTTGGTCTGCTTCTGTTTTCATTAAATTTATCTTTAAGTATTTTCTAAAATCTCATCCCAAGGACGGTTATTAGGGTTATTTTTACACAACGGTGAGGACACTGAATTACCTTCCTGATGTAGCTCCTGTCTAGGTGAGCGACACAGCCAAACCTTGATCTGCATGTCCTAGATGCCAGGCCTGCTGTTTTTAAATGCTACTCAAAGGCAGCAGTTGGGAAAATGATGCTATAGCCATGGCCTACGTGGGCTGTCATCTAAGGGAGCACCGTTTCTCTCGGAAGCCGTTCTCGGCAGCTATAGCCCTCACTTGATGATTGCCTTGTTCAGCAACAGGTCAGGCCAGCAAAATCCCTCACTTACTTTCAGGCTCCCTAAGTATCAGTGACATAGTGTGAATTGCCTCTGGCCTTCTCTGCAGCCCCCGTTACATTAATGAATGGCATTACATAAAAAATTACTGCTGACAACTAAATCCTTTTGTAAGTCATGATGCTTTTGGACACGTCCCTCCATTCTCCCACCGTCCTTTACAGACACACAGGGAGAAGGCTTAGGAAGAAGGCCAAAAAATCAGGGAAATTCTGGTCTTCACTTTGAGGAGACCATTTGTGAATTGACATGGGAAATTAGTTTACTCACTTTTCAATGAACAGTTTTGAAGCAGTTGACTGGAGAAAGAGAGACCATCCACAGATCAACAAGAGACATTGGTTTTTCATTGGTACCTGTTGCTGCAGACGGGGAGGTCGCCTTACCCTCTAACATGAGTGACAAGAAGGAAAATTCATAGCTGGGGCAGGAGAGGTGAGAGACTGGAAAATGCCTGGCCGTTTTAATGTAAATAGTTACAATACGCACATACATTTCATGCCATCTTACTGCCCTTATGAATGTCAGGAATGTTAAGTAGGTAGGAGGCCCCTCTAAGCACTGAAATGTCCATAGCTTACAGCAACGCTCCCAAAGTACAGCCCGTGGGCCTGGGAAGCTTTTGTAAGCAACATGTGGTGGCCTTTTTAATTGTGAGCAGCTGATCGGCAGTGTTACAGTGGTGACAAAGTGCCCTGTGGCTGTGCAGGTCTCACTTGAGCGGGAATCAGGCGAGGATGCTGAGCTGTCCTCTCCGTGCTTTGCACATGTGAAGCACATTGCATTCCACCTTCCAAACAGAAAGGATTCTGCATTTCAGGTGAATTTTGTTTAGTAGCCCCCCAGCCATGTCATTAAGTTGCCCTTCAGGAACAAAACTTTGAAAACTCCTTGCTGAGGTACTAAAGCTACAACCTGTAAACCAGGTCGAGGTTTTATCAGCCATCAAGATCAGAAGGGAAGAAGCACTTATAGTATGCGAATGGCCAGCTGAACTGCTTGGAGAAAGGAGTTGATTCAGGCTGCCAATATTGGCTCTTACACAGATAATAAACTAGACTGGCCTTTCTCCTGACATCACACTTCAATCAAAAACTTTCTCGCAAAATGTCACTTTCAAAGTTGCAGCTTTAAAAAAAAAAAAGTCTTTATAAAAAATTCATGGCCACAATGATCTGATAATGCAGCTTTCTGATACCAGCAGATGTTTTGTCTAACATGTTCCCTGAAGCTGTACTCTGTGCCTTCATATCTTTCATTTCCAGTTGCTATCTGCTGACTGTGGGATGTCATGTACGTACCCTATAGCGATGCGCAGCAATTCGCATCTAACACCGCCGTGCGTAATGAGCTTCACAAGATGCTTGTCGCAATAACTCCGCACTTCCCCAACCATATGGAACACAACACTCCAAAGCCCACAGACACTTTTTTTTATTACAGTTCAGATCCTTAAAACATAATCTGTGTGATGTCTAGTGAATGTACGTGAAGAGCTGCTGAAAACAAAGTTAACACTTGTTCACATCATCTGTTACAAATGTCCAATTTGGGACAATAAATTTCCTCGGAACCTGTTCTTTTGCTGACTCGTTGCTTTATCTTTTTTCTCTTTCTCTCACGTCGTTTTTTTTATGAACTATGCATATGTATTAAATGGGATTTGTTGTCCCTAGATACCAATTTGCATAAAGTGCAAGCCATCATTGGTTGGAGAGAAGCAAATTACTTCTCCAGCAAGATCACACTTCTTTTTTTTTCTTTTTCTTTTTTTTTTTTTTTAATTTTAACAAACCGCAGGCAGAGGCTGTTAACAGCACTTAGCCAGATATGCAAAGTATCACTTTTCCCAAAAGCAGCTTGATCAATGAGCAAAAAAACCCAAAGAAAGGGAAGGTATTATTCAGTTAAGTACAATGAAGAAATGACCCAAGACTGAAGCAGCTAACCCAGCTGCCTGATTCACAGTAAAATACAATTCAAGTACGGCTTGGCACTCAGGACACAAAGCAAAGCACCTTGACTGAGCAGACCCTTCCAGAATCACCATCCCCTTTTCCAAGTGTCCTCAGAGCTTTCCCAGAAGTCCCATGCGTGCTTGTTACTTCTGCGTGTGCTCAGCTCCCTCGCATAAGCCTTGCTTGCTCATTCACGTCCCCATGCATTTACTCACACTGGGCACCTTCTGAAGGCCTGTGTAAATACTGGCTTGAAATATCTTTACAAGCGTAGGGAGGCTCTCCTCTGCCCTCCCCTAAATTTTACTGGCTCCCTGGCACTAGAGGTGCTCAGCAGGATGGCAGCTACCATCCTAGCAGGCTTTGGACAATAACAATCTCCCTTTTTTCCTTATGCTCCTCATCGTGCACACCTGTGACACTTTGGCAAGAGGCTCGACTATAACAACGTGACAGATTCCCAGGTTCAGAGCTAGCCCCGTATGAGTCATATGAACTTTGGGGGAGGAGGAGAGACAGAGGAAGGAAAAACTACAGTGAGGGGATTTTACAAATACTTCAAGAAACAGATTATTTAAGCAAACCTGTGATGCCCAGGATGATTTACAAACTCACCAGCCCACTGCTGAAAGGGTTTGCAAGATGTGAGCCAGGCTGAGTTAAAAAGTGTGGGATATTAAATTCACTAAAAGGACCAAATTAGCAAGGACGCTGAGCTGCAAAGTCTCCAACTAGGTCTGAACTTCTCAAGAATTTAGTGCTGGGACAGTGCTTGTAGCGTGGGGGGAAAAGGGGTCCTCTCTAAGCATAATCTTTCATTATGTTGAGCGCTCTAAAAATGACTGCAGGATCTGTCTCTCACTAAATGTTCACTCAGGATTTAATCACAAATCCATCAATATCATGTGCTTGGATTATTTTACCTCTGAATTTAACGGACAGATGATACTCTTTTAAGAATGGTTCCTGAGATCACACAGAGCATTAGTAATTGATTGTGGCCACAGGACAATTAACCTGGGCAACAGCGATGACTAGATGCTGAGGTGCCTTTCAGGGAGTTGCAGGTGCCAAAAGCACAAGCTAGGGCCCCAGGAAGTGTAAATTCTCAAGAGAGAGTCTGTATTTCCTTGTTACCTTTAGCATCTATCCAAAGATACACAAATACCCACAGATTTTATGCTGTGTGATGATTTGAAGGTGGAAAAAATAGTTTCCGTCTGCAGAAATATTGGCAACTTCTTGCGGCTTTTGCAAAAAGGCAAAAATCCCACAATTTCACACATCTCTATTACTAACGTATGCTGCTTTGTTTCCGTATTTATATTTGTCACATTTAAAAGGAATAAAATAGAATTTAAAAGAAGATACTCATTCCCAAATGATCACAAAAGTACAAAGAAGTCATGCAAAGACTATGAGAAAAACTCACAAGAGGGAATTAAGAGCTGGCTTTGAAAATGGGGCTTTTTTGCAACCAAGGGCGCTGTCGTTGTTAACTAACAGAATCACTGTGGGACCAGGTGAAACCATGTTTGGGATGCTTACCAAAGCACATGGACCTTGTGTCTCTAAATTTGCTGTCTTAGAAGGCAAGAAGGATCAACAACTTCCTCTCCCAGGCTTCTCTTGCTTGAAAACCCTGGCACGCTCAGTTCAAAAAGGCAGTGTCTAGGTGCCTCCGTACAGGTGCATCCGCAGCCTGATTCCTCCAGAGACAGACATAGCCAAAGCAATATATTGCTAAAGCTTAGCCAAACGCAGCGTATGAGACCCAACTGTACAGCAGGCGCTAGATAACATGCAATCATGGCCTCCTACTGCAGCAAATTCTACATAAAACCAGGCCTTTGAAAGAGAAATAGTAAAAAAAAATGTGTTTTTCTCATTCCTTATCTGTACCTACTCCATTTTACCTAAGGCTGGCTATTAGCTCAGCTGGTGATGTCACTTACTTCACTGGAACCTGTTATCATGAAAGATTTCTCACAGGATTTTCTATTTTGTTAGCTTTGCGCTTTGTGCAATGTTGTATTTCATTCCATTAGATAAAGGGTTAAGTAATTCACATTTTACCCATATAGACTAAGTTATACTCCCTGTGGGTTGCTGGCTTCCTATTGGCTAGAACGATGACCTTGGAAACAGACAAAAATGATGCATTGTTGCAATAAATATTATAGCTTGCACCTGTTTCTAATTAAGTCTGCTAAACAGTTTCAGAGATACTGAAAAGAGAAATGTGTTGGCTTCTAATCGGGTGTTCTTTGCTGTTTGATCTGGATTATTCAGCCCCCTACATGACCTCGCCTTCTTGGTTCTTGTTTTTCTTTTTCTTTTCAGACTTGTAGAAAGCGCTAGTTTGAAAGAAGTCTTCTCAAAGAGGAACATCTCTGCCTAAAATCAGTTGTAAATAAAACCTGAAAACTGATGGATGTAGACCAAGGCTCAAAGTAGCTTATGGCAGGATACCTCAGAAATCTCCAATATGGCTCTTAAGATTCATAGGTCTGTTGTGGTCTTCTCCTTCACCACCTGCTCCTCCTCTTCCTCCTCCTCCTCCTCCTTCTTCTCCTCCTTCTCCTCTCATCTAAACTTTAGAGCTTAAAACAATCTCCATTGTCTCTATCTCTATTGCAATCAGGATCAGGCTGACTGGGAAGCTGGAGTTTTTTGCAATTGACTTCAACATATTGGGGAAATAGTTCAGGAAGGATTTTCCTGCTAACACTCACCAAAGAAATGTAAACGGAGCAGTGGTCACCTTCATATTTCACAGTTAGCAATACCTTGGGAAGATTCTGGTAGTTATTGCCTATCAGAGAATTGCTTTAGGGCAGGTATAGATTCAGGAAGAGAACACTGAAGGCTTCACAGAGAGGTTTGCAGATCAGCATCCTGCTTTTTACTCAGTATATTGACTCTCAGGTTGATCTCCCACTGAAAGTGCTTCTTGGTGGAATGAGTGTTTCGTTTCTTGCACGTCTACCTACCTACCCAATCTGTGCACGGTTTGCACAGATTTAACACCTGCTCTGTGATTTAGCTCTATGGACAAATGCAAATATATGTGGCAAATGTTGATGATGTTTTCCTTAACATAAGAAGTAAAGAAATAAGGAATTACTATCATCCCCATTTTCTAAATAGGGCCTGGAAGGCACAGCTCAGACAACACTTTTGGCTGTCAATGACCGAAACAGCCCAGTCCCTTTGGTCCCTGTGGGGTCCCTTTTCTCATGCTGGGATAAGCATTTGTGCCTCTATATTTTGGAACTGATTGAGAAACTTATCCAGCTGAAAACTAATCCAGGGAGGGAAGAAAAAGAATTTTTATTTCAGCCACATCAACTTCCTGACTCTGTTTTGCACACAGCCTGGCAGAACAGGGCTGAACAGCTAGGACAGCCAGAGTGCAAGGCAGTATGTTTGGATGGGATTGCATGAAACCACAAAAAACCCCATGTAGTGACATCAAGAAGACAATGTATGTCTCCAGAATCCACAAATGCCTCTCTCTGTTGTTGATGTCATCAAACTCACAATCTAGCAAAAATTTGCTAGTTGTGTACCAGACTTCTGAGCCACCCAAAGTTTCTCATGTGTTGACAATATATCTCAGAAGTATCATGTTTGGTGGAATTAAATGACTCTCTGCTCAGTTAAAAATTAATTATTTGTGGGTGGAGGTTGCAAACGGATTATTTTAGTAGCCATTCTAGAGGAAGTAGAATCATAGAATCATAGAATGTTTTGGGTTGGAAGGGACCCCTAGAGGTCATCTAGTCCATCCCCCCTGCAGTGAGCAGGGACACCGCTAACTAGATCAGGTTGCTCAGAGCCCCGTCCAACCTGGCCTTGAATGTTCCCAGGGATGGGGCCTCCACCACCTCTCTGGGCAACCTGTTCCAGTGTTTCACCACCCTCATTGTAAAGAATTTCCTCCTTATATCCAGTCTAAATCTACCCTGGTTTAGTTTAAAACCATTACCCCTTGTCCTGTCACAGCTGGCCCTACTAAAAAGATTATCCCCATCTTTCCTATAGGCCCCCTTTAGGTATTGAAAGGCTGTAATCAGGTCTCCCCGCAGCCTTCTCTTCTCCAGGCTGAACAAGCCCAACTCTCTCAGCCTGTCCTCATAGGAGAGGTGCTCCAGCCTTTGGATCATTTTAGTGGCCCTCCTCTGGACCCACTCCAACAGTTCCATGTCCTTCTTGTGCTGAGGGCTCCAGAGCTGGACGCAGTACTCTAGGTGAGGTCTCACCAGAGCAGAGTAGAGGGGCAGAATCACCTCCCTCGACCTGCTGGCCACACTTCTCTTGATGCAGCCCAGAATACGGTTGGCCTTCTGGGCTGCCATCGCACATTGCCGGCTCATGTCCAGCTTTTCATCCACCAGCACGCCCAAGTCCCTCTCGGCAGGGCTGCTCTCGATCCTTTCTTCCCCCAGCCTGTACTGATACTGGAGGTTACCCCGACCCAGGTGCATGACCTTGCACTTGGCCTTGTTGAACCTCATGAGGTTCGCACAGGCCCACCTCTCCAGCCTGTCCAGGTCTCTCTGGATGACATCCCGTCCTTCTGGTGTGTCAACCGCACCACTCAGTTTGGTGTCATCCACAAACTTGCTGAGGGTGCATTCGATCTCGCTGTCTAAGTAGGATCAGACAGGTTAAAAATAAGCCTAGACACAAAGAAGATATGGTAAGGAAAGAGAATAGCTTAGCCTGTGCGGTGTGATGAAGCCCTGCATCAGTATTATGGCAAGAGTTTTGTTCAGAGGAGAGACAGAAAGAACTACAGAGATATTTGCGGGGTTAGCACATCTCCCTCTGTCTGATACACTCTCTCTTTTCCACTTTTCCCTCGATGGCAGGTAATAAAATGCCTGCTGGTACCCCCCATGACTGGAGGTACCCAGAGTGGTTCAGCCCATCATGAGCACTGTGCCAATCATTTAACAATTCCCACAGCTGCCTTTGTGAGAAGCCTCTCTCTTAAGCCTCTCGTTTAAGAATTTAGAGTAATCATGTAAAAATGATACCCCTGTGCTCTATGATCCGCTGAATCTCACTAATGCCAGATCCCAGAAGAGGGCTTATTAATGAAAAGATGCAATGCCTCTCTCTCTGCTCATGTTTCACATGAATATCTCTCATGGATTCGGCAGTAAACCTTACTGCTGATAAAGTAAGTATAATGAACCTCCGTGCTCCACAAGAATGAAATCTCAGGCTGATGAAGTAGTTACCTGCTCTACTTTCCAGCACAATGGCAGGCTTGAGAGGTACAAGGAGAAGTACTCAGCTGCTATGGGAATAGCAGTGCAATACTGCAACCTCCTAAATCTTGGGTCTGATTTGCTAGCGATGCCTTTGGCTGTGTGAAAAGATCAAGAGTTTGGAAGGGAGCAGTTTGTAATTAGCTCAGAGAAATTAAATTATGCTTTATTGTAAATCACTGAGTCAACAGAAGAAAGGAGGTTTTTAAAGGGACAGCAACACCTTGAGGCTACTCTGTGTCCTTTCAACATTACACAGCAGTCAAAAACCCAGTCAGCTCTTGCCAGTTGGCTAGCTTCTCAGAAAGGACGAGCACCAAGTGTTCTGCAAACAGCAGGATCTTGCTGCTTCCAGCCCCTGACATCTAACCAATTTTCAAGAAGGCACTGAAAATACTTTCAAGTACTGCCTCTGTCCTGAAGCTCCTTTGCTAATGGCAGCAGATTTTGCCATCGAGAGTTTCAAATTGTTATAAATCCTTTGATGCAGCTGTTTGAAACAAACAAAAAAAGAAAAAACCCCACACTAACAAGAAGACTAATTCCATGTTTATTCATGAGAAAAGCAAGTGACTGCCCAGAAAGCACCGTGACACTAAGAAAACGAACAGGTAAGGAACTGTAAGCAGCAGTGCAATCAGTCCCTATGTTTATCTGAGGCCCTCTGTGATTTATGTTTTCAATTAAAAGGAACACCTGCCTCACGAATTACCTGTGATATTAGCACCAATAGGATGGTATAGGACAAGCAGCAAGAGTCTGGAAGGTGTCACTCTGGAGTATCCTGAAATGATCACAGAGACCAGCTTTAAGTCCAACAGCCACACTGTATCTGCTCAGTGAACCTCTGATACCTGGATCATGACTCATCTTTCCAGAGCCAGCCCCATGTAACCAAATCCAAACTTCTCAAACCTTTGTGAGGCACAAATCTGAATATGGAAAATTATCGCAAAGATTGCAGCGCTGAGAAGTGAATATAATCCCATCTCAGACACTGGTTATTATCCTCTGCAGGTCTATTCAATGATTTAAACAACCCATGAAAACATTAGCATCATCCCTCACTTCAAGGGGATTCTCTGGTTAGAGGGAATTCAAATGCCCTGAAACTTGGTGGAACCTTAAACCAAGGGCCACGTTTCGTACTAGCAGCTTGGATATAACTCCTGCTACTATTAATACCTAAATGCCCCATATGTTGTCTTTAGAGAGGAAGGCAGTCACACCACCTTTATATGTGTGCTTTCGTCCCTTTGCTTTTACATTTCTTCAACACGCAAAATGTACTTAACTCACTGCTTGTTGAATGAAGGATTAGTGTTATTTTCCTTCCTCCAGTGAACTTTGTTTCCCTTCATCCTGCATATATTTTGCTAGGCTGTGTTTTCCTGCCAGCACACCACTGTTCAGCAAACTACCGTACTTAAGGCCAGCCAGCTAATACAGTGATACCTTTTCACTCACAAGGAGTGCTTCTGTAATCAGTTGTACTTGTGGTATGAATGAAAGCTTACACCAAGAAGCATAAAATACACTTCCAGAAGCTTTGCCGAGCTGGGACAGAACTAAAGCAGCGTCAAACTGCCAAGACATTTGAAACATCTAGGGGAAGACACATTTTGAAATGTAGCCTGCTACCTAGCTACTCTGCTAGCATAAATGTTGACCAGGGACTGTGAAGGGAGCTACTTCCCCATCCTCCCTCTACTGTGCTGCTGTATCTGTTGAGCTAGACCAGGAGTGCTTGGAAAAATGCCCTGCTTTGGGTCCTGTAAAAATTAGTGTAAAACAAATAGGTAACAAATTTGCAATGGCTCTGTATAAGGTTTACAGTCTCGTTTTTTGTTGTTAAGATTGGTTATGTTGCCCAGTAGGAAAACAAGTAGAAAAGAAGGGTATCTTTACAACTCACTGTGCTCCTAGAAGACCAGATTGGAAGTTCCTATTCACATCAGTGCAGCAATGCAGACCTCTCTGGTGGAAGTATTTTCTTTTTCTCATAGAATTATACCTCAAGTATACTCTCTTTGTTCCTGTGAGCCAAGCTAGTTGCAAGATCATGCTATGCCATGCTTATAACCTCGCACTAAAAAGGAGGAGATTACAAAGGGGGCAAAATACCCTAGAGGGTTCCCCTTTATCAGAACCTTCCCTGTCAGTTTGCCTTCTCATTTCCTGAGCTCTTGTCTGATTATTAGTGTACTGACAGAATAAAAATAACCTCATATTCCTACATGAATCATAAATAAAACCCTTTTATTTCATCAAAGAGGTTGGCAGGTTTATAGTCCTTTGCAATGCATGCACGATGTGAATGACATACCTTTAATTTTGCTGACAAGCTTGTCGGGGTCCTAATGAAAAAGAGTGAAAAGTGGGTGACTTCTCTAAAGGTTTAGCAGTTGCTTTTTGGTGAGGATATATATTTCACCTTGCCACTGTAATCAAGGAGCCAACTGATCTTGGTAATGAACTCTTCAATTACAGTCCACTTCTGACTCTTCAAGAATGCCTAGGCAACAATACCACAGTGATTATTGCTGATATTACAGATTAAAGCAACCTGGGGAAAAAAAAAGGAGGGGAAAAGAAAAAAGAAAACCTGAGCAGTGTCCTTGCTAGAGCTTCAGGTATCAGGGTGCATCAGCAATGAACCAAAAAGAGTGAAAAAATTCCAGATTTTGGACAGCTAGATTTTGTATCGCTGTTGTACACCAGACAATAATAAAATCATTACTCTCACCCGTATTTTGACAGTATGTATTCCTCCCCATTTGTTCAACGAGACAGTTTGCTTTTAGAAGCCAAAATCAGGTATGGTAGAGGTTATGTTGGGACAGCCCCATAAAAAAGAAAAGGGTAATGCAAAGTACTTCTTTCGGTGTCTCTGGCAAGCAAGTTTCCTGACAAAGGCTGCTCAAAGAAAGAGTAGTCCAGGAACACATAAAATGGACACAGTATAAACAATCAGAAAATCTTTCCTATTTCCAGTCTTTCAGAGAGTGAAAAGTTTAATTGCTCTCAAAGAGGGAAGCAAACAGTTAAAGATATATATTTTTAGCAGTGATGAAAGTGCCTCTTCTCCAACACCTCCTCTCTTATTTCTGCTTTCCTTTTACTGTCTCCTATTTTGCTCATGGAAAAGCCAGAACACTGGCCCCTAAGTTTGCTTTTGACCATGAACAAATTGTCAAAGCCACAAGCCTTTTCCATCTCATAAAAGAAGTCCTGCTTTTTCGGAATTGTCCCAGGTCTTCACTTATAATTCAGAAAGAGATTAAGGGAATAGGACAGCTTTATTTCCTGTCTTGGAGATTATCCTTTGTTTTGCTGGTGATTCCTTTCCTCAGCAATAACTCATCAGAGAAAGTTTGGGATTTGGCAAGTTACCCTAGCCTGACTGCTGTTCTTCTTTGTTTCTTTTGTTTTCCTTTTGGTGGGGGGTTAGAGGTGGGGCTGCTGAGAGAGAAGACGAGAGAGACATAACTAAGGTTATCTGACTGGAGAAAGAAGCAGGGGTTTTGTGTGCTGGATTGTGTGTGCGTGGGGAGATGGAGCAGAAAAAGGGAAAAAATCATGGACAGTGAATTCCAGATAGCTATCTTGTCAGGATTTTACAAGATTCCAGAGCTGCGCTTTTAATTTTCATTACTTTCCATTTTCCTTTGATAAGCTCAGAAGCAGTATCTAATTTTATTAGGAGCTTTTCATCAAACGTGGATATCTTCCTTCTTCAAGGGATTCCCTAGCCACCAAAACATCAGGTTCTGTGAAAAATTAGCTAATCCCAGTTAGAGTTACTTGACCCTATCAAGCTAAGAAATAAATTTTAGTTTACACTCCAGACAAAATTCTTAGATCTCAAAGTTTTCAGAGGAAAAACATTTTTCATAATGCCAGAAAACTGGCCTTAAAGACCTGGGCCATACAAGCCTGAAACTGTTTCTTGTTTCAAATTAAATACGTTGACAGACTTCCTCTCTTGACTGCGGCTGACACCAGTGCCTGATTTTCTTGGCATAAAATCCAAATGGGTAACAGTAGGAGCCATTACTGGCAACATCCAGTCCTATACTCTACACATCACTACTTCTTGCCCTCGACCTTCCCCCATGTGGCTGCACACAGGGGGAGACTGCTAAGAATCAAAGCACTTCTCCCTGTTCAGTGCAGACAACATACACTTCAACAAGGGGCTCAAAGTTTGGTGAACCTCTTACAGCAAGTGTTCGTGTGGTGCGTGACCATGCAAGCCGCTGTGGCATGGCTGGGCGAGCGAAGCAGGAGCAGGCAAGCGGGAAGCTGCTCCTAGCAGCCATTAACATGGCACATGGGAATGCAGAAAATTTGGGGATGCAGTCAGAGCTGATAGAGGGCAAAGCACATGCTCCAAATCCAAAGGTCCAGAATCCTTCCAATGCTGTTTTGCTCTACTCTAACATACTTAACAGTTAGAATCATCCCAGGCACATTAGCTCAGTACATTAAAAGTATACTGTGTCACACCATGTTTTAAAACATAGCATAACTTATTTTAAAGGTGAAATGGAATGTGGTTTGTACTTACTTAGTGCCTGGCTCAATCAGCATAACCCCAGGGCTTTTGAAAACGGGATCAGGCACTCTGGCTATAGTGGTGTTACTTGTTAAGCTGTTTGCAATGCAAAGTCTTGCTAGAAAAAGCTAAGAAAAGACTCATATACTCCAAAATTATCAGTTTGTTATCACTATTAATAATACTTTATCATACTTAACATGCTACTTTTCATCTTCAAAGCACTTTGCAAATATTAATTAATCCTCACAGTCTGCCTGTGGGGGTAAGCAAATGCAGCAGTTGGGACACAGGGTTAACTGACTTGCCGAAGTCTAGAGGGTCAGGATCAGCCTCCGCATGTCCTGCTCTGATGCTCAAAATATTTGAACACAATGTTTCCCCTTCTCTTAAATGGGATGGCGGATGTACGCTACTTTTATACATGAGATATTTTCTTAAAGCGCTGGCTTGAACTGATAACGGCAACTTCAGCTGCTTGAACAAGGCTGCAGTTTTCTTCCCGCATATTTCTGCATTGATGCATGACATGGAAAATTATCACCTGATACTTAAAGGAGGAGCTTCTAGCTGACTTCTAAAACTTTGCAGTGGAGAATCGTGTATGCGTGCACAAAAGTGATTGGAGACTCACAGCTTAAAGAAGCAGCACACTTCTTTAAAGATTTAACAGGTCACCACCACTTGAGACATAACTAAAATGAAGTGTTTCACTGAAAGCAGCCTGCATGTTGGTGTGGACCTATTAGCTGAATGTTTGTGTTTTTCACTTGTGGGTTTGGGTTTGTTTGTTTTGTTTTAAAAGAGCTTGCAATACTTTAAGTGCTAACAAACTAACGAAGGTTTAGGGGAAAGCAGGACAGGCCCATGATGTGGTTTTATTTGTCCATGCTTCTTTGAGTTGGTAAATCACACTGCATTGCTTTATTGAGTGTCCCTTTAGGAGTATATTGGAAAAAATTCTATCTGCCACAATTAATACAGCGCCTAGTGCATCACGCAGCACAACCCTGGCGTCGAAACTCAGCATTCTCTGGGAGTCCTTTGGTCCCACACTGGATGCCAGAAAGGATAGTAGCTGTGACATGTGATACAGCTGCTGATAAATGATGGTGATAATGCAGAACAAAAAGGCTAATGAGTTCTCTCCAACACCACACTACATTCATGAAATGAATGTGATGATGACCTTATTTGCTACTTTTTTTTTTTTTTTTTGGCTAGTGAGTTACTTATCCCTTTACCTGCACATTAGTTTTATCTTCTCCGAACAATGCTACGGAAAGACAGTCAAAATTAATGTCAGCATCTCCCCTCACTTTTAAACTATAAAAGAACCTTTGAAGGTAGAGTAAACCAAAGAGGCCAGTAACTAATTATAACCCATTGTACTGGACTTTGAGGAATAATGAATAGAAGCTATTCCCCATGCGCTTACCAGAGTGCTTCGCAGAGACAGTGGTGCCTTTGTGGGAGAGGGAGATCCCTTCACTGGACCAAAGAGAGAAGAAATGGAATTGTTAATGTATGTAAGAGGCAGGAGGATTTCTATAGTACTATTTCATTGCAGAGGCAGAAGGTAGCAGAGCCAATCATGAAAAGCGTAAAGGTGTGAAGGCACAAAGATGGAGAGTTGATTAAAAACACCATGGGGAGTGTAAGCGAACAAATCAATGGTAATGATGGAATTATGCCTGAGTGGAACCCAATAGCCTACAGTGTCCTATGTCCTGGTGACTTGGTGCTAGGGATTAAACGTTGCGAGGAGCAGAGGCGAGCCCTTGTCCAGCCTGTCGGCAGTCGGAGATATGCTGATTGATGGGATGGGTTATGCTACAAAACTGGATGAGGTCTCTTGAGGAAAGATTGAGCTCAATATAAGCACCTCTGCACCCTACTGAGATGTGATGGCTGAATTCTGCCCAACCAGGAGCTGGGGTGGAAGAGCAGCAGTGTTGAGAGACATGCCAGTCACGGTTGACACTCCTGGGGGAACAGGACAGGGCTCGTCTGGAGAAGCAGGAGCACAAAGGAAGAAAAGGTAAAAGATGAGAGAAGGGGCCCTGAGGGTACTCGGTGAGGTTAGAGGTAGCACCTGGCAGGGAGTCAGGAGAGCCAAGCTGCGGAGGCTCACAGCGGTGGGGGGAGATGAGCGGTGGCAGCACTGGTGGCCGTGTGGGGCGGCAAGGCAGGGGCTTGGAGGAGCAGGCGGGAGCTGAGGGAACACTGATCAGAGCTGGCTGTGAAGGCGCTGAGAGAAAGGCCTGGGGCATCCTGGAGGGAGGGAAGAGAGGATTGGAGCAGCCGGTGAGATCAAGGTGGGACTGGCTCTAGCTGGTGCAGCAGTGGCTTAGGGCTGCCAGCACTCACCGCTGAGTTTTCCCTACGTTTTACAGCCACTGCCACATTAAGCATGTTAGTATCAAAAGTACAACAGAAGCTGCCTTAACGGTAATACCTCTATGAGCAGTCTTACACAAATACAGCTTTAGTTCCCTTCTCCTTTACTGTTTTAGGGATTCCTTTGCTGATATGAGGCATACATCTTCACGTGTATGTATATATCCCAGATGCTCTGATCACTACGGCACCAGGACTAGAGTCAGCTACAGAAACTCACTGAGTGCACAGCCCCTAGCTGGTCATTGCTGTGGATCACTGTGGTGAAGAAGCACAAAGCAAGGATGCTTCGTATTTCTGTGTGAAAAAGCACTTTGCAAAAGGAAACATCGAGGCTGCTCCCAAGACTCAACAATCTCACCTCCTGTATAGCAATTTGGACTCTGATCTTATCTGTTTTTGTGGTTAGTGACATCAGGAGGAAGGGCCTGCCCTGAGCTGATCAATACAGTGCTGCCACAAGGGCAATTGCGATGGATGGAGGGATGAGCAAAGAGATGGTGCCTTGTCAGCATAGACAGAGTGCTGAGGTGTACCCAATAAGGGATAAAATCATGAGTATGATTGTGCCATAACACTAAGCAACCTGGAGATTTTCTCTCTGATGGCATTAGCCACTTTGCCCCAGAGCCAACTGTAAAGGCAGCACTGCCCATACGAGGAATGCAAGGGGACAGTTTGACCTCACACCTCACCTGAAAGGCAATCCTCCCACACCACAGTGCCAGAGCCAGACCTTTAGCAAATACAACGAGGCCATACCTGGCCTTTTGGCATGAACTCATGATGAAATATTCAAAATCAAATATTTGACAAGTGGTGATACAGGCCACTGTTCCTAGGTGGCCTCAGTTCAGATCCTGCACACGGCTGGTGGTGGTCTCAGTTAAGAGACTTTCAGGTTGCTGGAGTCTACTTGTGCTCTCAGCAGTCAGGCCAGCTGGATAGGAGACAGCAAATTTTAGTCATCCAGAGCCCTGATCTCCAGAAATAAAATTCTCGAAAGGAAAAGATAAAGATTCACAAGTAGAAAATGCAGATTCTTTCCAAATGGTCTTAATGAAGATGACTTAAATATGGACAGTTAAAATACCCCATACATTAGCTTCCTACAGTCAGGGATGTATCTCTTAAACAGGGTCAAGCCTGAGCACCAACTAATAAACCATGCAATTGAGAGAATTCAATATCAGAAAGCAAGAATCTGGTGTTTGGCTACATCTTTGCTCTTTCCTAGCAGTAGCAGGTAAAAAGCTTGAAAGGAAAGTATAAGGCTCAGAATTGGGCTTGAGCCTGTGTCCCTGGATGGGCCCATTCTTCAGATATGTTTTTTCACTCTTGAAAGCAGCGAGTACCAGAAATTGGAGAGAGAGATCTAGACACGGCACAAATATTAAATGTAAATACAACACATTGCAGTACAGACCCTTCACTGAAACAAGCCCTAGAGCAAAGCTATCTCTTCCTGTTGATGACAATGCAAAGGATTTCAGCATAATAGTATTTACTTAGTTAAATGAGAGCTGTAATGCACTTCAGCCTTAGAAACAAAACTTGAACTATTTAAGTGTACCATTTGCAGACCTGAGGATTTATTTGCATGTGGCTGTTGACTTCAGTGGGAGTCACTGCTGCAACCAAATGCACTGCTTTGAAAGCCTTCTCAACAAGTGAAAAGGCTGTGTTACATATAATGGAAAACAATGCCCTTTTTAAGCTCAAGCAGAACCCAGAGCAAGGAAGTGCAGACTTAGTTTATATATAAATAGAAGTAAAAATACATTTTAACTTTGCAGGTTTCAAGTTTCCAGAGTTGAACTAGCCCTAGAAACACAGGGACAATTTGATTTGGCTTCTTGCCCAGTCAAAAACTGTATGTTAGAGACATCCCAATCAAATTTCATGGGATTTACAGTTTAGCACTATCTGGGACTCAGGAATTGAGCTTCGGATCCATTTGTCCCTTGCTCAACTCTGTTGCCTTATCCAAATCACATCATTATCTTTTACCTTACCTCAGTTCAGTAAATTGGGAATAAATATATTCATCCCCTTGGAGGATGAGAATTATTTATTATTATTAGGTACACTCATACTAAATGTGTGATGCTAATGTGGTAAGTAACATGTCTTGTCTAGTACAGAGCATTTTTTTGGACATGAGGGTGCTGGGAAGTTTTAATAAGCACCTTGACTTTTGCCTTCATACCAGTAAGATTCACCCAAGTGCTTAAAATGTCTTTTGATATTTATTTTTAAAAATATATCATTGAGCTTTTCACCCTAGCCTTCTTAAGCTTTTCAATACAGAAACAGAGTATGCGCTTTTAGTTAAGCTCATACGGTCACATTTGTTCCAACCTCAACTCCCCCCAACCTCAGAAACTGATCTTTCCCAGGATGAGGTTTTCTTCAAAAATATGATGTGGCAATCCTCTTTCTAATAAAGACTACACAAGTCTCTTAATCTTTGCCCACGTATGGAAGGCACTTGAAAAAAACCTTTGTTTTTGTAGATCCAGCAACTTTAGAAGACAGGAATCAGCAAACAGCGGGCTAATCATTCTGTCTCCATTGATAAGCAGTGAAGGAGTTAATTATCTGCTTCTTTTCACTAATTCTGTTGCAGAGCTCGGTTGTGCATATTAAATGTCCAAGTTACCAGATTCAAAGAAAAACTTGATCTCAATTTGGCTACATATGAAAAGTGCCATTCCCTGTTGTCCTACCTAGCACTGTTAATTGCATACATTTAGCCCTCTATTGGAGAATAATTTAGCTTCAGATTGAAAAGAAACAGCCCTGGCCTTGGTTATTTTGGCATACAAGTCTCCAGTATGACTCTGTTTTCTAAGCAGACATTAATGATTCTAAAACTAATATTCATTGTTTGAAGAGGCATAGCGGCCTTGGCATTTACTTAACCTTTTGTCTCATGTATGAAACTGAGTCAGCCTAAACCCTTTTCTTAATTAATATCTATTCTTTTTTTTTTCTGTCCAACATTATTTATTAAACAATTTGCATGCAACAATTAGAGTTAAGAGATTAGAAAAAAACCCACTGTATGAGCAAGCTCACTTAGTACAACAACAACCATGAAACTAGTCCTCCAGCTCAAACAAAGCTCTGAGCATGAATGAGATGGGAATAGGGAGTAAGTAAGGTCAAGTAAAAAAAATCGAAAACCAAGTCCCACCATTCACCTGTTAGCCCTAACATTAAGCTATTCCCTACTAAAAAAAAAATAATTCTAGAGGGAAAGAGATAAAATACTACAGTAAAAGCATAAAAATCAAGGATTTGACACCTCTAGTGAATGTTAGTGATGGTAGTTATGGTTGTGAATAAAGTGCAATCACTGAACCTATTTGCTTACTGCTGTGGTAGAAAGAAATTATCATTTCAGATTCCTGTAATGTTTCACAGGACAGCGCTGTTCACTCCATATGGAGCTCACCTACATTTCCAGCATGTTTGTTTCTATTCTTTGCACGTTTGTGATCACTTTGCACATGCTGCTGAGTGTGCAAAAGACCCTTATGAATGTTCAGATCAACATGGAAAATGGAAACGACACCTTTGGTAATAAAAATAAAAACATTTGGGGGTTGCATTACCAGTTGTATGACATTAACTAAGAACCGGTTTGCAGCTGGCTTGCATATAAATATACATAAAGTAGAGACTCTAGGATCTTTCCTCACCCTGGTTCTTCAAGCCAGCAGCTATGTGTAATCACAGATGCTTTGCTCAGTAGATTTTCTGTCTGCAAGACGAGCCATTGAATCACCTTTCTATCTTACCAGGGTTGGATGACAAACCAGACCTACATGAGAAAACTATAATGCTCTCCAGACTTTGAAGTCATAAGCAACATGGATGTAATAATATAAGCGATATCTTGCACCCATTAGAAGTCCTACAGGAGTAAGATTCATTCGAGGCATTGGCATCTATGTCATCTTAAATCTTGTATTAGACAATGATCCTCAATCTCTAATGCTCTTAGGATCTCCCATCTTAAAGGCTTTAGGAGGTCTCTGGATTACCACACAAGGCTCTTGACCCACATCTTTCACATGAACCTATAGACAGTGAACCCTCCTACCTGTATGACAAGGTTCTAAGGGTCCTATGCCTGACTTGCTTCATTGCAGGCAGGGAAGACATGGTAAAGAAACAAAGTGGGACCATTGCTTAGAAACCTTCCTGAGAGCTGAACTGGACCACTGCCACTACCTCAGAGCTGATGCTCCCCAAAGAAACAGTCTAGCCCTAGGGATCCAGAAGTGTAATTTTCTTCAGAACTACCTCACCAATGTGGCATTACTTTAAATATTATTTCAGGCATACAGTTCAGCAGGTAATTTCAGGGCATGAACTTACAACAGCAGGTTTTAAAATCCAAATGCATGTCTATAAACCCAACATATTAATAAGTTAACAGTTTTCAATAAGACATCAACATTTGTATGCATCTTCCTACTTGTTATGTGCAGTACTACATTTTTTAATGCTTCTTGGATGCTAGCCAGAGAGTCTGGGTCCCTAGTTAGTTCATCTATTACTTTCTTACCACAATAGATCTGGGTCTTGTCCAAGTACTGGACTCATACTGCATACCAAAACACAGAATTCTCTCCCCTATCTATTGATAGCCTTTACTTCTCAGGAAAAAAAAACATAAATTAAGATAAATAAATAAATACATAAAAATCCAGCGCTAATTGTAGTAGAAGTATTTTAGCATCTTTTAACACTATGTGTAATCAAAAGATTTCCTTATGTATTTATACTGCCTTCATCTCTCAAGAGTCTAATTCATGACTATTCACCTGAACAGGAGAAGAGAGGAAGATCTCTTCTTTAAACCACTCCTGGAGCTCCTCAGGCTTTCCACAAGAGTGAGCAGTTACATGACCTGAAATAAAACAGGGGAGGAAGAGGTTTCAGTACCATTCTTCCTTTTTCAGTGTTTCTCAACCTACGGACTATGGAGGGGTTTAAAGAGGCCATGAAGGGTTAGAGGCTGCCTCTGTTTTACATTTGACCTTGAAAATTTTTATCTGTTACTCAGGACCTCTGGTGTCTTTGGAGCAGATGCCTTTTTGAAAGAGTTTTGAAAACAATGTCCAGTGCAGCTCTGATGGCAGAGCAGTGAATGTTGCTTTTTATTGTGGGTTTAAGGTAGCAAACTAATACTTAAATTAACAAAGAGCAAGAAAAAATGAATGAATGACGTAATGATCCTGGCTTTTTTTTTTTTTTTTTTTACAGCCACTTTAATCTGCCAGAAGGCTGAGCTGCCCTTGAAAGGGCTGGTCTTGCCTGCCTGCCCAGCCCTGATGGGACCGTTTTTTCCCACTCAAAGATGTGCATTTGATCAGAGAATTAATAGGCTAAACCACCACCTGACCCTAAAAATGCCCTCCAATGCTGCTGAGCACAGAGAAAGACAACACTCCCCAGAGCAGGGCAGGCAGGCATGAGGAGGTAGAGATGGGATGGGAAGGGTGCACTGTGCCCTTGGGTAACGGCCCCGCTCATGCTGACCATGCAACCACCACGAAATCTGAGCCAAGGACATAAGAGGCAAAGCCAAGAGCAGTGGAGGAGCTGTCTCATCTTCACCCGAGCTGAAGCTAAAATCACACCCCAGTCCACAAGGAATATTTTGCTGTCAGTGTAACACTAATCACAGTAGTGCACTGGGTTGACTTGTAAAATTTTGCTAATAATACAAAGGTAGCTGACAAGTTAATAGAACACATGATTCTTGTACCTTCTGCTTGAGCTGTGTGAGTATTTTTTTCTACTTAATTTGCCCAAACAAAGCATCAGTGCCTTAATTTCAGTTATTTCAGAAATTAGATCCTCTTGAAGAATGAAAGGATGCTGTGTTTGAGAGGGGTAGCTTTTTTATGAAGACACGTAATTAATGGAAGCCATTAAAGATACTTGTAAAAATGATTCAGATTTTTATATATGATGACTAACTAACCTATTATTGCTCTTCTTGGTCAGAGATTAATGGGAATTTCTTAAAGGATAAAGAATTATTTAACAAGCTGCAGGATATGTATGGGCTTGGAATACACTCTGTGATAGTGTGAATAATAAGAAATGTGGCTGTTTATTTCCTTGACTAATGAACCAAAGCTAAATTCAGAGATAGCAAGATGTCAAAAAAACCCAAATCCAAAACCAAAAAACCAACAAAAACCTAACAAGGCAAGTGGATGTTTTTTACATGAATCTAAACATACTTTAGTGAAAAAAACTACTGTTAAGAAATTCAGATTCCCATGTGCTCTAACTCAAGGGAGTACAGGAACATAGCAGCATGATCTCTGATATGACTGAGAAGCACCAAAGACTTTAAAGAAAGAGTTTAAAATCAGGTGATGCTGAATATTCAACAGCTCCTTGGGGGGGGAGAGAAAGAGAGAGACTGCAAGGCAGCAAGCACAAACCACTTTGTTGCTTCCAAGAGCTTCCCACGAAGAAATTTTCTTTACAAAGCAATGACAACAATGTGTTTGGTCAAAGATTTCTGCACAAGGAAAACCGACTCCTAAGACCATGAGTAACAAAGTCACTTGATGATCCCCTTGATGATGGCACACATGGACAGCTTTCATTTTTCCAATTCTTTCAGATTATAAGTGACCTCGGAGTGTCTTGAAGCACCATGTCCCCACTGGGTTGAAAAGCACGTGCAAAGAGGGAGTAGAGCATCTCTAGGCTGACTTTGGCACTAAGGGAACAGAGCAGATAGCATTTCAGGAGAGAAGGAAAGGGAAGGCAAACCAGTTTCTCAGCATCTCTAGGCTGACTTTGGCACTAAGGGAACAGAGCAGATAGCATTTCAGGAGAGAAGGAAAGGGAAGGCAAACCAGTTTCTCAGGCAGCTAAAACCAGTGCTTGGTTCTTTTCATGACTGATTTGCCAAATGTTTTCCGTAGTAACTGTTCTGAGCAACAAACCACAGCGATTCATATGCCCAGGTGAAAGAGTAATAGTCCGCTCTCTCTGGCTGAGACAAATAAAGTTACTCCAGCTCTTTTCCAAAACGGATCCCAACCAAGCTAGGTAGTAGCAGTGAGGCTTCTGCAGCTTGACACCAAATTACTTTAATATCCACTATATCTTCCTCCTCTCAGGGCTCATTGGTTTTTTTCCCTTTAATGTTTTGAAGGCACACAAAGAATTGAATAACCTTTTCTCCATGTACCTGGCTGCAGCCACATCACTGAAGGGGGTCCTTTTGACATTTTGAAGGACCTGAAGTGCATGACAACATGGCACTGCAGTCAAGAATCTCGCCGGGGAACGGAATAAGAAGATTTATTTTATTTTTAATATTTGAAAGATTTCAAAAAGCATTCAACTGGATTTCTCACTAAGAGGATGAGTGAAGAGAATCCTTTGTAACTAAGCTGGGAGGCCCAAGTCTTTTATCCATTGTTACACAGTTTTTCCCCAGGGCAGAGTTAGGAAGGCCTGCAAGCCCCAGAAGCTTAAAAAGGCAAGTATGCTGGGTGGGCTTTTCTGCCATTGCCTGAGCTCCTCCCGAGGTAGGAGCCGTCAGAGCAGGGCAGGTCCTATGCCCTATTTCAGCCACCAGTAGAGATTATTGGGGAAGATCCTAGCAGCAGCAGTGCTCTCATGGATAGGAATCTGACCCACCTGCCTGCAAAGGCGCACGTGCATATATGCACACCCTCGGTACCCAGCCACCCATACGTCTGTTTCCTTAAGAAACCAGAAACAAAACCATTCCACGGAAGATTAGTAGTGAATTGGCACTTGGATTAATCACTGTGCAGTGGACTTTGCCAAGCCGCCTTTTCCTGTCGTCTTTTTCAAAATATTATACACGACTGGTTAGCCAAAAATATGTTATCTCTTTCAGGATAGACTGTGTAAAAGGAGGAAACTAGTGCAACTGTACTGCTAACACCTTTTTTTTGCTTTTTGAGCTTTTTACATTTTTATGTGAAATCCCTACAACCTTGAGGCAAATGAATTGGTGGGTTTTGATCAAATGGACTTCATACATATTCCCTGAGCTTGGTTCACAGCAGTGATGGGATCACCCACCTTTCCCACTGATGTTTGCATCTGGCTGAAAGTGAGAAATTGCTTGAGTGATTTCCAAGTGCCAATAATGTGAGAAGGAGCTAAAATACCCAAGACAGGATACCCAGGACACGTTCTTACCCCCCACTCTGCCAAAATCTTAATCCAGGACTTGGCCAACCTAGTTCACTACAAAACCATAAATATGCAAAATCTCTATTGGTAAAATTTTGCTTGGCAGCATTTCATAGCGCTTTTGGCCTCCGTGAGATTTTCACTGTTAATACAGCCACAGAGGTGCATGAACTAAGAGCAGCAAAAGGCAGCTGACTGCTCATGTCCATTTGTGCCTCAATCAATTTGTTTATCAGAGTTTACCTTTCAAAGTTGCTCTCAAATAAAAGGTGAAATAAATCAGCTTTTAAGCAATTAAGCAACTCTTTCCTGACTTGCTACAAAACATGTGGGACACTAATACAGCAAAATTTTTCAAGGTAAATATCTTAGGTATGAGTCCACCGCCCAGAAGCAGGAGAATATGGAGTTTGTAAATAACAACGGTAATACAAGTAATGCCTATTTACTTACTTGATCCCACTGAAATTAATGGTCTGTGGTTTAGGTATGTGTCAGTGCCATAAAGCAGGATACGCTTGGGGACCAGGAAGTGTCTGCTTCATGTGTTAATGATGGAGTTATGGAGTGGCAGCAGCCATTTCATAGACCAAACTGCAGAAGGATTTTTACTCTATGCTCAACTCTCCCTATACTCCAGAAAAAGCTGAAGAAATTCCTAGATCAGACCTGGGGCCAAGGTTGAGTTTTTTCTATGAAATTTGAAAGGGATCCAGCTAGAGATTTTTGAATGATGCCACTCCTGAGAAAACACAGCTCGCAAGCACAGATTGTGCCCCTCCTAGCACTTTAGGTGTACTCTCACAAAACTGTGTTCAGCAAAATTATTGCCTGCCCCCCCAAGCCCCTTCTCCACTAAAGCCCCAGCTCTCCTTCTCTAGCCCCACCATTCACAGGGATATCCTTGAATAACCCAAGAAAAAACCATCCTACTAAGGAGTTATATTTTAATGTTTATGCTATGGCTTTTTGTATAATAGGAATAATCGCTATTGCTTTGTAGTACACTTACAACAAATAGCTTTTGAGATTGCTCAAACACTTTAGCTCCACTTCAGCTCTTAATCAAACTCAGCAGCTGTTTATTGCAATTACACTATAAAGCAATAGACATTATCCCTTAACTAACTGTCTTATTAATATAGGTAGTTACACAGCTATTTCATAGTTACTCTTAAATAACTGCTTTTAATTATTTTATTAACATAAATAACCATCTCAATAAATTTAAATTAAATGCATATATGAGAAACGTAATTTAAAGCATTGCACAAAACTGCATCTGTTTACTAATGTTTAAATTGATGTCATTGTGTAATTCAATTAAAATGCAACTTTAATTTATTTCAATCTTTGATCACTATGGAACACCTAAGACACTAGAACTCCCTAAATATTGAAATGGGCACTGCCTGGTCTGTCTTCTATTGCAATATTTTCTTTACAATATTAGTTTGCTGTCAGGAGTAGGAGATTTCTTTTTACCCACAAAATTTACAATTTAATATCCCCATTTAGTTTTCTTTTCTTCCCATTCCCAGTGAAAGCAATAGATGAAACTAGATTGCATTTTGCCTTCTAGTTCACTTGTGCAACTCTGCTTTCAATAGAGAAAAGGATTTTATTTTCCTGTGCAATACTGGATCCTCCATGTCTTATGCCATTTGTTCTGGTAGGATCAAACTCTTTGCCTTCAGCTAAGGGGAAGGCAGACATTGCCTGACCTGGCCAGAAATCCCCTTATTCTTCCTCATGGGGGCCAGTTTATTGTTCAGGGGCCTCATTTTACCCAAAAAACCTCCACTGAAGAGCAGGCAACCCTTGTACAGCAGGTTTTATCCCACAGTGCCACTAATGAACATTTATCTGAAAAGGGACTATGGCACAGATTAGCGTATGCCACCTCTCATTTTGCAGAATGGTCTGCCCATCATACTGGCTTATTCAGATGCTCTTTTCCCTAGAGTCATTGCTGTTGGGGATGAAACAAAAATCTCCTATCCTTATTCTGTTTCAGATTCCTCCCTTGAAGGATAAAGAGGAAAACGTTTGCTGAAGAGCAAGGAGAAAAGGAGAGGGACTCCCTTCACCACTTGTTCGCCACAGACAGGAGGACAGAAGATGTTAGAAAGCACTGGGAGAAACTTAAAGTGGCAAATGTTAAGTCAGGACTGGGATGAAAATAAGGCTGGAAAATATAAAGGTGCAAAAGGAGGTGAAGAGGCCTCATATGCTTTCCTGCCAGCCATTTTCTTCTGCCGCTCAAACCTTTTTGAGTTAGTTCTATAAATGGTGCAGGGACCTGTAAATGCGAACTGCTACCTCTCTGAAATCAAATCACAACAGCCCCCCTCAAAAATAACCTGTAATGTATTGAAAAAAAGTGTTGAAGTCAGGAACATATAAAACAAAATTTCTCTGAGGGTCCTGATTTGGATCTCAGCAGCTTTTGAGCTCCAAAATTATGGAAATCGAGGCATATTGGGCTCTTAGATATCAGTCAACATCAAGAGGAGAGCAACGAAGGGAAGAATTTGGTCCAACCTACTGATGGTGAATTTTGCTATCTTATCCTCTGCCTGCTAATTAGAGGACACAGCATTCCTACAAGGAATCAGTAAAGAATGGTGTTTCAATGCATGTACACACTCTGTATTAGGACGAAGGGTGCCTCAGTGACACCATGCTTATGGAGAAGTGGAAGGTAGCTGGAGACAACAAAGATGAAAATGATGATTTATTTGTTTCAACACTTCCATCCAAATGTAACAGGTAACATGAAGGGATAATTACAGGCTCTGTCAGAAAGGGGTTGCTGATGCTGTGATCTGGCAGACTCCCTAAGCTCCTCAGGAGACAAGCTCTTAAAAGTTTACAGACTATGCTGGGCAAAGACATAGGTGATTCAATACAAAGGGATTTTACAGAAAAATGTAGAAACTAAGAGTGAGGGAAGACATGTTTAAACTTCAGGTAACTAAGAGTTATCAGGGTTTGGATAATTGAAGTTCCAATGTATATTTGCCTACACTGTCGCTCACCTTTAAGCCTCACCTAGGCATCTTGACATTTATGCAGTCTGAAATCCTGAAAGCTCTGAGTTTAGACAACTAAATTGTTGCTTGTCAACTTAGTCTTGACTGAAAGACAGGTGTTTTGTTTCAGAGTAACACTCCTTCCAGACTCCTCTATTCCCAAACTCAGATTACTGAGCTAAGGAACTACCAAAAATGAAATAACTTACAAGCAGGCAAAGATATTTACATACCTTGAACAAAGGAATTCTTTGGGCAAAATAGGGATTTTTAATTATTGCTTGTTTTTTGTCATATGGGATTCTCAGCTCTAGCTCTCTGGTGGGAGCTGGAAGAGCTTGGAGGCTTTGAAGGTTCCTTACATTTTTGGTAGTGTGGTAGATCCTTTGCTACTGTTATGCAGTTTTACAAGCTTGCTCTGCTGAATGTAAACTGCTCTCTGAACAAAACCCTGAACAAAAATCCAGCTAAGAATCTGAACCAGAATTCTCAAAAAATGTAATTCTGGAAGCAGGCACACATATAAGCCTGCAACACATAGCCGTCAAATGCCAACAGTGCAAGCAAGGAGTATCTGTTAGCTACCTGAAGTTTATCCTAACTTTATATCAAATTCAAAGTGGGTCATTGTTATGAGGCATTCATTATTATCCCTAGTAAGTGACTGGGATCCTTTCCAATAACGAACAAGTTCTCTCTTGGCGCAACTTTGCACAGGCAACTTGCACAGTCCAAGAGCTGCACATGCTGATGGTGCCATTGGGATCCCACATCTGACTGTGGCTACAGTTCTGTACTGTCAGTGCAATGGGAAGTGAATCAGGGAGCCCAGAAAACATCTCGGGCAGAACACAGCACCATTCATCTGACCCCAGATTTAGCCTGCCTTTGAGATGCTACTGCCTGTGAGCAGCAGATTAGTCCATTACCATTAAGTGCCTCATTGCAGAAAGCAGCAGCGAGACCTACAGTGCACTGACCCAACCCTGCCTACATTCGTGCTCTCTGATAATGCAGGTTTTCCTATTTCCATGTCTCTGTATGGGGTGTTGGTGCCCATACACTTCTGGCTTCTTGGCAGGCTTCAGGCCTTAATTCCTTTGTTTATGCCATTAAGTGTGCTGAAGGCAACAGAATACAAGTTCATCACGCTGACCTGCCAATAACCTCAGCTCTGACCTTCTGGAATAGGTTAAGGGTCCCATTTAACTTTGAACCCTACACTGGATTTGAACTGTAGCCCCAGAAGTAAAAAGCCATTGTTTTTATCTGGGAAGCCACATGGCTCTGGTTTCCTGATTGGTACTTGTGACATCCCAGTATTGGCAAACCACGGAGATATTAACTGTGTGCTCTATTTTCCACCCTTAATTATGGCCAGCAAGTCTGATTTTTATTTCTTTTTTTTTTTTAAAGGATTTGAGTGACAAAGTGACTATGCATATCATTCCACATTTGAACTGTAAGACTTCAGTATTTCTACCTCTAGTGTGTAATTGGATCAGCTGCCAGTTACAGAAAGGAGCTGGGTGAGTATTAAGTGTGTGGAAAATGAAGAAGAGTCCAAGTGTGAAGGGGAGGAATAATTTGACAAAGCCTGCAGTGAGCTGTACATGGTTTTCTCGTTCCAAAATGGGAGTAGGTTTTGAAGCACATGAGAAAAAAAACTAGCTTTGATTTATTAGCTTTGGTTCACACAGAATGCTAGCCACAATCTTGGAGTGACTCAAGACATATGGAAAGCCACAGTCCCTGCCCCAAGGAGCTTACAATACTGACGTTATCATAATGAGGATAGCCAAGTGCCAAACTGAAAAACAATCTGCTTTTATCTGACCCACTAAATCTGTGCCTGGAACAACCTTGTCAGGCAGTGCACAGATCTACTGCCATGGGCTTGGCATCACAGCAGGACTGGGTCTTAGTGTGTTCATGATACGGTGGTCCTCAAACCAATGCACCCAATGCTCTTTTGTAGGTCCCCACTGTAGCACATGCTTACTTTTATTTTGAGTTTCTCAGAGAAAGGACTGAAGGTAATGTAAGCATGAAACATATTAAAATATACTACAAAAATCCAAAGTAAATCTCAGCCCTTTAAAAAGGTGATAAATAAATGAGGGCAATGTCCAGTCAAAAAGTGAAGAGTGCTTGTCTCAGGACAAGAAAATTGCCTTGCTGCTGAGTTCCTCCATTAACCACAATTATGGCAGGATCAGACAGACAGACAGACAGTTCTTTATCCAGTAAGTATTCAATCATTTATACCTTTATAAAATGCAAATAAATCCCCTCAGATATGAATAGGTAGTTTGCAGGCTTCTGGTCAAATGTTACCAGTGGGACAGAAGAGGTAGATACTAAGTGGGTAGCCAGAACATCCTTCACTTTACATTTCAAAGTAGCTCTAAGATGCAACTCAGGACAACAGTCTGATCATGAGATGACAAATGTAGGGGGTAAGGAGAGAGGACTGCAGCCTAAAATCAAACAACATCCAGAGCAGCTCATGAAAGAAGCAGAAGATATGACAATTACCTGGAAATTTACAGACAGTTGTCCCTCAGGTGTAGAAATCCACCATAAAATCCACCATACTGATCTGTAAGGAATAAGCAAGAAACATTCACTAGTGGCACAAACAAACATAGAGGATTACAAATATGCCAAGTGGATAGACAGCCCAATGTAGAAATCCACCATAAAATCCACCATACTGATCCGTAAGGAATAAGCAAGAAACATTCACTAGTGAAATATGCCAAGTGGATAGACTGCCCAATGTCAGCCAGGATACATGCAGTATTGCCAAGAAGGTGGGGAGAGCAAAGAACAACTGAGCTTTGCTATCTCCCAACTCTACATTGCTCTAAGTTACATTTGGTGGTTTACTGCCCATATGACCAAGCTGATATTCTGGGATTTGGCAATTCTTCTGCTATGCCTTCAATAGCAGCCACTAATTGAGAGGAGCAATGTCCAAAAGGGCCCCTGGGTTATGGCCATAGAGTAATATCCTTTCTCACTGGTATAAAAGCTCTGCAGACAAGTCTACCAGGCAAAAAACACAACAAAAAACCCAACTCAAAATCATTTCTCTCTGACTCTCCAAGGTGGGTAGGGCATTAAGACAGAATGCCCTACCTCAAAGGAAGTCAAGATTGGATCAGAACAGCTCACAGAGATAGAAAGGCAGAGATGGCAAGAGGCAGTAGCGTAAAGGTTTTATCAGCATGAGTTTGGGATGACCACATTACTCATAGGTCACTGTGCTTTCCAGCTGACTAGCGACAGATGAAATAAGGAAGACAACAGCCTTCAGATTTCCAGGTAGCAGCTGCAGCCAAGTCTGCCTTTTCAGCTGCCCTTTCAGTCTGGAATATGCACAGTGATGCTCAGAAAGGGGCTCTGACTGTGTATGCAAAACGGAACCCACTGCGAGATCCCACTATCACCAAGCAAGCTCTAGAAAAACATCAAGACAATATTTGCATTGTTAGGAGGAGGAAAAATTCAAATGCCAGGCACTTGGTTTTGCCTACATTTTGCATACTTCCAGTATTTCCTAATATTGAACCAGAACAAGTACTTCAGAGATCCTTTGTGGATCTCAGCCCATCTCCAGAGGAAGACACCAGGAATGGGTTATCCTGATGAGAATCACAATCATTATGGCAGAAAACAGGCATAGTTCTTCATGTCTCATAGCAGCAGCCCCGATACTGAGATTTTTGTTATGTAATAAAGACATTACAAATATAGTTTATTTATAACGAAGTGATGCCATTCTGCCAGGCACCATACAAAGAAAGACTTCACTGTGGACTGCTCTCATTTTTCAAAAGGTACCATCTAATCAGATACACACACAGAGATCCCAACAGCTTAGTGGAAAAGAATATTGCCGTTCCTGACATTTCTCAAATTAGCAAGAGCTTATAATGAAGCTTTTGTAAGACATCTCTTTCGAGGATTTGTTGGATACCTCTCTCGCTGGGAATGGATGCACACAGGGTAACTGCCCTTCTGCTCTGTGCTTAATTCTCTCACCTCGTACTACGCTCTGGTTTCCTGCACTTGGAGATCTCATACTTATGTTTGAACTCTCTGAATACTCTCACCAGCTACACACAAGGAGCCGGAGGCCTTAGTAACCTTCTGCCCCAGTAGTTCTTTTCCTGCAGTCCGGAAATTATCTCTCGTTTTTTTGTTTTCTTCTTTTTTTTTTTTTTTTATTGCAAAGAAATAGGGGAAATCCCCCTTCCAGTGCTTAGCTTTATGCTGAGCCCTTATAGCAGTGGTTAGTGACAGCAGCAAAAAAAGCCAAGCCACACCACTCGCAAACAAGTGTGTCTCATTTTGCATAGGGGTTTATGTCAATGTTTTGATAATTTCAGCAATTCCACTTTCATACTGGTATTGAGATATCTAGAAAACGATGTATGCTTCAAATAACTTCAATAAGCATCACAATATGCCTGTGTGAATGCTCGTACATTTTTCCATGAAGAACTCAAATCAGATAAAACTCTGAGACTTGACTTTCAGCTGATATAAATCCACAAGGATAATGTAATTACTGGTATGCCAGTTTACACCTGCAAAATACCTTACCCTGAAATATCTTGGCCCCTCTGTCTCCTTCATTCAAGCAGAAGGAGTAGGTACCGGCAGCGGAAGGTTTAACATCTCTGCCTTGAACTCTCTCCAGCAATGTGAGTTCGCTTAAGGAGCTAGACGCTGTAGCTGCCTTCCGCCCCAGCAGGTTTTTTTTTTCCTTCATTCAGGAAATTGTCTCTCTTTTTTTAATGTAATCAGCAAAGGAATTTCCCCTTCTGTTGTCCAGCTTTGAGAGAGGAGCCTGATTTGTGTTTCTAGCTAAAACCCCCTGAAAAGTCATCAGAGGGCTCCCTGACTTTAGCGGGGCAATTCTAGCTGAAAAGGGATGTTCTTGCTCTTCACCAGCGTCCTTCCTTGCCCAGTACTGTATTGTTTGCGGCACTCAGGCAGTGTGAGCAGCTCGGGCCATCGTGCCACAGCGTTCTGCCTCCCGGCACAGCTCTGTCACTCCGTGCACAGTGCTTGTGTCACGCTCTTTACAGAGTGTGACAGACCAGAGGAGGGCAGAGGCACGGTAGGAAGGAAATGGGGCCAGGCCCATGGCATTGGGTAAGCATCACCAGGGGTATCGGTCTCTGCTGGCTGAGGGCTGCGGACAGGGATTAGAGAGAAAAAAGTGGCACTTCTAATATATCTTGCCAGGATAGAAAAAAAAGAAAAGAAGTATGAGACAGAAAAACAAGAGGTAAAACTGTTTTAGGAAGGAAGGGGGAAAATGCACAGAAAATATAACAGAACGCTATCAGTAGAAACAACTCAAGAAAAGAGGGCTGACAGATAGCTGCACTAGTGTGAGTGATGAAGGATAAACCAAACCCTTACAAAGCATTAAAAAAGAAAACCAAAATGTATTTAGAAAACCTAGTGAGAAAAACAAAGCCAGAGGACAAATAAAACAGAGAGAGAGGATTTCTATGAGCACAAAAGCAGAGGTTGGTACCCCGTGGTAATTTCCTAAGAAAAGAGGAAGTAGAAGTGAAGGAAAATACCTAAATATAAAAGACTGCTTATAAACAAATGAGACATTGACTGCTACTCTATGATTTTTTTGGAAGTTTGCTATTAGCGTATCTCCAATGATAAGTGCCTTAATATGATGCCAGCTTTCTGTAGAAATGCACAAATGCAGCAAATCAGTTCTGCCAGGCAGACAGCGAAGTGACAAGAAATCATTTGCACCCATGCCACGTGGCACCACTTTGGTCCATGCACATCCACTCTCCAGCATATACCCTTGGAAGATGTGCATGGCAAGACAGAGCAGGAGGATATTTAACAATACAGAAGATGAGAATACAAATGTATAACTATGTTGGGAGTCTAGAGCTTAATTCAAACAATAATTACACAGGTCAATCTCTGGCCAAGGCTCCTCAGTCCACATCCTGTGCCAGTTAATCTTTTTTATTGTTTGGAAACCAGTTTGTCTAGGCACAAAAAAGACTTCTGGATCATTCTTGCCAAGACCACCAAAACTGAAAACTTCCAGTAGTCTCCTCTGAATGGCAATGACATCCATAAAAAGACTGGCCGGGTAAGAGGATGTTCAGAGTCTGTTTGGTCTACAGCTGAGCCTGAGCTGGTGCCCTGTCGCGATGACAACCTCACGCCATTCATTAAGGCCACTAAGCTCAAGCCAATGTCTCAAATCACCTCCAGGGTGCCCTGGAGCACAGCTCCAAGCTCACCTTTCCATGGGGAGAGGAACACCTGAGCCACCCCACTGACTTGAAGCCTAAAAAAGGAGCCATGGTAGGGATGTTCAGGCCTAACGCTGGGTAGGGATGGCTCTGTGGAGGAAGGGTGGATGGGAAAAACTGAGCAAAGACTAAAGCCAGGCTTCATTTTGCAGACATCACTCAGGCCTTTCCCCTAGCTCCAGAGGGGTGGAGCAGATGCCCTAATCCAGGGGATGGAGGTAATTCCAGACCTGAGGCTTAAGCCAAGCCAATTTTGGTATGTAACACCATATTTTGAATGACAGAATGAACCATTTTCCATGCTGGCCTAGTTTTAAAAGTAAAGATGTATGGGTGGCCCTCAGAATTCATGCAGAAGTTTGATGGGGTTAAATGTTGTGCCCACTGATGTGTTTTCAAGCAGCGAGATACCTGGAACCAATCCTTAGGCATTATACTGCATAAGGGCAAATGCTGTTTTCACTTCCATCCCATCGGTGGAGTTACATGATTAACATTTGTCATTTCAAAGGCAATATTCTGCCTGTTGATCAGGGCCCCATTCTGGAAGAGATAGATTCAGACTAACACTGAAAGTTGATTTTGTAATGTATATATAAACACTGACTTGCAACAATTTATCAGTAAAATCCAGTTAGTTTCTGTGGTATCACACCAACATAAGTGAGGCAACAGTCTGGCCCCAAATCCTCAATTCCACAAACTCCCAAACTGTGCTGCTACAAAGATGAGGCTGCTTCAGAGCAGATTGTGTCCAGATCCTGTAGTCCTTGCTCAGACTTCAACTCACTGACTGTAATGGAAGTATTACCTTAATACATGATAACATCTTCACTAAGTGCTTCTGTACACATTTTATTTGTCAAAATAAATGCCTTTTTTTTTTCTGAGGGTAGGAAAGAAGATGCAGATTAATTTTTTTAAATAGAAAAAAAATCCACATCCTCTTTTTCTGAAAAAGGCAGCTTAGAGACACAAAACAGCTTTTTTTTGTCCTCTCCAAACCCTTGTTCTGTACACCACCACAGTTCTACTCTTACTTTAAGATTAACTGTCGATCTGAAGATTGACTGTGCTATCCTTAAGGCCAGACATTCTTTGGATTTGGTTATTATATCAAGGTGCAGTTGTGCTTCTAAATGGGCAGCTGTACTGTAAAGGGAACACAAAGGAGCAAAATTCAGCCTGTTCCAGCACGGGTCCAAAGCCCAGAGTGTCTGCAATGCTGTAGTCTTTTGTTTCAAATGCAGATAGATAAACTACAGCTTTTTTTCCATGACGGTTATAATGCAGAATATGAAAAACTCTTGGGATGGTTTAAGCTGCAGGGTATTCTCCCAGAGTTCTGTCCAAGAATAATCTAGTAAAAATGTGGACAGAGAACCATCGACCTCTGCTTTCCCCCAAACATATGCAGCTCTGATCAGTCTGGTATTTCAAGAAAAACAAGGTCCTGAACCCTAATCCTCAGACACATAACAAAGCGCACTTCACAGCTGTGATGCACAGCTACTATCAGCTCGGAGGCCTGAGTGGGTCCCAAGACAATGCCTCCTTTATCACCCAGAGGACAAATATCTAGACAGCAATATTTTCTGCTTGAATGCTTCAAGCATCTCTCGCAACTCCTGACTGAAAGAGAAAACTGAGCTGAGAGTGTTTGCTGAGTGATTATTTTAATTTACTACTTGATGTAAATCTAAATGAACTGACATCCAGCTTGAGATGGACAGAAAACAATCATTGTGAAAAAAGAAAGAAGGCTAATATTACAATATCATTTGAGTAGTGCAGGTTTAGGCAACTTTAGCAGTGGCAATGTAATAGATAGTGAGGCAGGGTTTGCATTTCCTTTTCTTCACTCAATTACCATAATAAGTTCTGTAATTCTAGGGCTGTTTATTTATCAGGCGACGATAACAAAGACGCTCAGAACATGGTGTCTGAATGCAATACTACAAAGCATCACAGTGTAAGCCCTCGCATGCAGAGGGATTGCTGATGCTCACACACCTGATTATCTGTGTGTACATGTGTGTACGTGTGTTCAGAAGCAAAAATATTCCCCTTTTTGTTAATTGCTAAAATGGCACACGTTTTGCATCTGGCTTGAGGCAGACTGAGGGAAAGGGGTAGAAAAGGAGGAAAACTTCCTGGTAAAGTTCTCCAGTGCTTTAAAAACCTGTCAAGTCACTCTGCCGAGCTTTCTCATATGAACAATAGATTTGGGACCTGGCCTGCCTGCACCGGGGAGTCTGTCACTGCTGCTCTCTGATCTGGGTTTCCAATGTTTGATGGCTACGCGGTGTCACAGAACAGCTGGAGAAAAGGCACCCTGGCTGAGTGCATGAGATGGGGGGGAAAAAAAAAACAAACAAAAAGCAAAAGAAGAGATTTCTTTGTGAGGCAGACACAGGCATCTGGGCTCTGCTGGAGCAAGACGCGTCACCTTGCAGCATGGCCTGTGGCACTCTATGCTGAGACAAACAGATATTAGTGCCCCATAAGCCCCCCTTGTTCCCAAATGAGTGCCAGGGAGAAGGTGCACCACATGTAATGCAACCCCAGATGGAGGTGCATTGCTCCCTCTCGATGGGGCTCAGTAGTGGGTTCACCATCTCCTGCAGCTCCCAAAGGCATTTTTCGATTGGGAGACCACTTCCTCGGGCCCCTGACAGTGCGGCAGGCCACAGCAGCACCAACAGCCTGGGAGAGTGGGTAGGAGGCACCACTAGCCCATCGTTCAGCGCTTCTCTCTCAGCACATCAAAGAGCCATACTGCACCCCCAAGGCTGACTCAATGCACCTGGGACAACTTTTCATTCCACCCTGAGATGCCTGTGTGGGTTTGGGGGGAATCTGTGGCTGGAAAGACTAATTCACATGCATAATTTATTGCACGTTGCTTTAGAAGTACATACCGAACTTGAAACAAAACTCTCAGCGTAATGTTCCATTCTGCATATACCAAAGATTGATAGAAAAGCTCATAACTGAATAAGAATAAAAGGAGTTGAATAAAGATGAAACTCAATGGGTTTCTAAGGCTGCCATTCAACAGTGTCAAGCTTGTGCAAGAATACCATGCCTTACTATTAAATGATTTGAACCACTACCTTAAAGAAATCTCTGCAGTTCCTTCTTAAATTCTACAGGAGGCTCAAAAGCACATCAGAAATATTTTTACTCTGTACCATAAGATGTTTTTCATCAGAGTAACATGCCTCTTAACCCATAGCCATATATTCAATTAAATTGCATGGGCATATGTGTGTTTATTTACATAATGTGTAAATGTATAGCTGGGTATATATAAACAAAAGGCTTTCATAACACAGAGGAACACACATGGCGGTATAATTTGTGTATATGCACACTGTGTAACTGCAGCCGTTCATGTCAACACCATTCATCACCTGTATTCACCAAAATGGTGTCAGTACGGTTCCGCACGCCGCCTACAAGTTCACCACAATGATAATCTCCCTCCTCAATTAATTAAGGACAATTTAAATATTTTAAGTGAATTACATTAACATGACAAAACAGTAAAATTTAAATTGTGCTGCTGTGAACAGAAAACCTGTGACAAAGTCCCTTCTTTCACATAGAAAGATTTTACAAATTGACAGTATACATTATGCACACCCTAACTGTGGACATTTTCTGTCAAGCACTTAAAGAGAGAGACACAACAACGGCTCCAGTGTGAAAAAAGAATTATCTGTAGGGGACCAGTCCTCACGAAGGGCAACCTTGACAAGTCCAAGCATGCACCTGGATCAGCATTTAAAATAACTCTGTCTACCAAATATGTTCATCATGAAGCTCTGTGTAAATTATTGTGGATTTGCAAAGGACCTTCATTAACTGCTCTTATGTATAAATACTATCAAACCTACTAAAATGAGTATTTTTTTAACACCCCTGTTAAATATTGCTTCAGTAAGAGGGCTACAAATACATGGCATGAAATGTTACAGATGGAAATTATTTTTTTTGTTAGCCACTTACAACAAATCTGAAATTTTACACTCAGGACTCAGACAGCAGTGAGATAACATTTTCCCTTCTAGGGACAAAATTCTGTAAGGAAGTTTTTAAGAAAGCTAGCTTGTATTTATAGCCTTACCATACAGCTACTACGGATCTAGCACTCTTTTCACTGATGAAGTGTCTGATTAACACATACCGTTATTGGGATTTGCAAATTAAAGGCTGGATCTTGCAACACTTATGTGAGTCAGCCTGAATCACATGAGTAGTCCCCAGCAGGAGTAAATGTTGTGGGGATCGGGCCCTTCCGAAATGAGCAAAGCTTCATTAGCCCCTTCATGTGATTTTATAAATATGCATGCTCTAATGGAGTGTGATGATGTGGGTACATACAAACTCATGTTACTCATGTGAGTACTGCCAGAGATCTCAAAAGGGATTTGGGACTTCCACAAAAAAAATTAGGTTAAGGTAAGATTGGTTGATGTCATACAAAAAATAATAGAGAGGACAGAGTGACCTCTTTATTTTCCCCAGGCTACTCCCTAACAATACAATAAAACAGACTACAAATACTAATGCAGAAGGGTAGGTCTAGCTTCTGTTGCTTCGCCCATGCCAAGCACTCCTACTCAGACTGGAAGAAGTTGCCAAATGGGGTCCGTACTCCTCAGCATCTAAGAAAAACACTATAGCAGTTTAGCTGTAAAAAAGTATCTTCCTGACACTGCACTGTATGCTGAAGCGGGTTGTGGACGTATCCAAGACAGCTGCAAATGAGCTTCCCAGCAGGGTAAAGGACCTCTGCCTGGCTCTGGGCCACCATGCTGGGCTGCTTTTGCCACCCGAGCTTCTGCAGGTGCCCCAGTGTTGAAGCACGTGGTGCAGCACAGAACTGCCGGCAAAAGATCTGAAGGTGCAGAGAGCTCTTGCTGCTTATTCTTCACCAAGCTCAACCATGCTCAGCATGTGATGTCACACAGGGCTCTTGCGGAGATGATTATGACATCACAAAGAGTGAGCAGAAACCTCCTGAAAACCTAAAGAACTGATGAATTCCTCAGAGGCGGTTTTCCTGCCAATGACCCTTGCCATAAAAAGTGGGGGGAATGAGCACCCTTTCCCTGAGAGAAGAGGTATTGCTTACCCAGAAAGAATTTTTTCTGGGCTGTCAATACTTTAATCTAAAAACCAAACTGCATTTCCTGTTGGTAATTCTTAGCTGTAATTATGAAAACTATTTCAATTAGGTTATTCTAATTATGAAAATCTATTTCCTTTTAAAGATTTAATAGCAGTCTTTTTTTATGAAAAAGAACACATAAAAACACTGAAATCCTTTTAATTCCTTCTCGTGCCACAGAATCTGAGCACAATTTATCTAGATAAATTTTAATTCTAGCCTTTCCAGAAAGACAGTACTCTGTATAAATAAAAAGAAATATAATTGATAAATGTAGTCAGATGGTACCAGGTTGTTTAAATAGACCATTAAGCTCAAAATGTCTAAAGTTAAATTAGATTGTATTCTCTTTCACCTAAGGCTTTTGTAAGGCACAACTGGCATGTATAGTCTTGTCCACATTAATTTTTACTGCCACGGTCAAAAAGCAGCATAAGTCTGAAGCTTGTGTAGAATTTTCTGTCTTTATTTGACGTGATTATAATAGATGAATTAGCTCCCTTGGTGCAGAGAGTGAAAGAAGGTTAGTTGAGGGAAATAAGGAATTTTCAGAGGAAAGAAAGTTTGAGGGAAACATATGGTTTAAATGCTCTAGCCTATTTCAGATCAAGCTGAGAGAGTTGAGATCTGTTGGTTCAGAGATCCAGTTCACTGCACATTCCTACTGTGCCTGCCTACTAATTGCATCCCATGTTTGTCAATCAAATATTTGCAATTAACAAAAATATTCCCTTAAGAGACATATAACAGAGGCTGCTAAGGATCCATTGCTTTGCTATTTGAGTCAGCTCCAAAAAAAAAAAAAAAGGTCTTTAAAAATATTCTGATGCTGATGACACTGCCAGACACTTCCAGTCAAAACATTAACAAGCAGAATAGGTGGCATGGGGGCTTTTCAAAGAGATTTTTTTCAAAGAAGAAAAACTTTGATCTTAGTGTTTCTGACCCATCCTCCACCTCTGATTCTTCAATCTACAAGTACATATAGTAGTTTAATTTCACTCAGTGCATAACTTGCCTAAGGATAAAAGTTGATCTAGATTTTTTTTATTTAACTCCAATTTAACTGATGCTCTAAAGCTGCCCTATCGCTGCATAATACACACTCACACAAGGTTTCTAAGCAGAAACTGAAGAAAGCAGACTAGAATAATAAGACATGCACAAGGTTCAGAGGAAACATTAATTTGTAAATAGGTAGAAATGCCAGTAATTCGTTGGGAATTGAAGACCTTCTGTATGCAACAGTGAAGCTTAGCAGCTGTGCACTGCTGTTTTATAAATCAATATTACATCTGAAGGTGGTGTTTGAATGCTTGTATCATTGTGGTTTGAGTCAAACAAAGTTCTGTGATAAGAAATGATCAAACAAAACAAACAAAATCCCTTCCCTGTCTCGTCGGATAAATTCCAAACATAATTCCACAAGAGGGATAGAACATTCAAATCATCCACTTTTTTATAATTGCATAAACCCCTCAGTCACAGAAAGATGATTGGATTGGTGATGGACTATTGTATTCTCAAAGACATGGATCATGCCAACGGAGAGCTCCTACAAAATGATAATAGTGTGCACATTTTCTGTATGACCTAAGTGGTGAGCTTTAAACCCCATCCAAGCCAAAATGCAGCGGTCTGGTGTGAACATGACTGGGACCAGGGGACTCCAGCCTTCCACTTCCACCTCTAAAACTAATTCCTTCAGTGCCATGAGCAACCACTTATCCTCACTGCTGCAGTTTCTCCATCTAAATACAGAGGATAATATATAGCCAGCTAACAAAAAGAGCTCAAACTTAGGCCAAGTCTACCCAAGGAAAAATTTGCCAGCATAGCTCGGCAGGTACAGCTTGATTAGCAGATTTGCCTCATGTCGACACAGCCTGCACCTGCAAACAGAGTATTTTTCCTGCCATCTACCAATTCTCTCATGCAAAATGAAGCAGAATCCCAGCAATGTTAATGATTTTCCCAATCAAAACTGATCTAAAATATCGGATGCCCCCACAAGCGACATCGCTTCATTTTCTCAAAGGCTGTAAATAAACGTGAAATGTTCTAAAGACACAAAGGAGCTGCCCTCCCTTGTGATTTTTTTATCTTTATAAAACATCTCCTTAATTTAGGTTGTGGCTTAAAAAAACTTAGTATCACAAAGCTAAGTATTTGGGGCTGTCGTACTTGCAGAGAATAGGCAAAGAGGTAAGATACAGCATTTCTCATAACCCACCAACCCAACAGTTTCTGGAACGTCAGGAAAGAAAGGGAGTTGGGAGAGCGGTGTCTGCAAAGAAATATCCTGAGAGACATCTGCTGGCCACTTTTACCTTGCTGAGCTCCCCTCACTGACTGAGGAGCATGCAAGTTTGCGACATTGGACTTTCTGAGTCAAGGGGCAACTTGGTGGTCATACAAATCATAACTCCACAGCAAACAAATATCAACCAACAGCCCTGCCTTTGGGCTCCATAAAAGATTTAGCAACATCCTTATTGTCTGACTTATTACGAAAGGAAACAAATTCATCACTGTGACTGCAATGAAGCGGGCTGCGGAGAAGCAGGACAGCTGAACAGCATCCCACACCAAGCCTGTAGGCATGTCTCCAGCCTAGTGACCAACGACAGACTTCCCTGCCACTGCTGAATAAACAGACTCGGAAGCTTGGCATTTGCATCCCTCAGCTGCCTATGTACCCCCCTGCATGGCCACTTGCATTGGCTTCACAACCGCAGCAGATAAAGGAAGACAGCAAAGCTGGGTGGCACAGATAGCGACAAAAAGAAGGCAGAGCCTAACTAGCTTTGAAATGGCTGGTGTTGGGGAGATTTTTAATTGCAGACTTGCATCGAAAAGCCCCATTTGTAAATACTCAGCTATCATTTTGCAGGGGGTTGTCAGATTACAGAATTTTATCATCAAGTTTGAGGTGGGAAAAGAAGAGGAGGAGATGGAGGAGGAGGGTATTTTTGTTCCTGTCCTTCATTTCCTGATAAGGAGACACTTTTGATCCAAGAGAATTTTTTTTTTTCTGTCTTCCTTTCCTTTTTTTTTTTTTTAAATCTGGTTGCATAAATTTGTTTCATGAGATGCAGGTGTTTGAAATATTTAAGAACAACTCTGGTTTTGTATTCCTAGCCTCATTGATGAGAAAGCTTACGCATCATGACATGGTGAGTTGAAGCAATGATTAAAAGGCTATTGCATATGCTCTTCCCAGCTGAGTTGTTGTTCTCATTGTTGCTTTTAGAGCACAGAGAAAGTGTCTGCAACAGCTGCTAATAAGCTCTTATGCGACTCTACTAACATCATGATCTGATCACTCCAGAAGTGCATAGTGGGAGCTGAGGAACCTGGTCTCAGCAATTTGACAAAAACATCCCTGACATATTTCAGCTACCCTAGAAAGTTTGTGACACTGAAAGGAAATTAAATTGTGTGTGGAAGGTTGAATAGGAACGTGGGGTTTGTGTTTGTGTGCACATGAGATTTAAAGCCATGGGCAAAGCAGGGACATATGTGTTTTCAAAGGCACAAATGGGAATTAGACACACAACTTCCATCAACTTTCAATGGAAGAACTACCCTTTGTGCCGTTGAAATTCTCCCCCTTTATTTACCATACTCCAGTAAGAAACAATGCTGAAAACCTACAAATATTTTACCTAGGGCGTTGCTGCTTTAGGATACTAATCTAGAGGCACAAGATGAAACCACACCAATATACTGATCTTTTTAATTTCAAAGATGGCCCAAAAAATCAGCTTAAAATACTTCTTGCTCAGATCTTCAAATTTAGAGTGCTCTAAAAGTATAACTTGACCTGACAATAGACCAGTTCAGGAATTTCCATTGGCCTACACTGGAGGGCATGACTAATTGCTATCCCTTCCTGGGCGAAGTGAACAGTGCGGGAAGAGTAGGGTAATTATATCTTAAGGACTAACCCATGGGATTCTCCCATGTAAAACCAAACTACACTGTTCCATTGGCAGAGGAGGAAAGAGGTTGGTTCATTTAAGATTGATCCAGGTGGATGAACCTGAACCCATGTGTGCGCACTACCGAAGCTGTGCGACTGCATAGGTGTGTGTGTATGTGTCATCTGGCTCTAATTTTGGTAAACGTAGTGGTAGCTGTTCAGTTCTTGTGTTAACAGTGTCATGCTGTCTCTGCAGGATGACTGTGAGCAAACAGTCTGAAGATTGGAGGAATAGAAACATATATTTTCCAAATTTTTTTTTGGAAAAAAAGGCCGGGAAAAAAAAAAAAGAAAGAGAAGGGGGGGGGAACTAAAAAGCAAAGGTGAAATGGAAAGAGGAAGAGAGGAAAAAAAAGAAAGTCAGGAAAAGTGCTGAAAACCAACTTCTGTATGAAAAAAATAAAGGGGGTAAAAAGCAGAAGAAGAATCAGAAAACGTTTTAACTATTTTTGAATTTGCTGCCACCAACGGTGCGGTGGAGGTCCTGCTCCAGCTGCCTCAGCCCTTATCCTGTGTCAAGCAGACTAGCGGAGCTTGATCAGTGATAGGGAATAACGGTGACTCCTTTTTGTTAGTAATTGACGGGAAGTGCTGTTTGCCATTGTGTCAGTTCAGCACAGCACCGGCAGGCAGGCCGGCATCAGTGCCGGTGATAGAAACTCTGTGGAAAGGTTCTTGCTGTGAGCAGAGAAGAGTCAGCTACTCAATACAAATCTCTGAGGCTTGTTAGCAAGAGATCTGGGAGATAGCTTTTTCAGTCTTCTGGTGATACAGAGCAGCGGTTTATATGGCGGCTCTGAAGCCCTGTACAACCAACCACTCCCAAGTGCTGCAGCAGACCCTGAGAGTTTGAGCATTATGGAGGACTTGTTGAATGCAAACAATTTATGTACACCTCATTATACAGCTCCTCTATGTTCTGTGTTTCTACCATTGAGGAAACGCCACAAATCCAGCAGTGATGGTTTGCAGACCCATGTTGCATCACTGGATACCCCATCTGCCCTTGTATCCAACTTTTTTAGAAAGCAGGTGATTCCCAAGGCAATGGGACCAAGTACTTTTTTTTTATTAACCCTCATCCATAATAATTAAAACTGACCCATTTTCAAGTACCACTGATTTCTTTTTTTCAATGAAGGAGAAACAAAAAAACAAAACAAAGGTTTTAAGGGAGGGGTTAGAGTGAGGACAGCCAAACCATGATGGTCAAGGAGATCCGCAACCATGAAGTGCAGATGTACACCTTTGCTTAAGTAAAAAATAAACTCTTGACCATTACAAGGTGCCTGAAGCAGTGCAGGCATGGATTGGCTCTACCCATTTAAAGAGATGTAGCAATAAATAAAAAAGACAGAAAGGAAAAAATAGGTCATCTCATTCATAAATTTTCCTGGGGTTTTCTCTGATTTCACAAAGTCCTGTTTAAATGAGCAAAGATGACAATGGCAATTTCTGCTTGAGAAAAAAAACCCTGAGCTTGACAACCAAAGACCAACATAAACCCATTCTTTTCCTAGGCAGAGACAAACTCAGCATTAATTAATTTAGGACACAACTTTCTGAAGCTTGGTTATTCCCTTGGGCAACAACTTTACCTCGCATTAATTTACAGTTCAATGGCAATTTTATTGGATACTTGAACTTTTATTACTGTATAACCTATACAACCAGAGTTGAACAGATTTTGCTAGTAGGATAAATGATCGCTTGGTTGTAAAATGAGTTATTGGAATTGCCTTTCCAATACATTACAGGCCAGACGGTCAGCAGCTGCTTTCTCTGACCACTCGAGTCTCCTGTACCCACCCCCTGTGCCGAGGGGGTACACTGCCCTGCTGCCACCCCCACCAGCATGACAGCCAAACAGCAGCTGATGAGGCTCTTAGCCTTGGTACTTGCTGTAGCCCAAATAGTGGGGCCAAGTGTCCAAACCTAACAGGTCCTCGCTGAGGACACTGAGCACTGCTGGGCTCTGCAGCTGCTTAGAGCTGGTCATCCCATTTGCTCACGCTTCATTCAAACGTTGAAGCCCAGTTTCTCTGTCCCTAAAGAGCAAGCTGGGCCATATTTCTTCTGGCAGGAAAAAAAAAAAGGCTGAAACAACACCCCTATTTTATAAACCAGACCACTTCAGGTACCAGGTGGCCCAGGACACATTTGTATCAGGGCACCCGAGGACAGTGGTCTGTGGTGGTATGGTGCAAATGAATGGCTGGGGTAGAAAAACCTCTTCTAGAGCTTGTGTAACTGCAAGGGTGCAGTCTTAGCAATAAGGATTGCACAGCCTGGTCTAGTCCGATGAGTAAGCGTGGCACAGCCTGGTCTCAGAAACCGAAGAAAACACTGTGGAACAGGTATACAGGCAGCTAAAATTATCTTGTTTAGCACCTTTGATTTTAAATAACCCGAAATAAAATGTTTGGGGGAGATATTTAATGTTATTATTTCCATAACGTCATAAATTACCCTCCACTTTCACATTCCCTTAATGACTAATTATTTCTTTTCAGAGTTCTGTATCTTATTGATATCCTTCCCCTACGCTGTGCTCTCATAATGCTCTCAGCTATTTCATCCACGTTGGTCACAGTGTTCCAGGCTATGTTACTTTCTGGAACTTACCTTAATTCATGCTAAATACAATCAGAAAAATCACACTGTGGAAAGCACAGCCACGCTAAAAACGATTACTATGGGCAAAATTATCAGTAGCTTATTATTGTAGCTCAGAATATTTATCCTATGATATTGATTTTATTACAAAAGCCTCCTTATACTATGTAATAGCTACTATAAAAACTGCTGCTTTGCACTGCTTGTTTAAAAATAGCACTATACTATTTAAAATAAATGTGTGGCAAATTATTTAAGAATGTGGAAAGGACAAAATGCAGTGCAGTGAAAAATGCTACATTTCAACAAAGAAAACATAAAAAATATTAATATTGCCTTAGTCAATATTTCAGTTTTAGATAAAATTCACCTTGAAATCTAGCCATCAATTTCTTATAACACCAGAATTGATGTTTTTAAAAATCTAGTAGTAACTTCATTTAAATCCAGTCTTTCTGAATCAGTAGCACTTCAGAAAAAGTAACTGAATGGAAAAAAAAATATCTCTTTTTTCAGCTTTAAATCCCATTTGGTGGGGACCTAAAATCACACAATATGCACCTTGAATGAAAGCATGTGTCTATGTGTGCATGTATGCTCCTGGTGGGATCCTTTTCAGGATGCTGGCTGCAATCATGTTGCTGGTGCAAGATCATTGCTGTATGGAAGGGTCTGAAGAATTTCTGCTGCAAGCTTTTTTTAAGAACTTGGGAGGTCTAGATGCAACAGTCAAAAGTGGGAAAGAGTTTGCACTTGAAGAGAATGGCTTTATGAAACCCTCCAAGTATTTAAGAATTAGAGCTATTAAATGCATGATCTATGACTTTTAAAGCTCTGATCTGCCTAATCTTTCTTCTATCCCTCTCCCCCAAAGGCATTAATAAAGCCCAAATTAAGCCATGCCAAATCCTCATTTTCCATCTGAGTTTGATGTTTCAAAGGCTATGCAGTTCTACCTTTGTTTTGACATACAAAAATGCCACCTTTGCTTGGAAATGTGCATATTTGGCAATAAAAGAGGAAATAAAGGCTTCCCCTACATTGTAAGCTGTGTGTTACAGTTTATCAGCAACCAACAGGGGCAGATGTTAAACTCACCATCCTGTCTCGGAAGCTGTTCCTTAATCAAATTCCTTTCCTCCTTATGTCTAAGATGGGAGGTCCATCATATCCATTAGCCACTTTCTCTAAAGGTATGACAACAAACTACCCTAGATTTAGATGTACCCAAAACTCACAAAAATAATTCCACCCATAAACTAGCATCAACCTGAGCTCTGCAGACACATCAGTGCATTGTCAACAGCATCCTGGGCTTTGCCTGTCTTGGTGCAAAAGTCCTGCGGTGCCTGCTCCACCAGGCAGCGCTTTACCCACTGCCAAACCTGTTGCTCGAATTTATACCTTGGTAAACAGGCAAATTCCAGAGGGAATAGTATCTTTTATGAGACCAACTGGCACACTTAGAAGAAACAGAGAAGCTTTGGGGGACACAAGCCTTGCTTCAGATATGATATAGAAGCAGCAATTTTGGAACTAAGTTGTTCTTTTGCTTCCTTTCAGACCTGAAGAACTACTTATGTTCCTGAAAGCTTTTTTTCCCTCTGTAATTATTTTCATTAGTTTCATAAAACATTTCTTTCTCTTCATGGCCCGTGGCATGATTATAGCCACAGAGTATAAAGGCCAGAGCAGCATTTTACTATTCTCAATAAGATTATTAGAGAAGCATCTTAATATTTTGTAAGCCCAAGTTTTTCACCTTCTACACACAGGTGGTGCCACTTCCCCACCATTGCTTTTAACTATTTCAATAGAAAGAAAAGATCATGACATGGAGATTGCAGAAAGAGTAATTTCCATCTGTGAATCCCCCAATGCCACCTTTGGACAGGTCAAGAGGAATCATTCAGCAGCAGGTATTAGACCCCAGGAGCTGGTCCTTCCAAAGGTCTTTCAGCTGAAGCTGGATGCCTCAACCCTTGATGTCCTCCCTGCAAAGCCCATTGCCTTCCCCCTCCCCGTCACTTCAGACACGGGGTCAACTACTGAAAGTACCACCTGAACTGTACAGCTCTGAATGCTGATGAGCTGCACTGGAGAGTGTTAAATTGAATCTTGGTGGCCTGTAAATCAGGATTTCTCCTCTTGCTATTAATTTATTCAGTAGAGGAAGGCATTTCATACACTAAAACTCGGTGTCTGTTATTTGATGGTAATCGATTAATTTTTAACTATCTTTCAGCCCTCTGATGTTCTATAAATAGCCTAAGCTAATAGAGACATTTTTATACTAGGAATGCAGATCCACTGTGAGGTTATTTGAAAGAAAAAAAGAAGCCTCGTATAGTATGTTTGTTCAATGTGTTATTAACTTGGAAAGGAAATTGAGCTATAGTGAACTATGTAGATCTGATTCTGACAGCTGCAAACAATTCATAGTGAAAATGACTCAGCCTAATTCACTTTTAATTCTTTTCTCCCCCACTTTCTTTTGCAGCCACATAAAGGGTTCAAAATGACCTTGAATTGAAATCCCTGGATTTATCTTAGTGATTTCTTCTTTCTTAGTGTTGTATCCAAAACTTCCTTACTGGGAAGTCAGTAAAATCAGGGAAAAACCCAAACAACAAAACACATCCCCTCTCATCCCAGTTTAATGTGAGGTTTTCAGATCCTGAAAAGGGAGGAATAATGTGAATATAGATTTGATTCACTCAGAAATTCCTTATAAGCGAGAGCTCAGGGCTTAGTACCACGGATGGTAAATGTGGAGCTCAGGTGCAGTGGAAGGCACATGGCGGAGGGTCGGAGGGAGTGTGGGGCAGCGGCTGCCAGCAGGGAGTCTCATGTCACATTCTTCACTGGAGAAAAGGACTTTCACCATCAGTAGGAGAAAGGCGGAAACTTCACCCAGGGTAGATTTCAGCCCTGTTTTTCCAGCTGCTAGCACAGTAGCACAACTCTCTTTTGCTTTTCTCTTAATTTCCTAGCACCTTTCTGATGCTTTTAGGTGTACCTTCTCATTTTGCTTCAAAAAATTCCCAGACAGTGCTGTGGGCGATGTAAATTGTTCTTCAGAAATTCATTTTGGAGGGATGGGATAGACACAAACACTCAACTGTGGTAGGAAACTCAGAAACATTTGTGGCCTTTTTTTTTTTTTTTTTAAATTTACATTTTCTCAGTTAGTTCACCCTGAGATCCCAATGGCACAATTTACTAATTAATTACTATTATTAGCTAATGGCAGTGAAAACTGAAATTACTGCCTGCCTTAAGCATAAAAAAATTGACAATAAATCTGTAGTCTGTGAATCACTTTCTTGTACAGGTCTGTTAACCAAACACCAAGAGCGGTGGCTGGCTTGATCTTTTCCAGAAAACCATCTGGCACGCATGCACAGCCCTCGTGTTCCAAAGAGAGGCACAAGTGAGATAGGGAAGGGACATTTGTGTTCCTAGGCACTGGGTGTACAGGGTCTCTACCAGATTGGAGAGGGCTTTGTCCTCTTGTCCTGACCAAAAACCATGGGTGATGGTTCTTCAGAAATAGGGGCTGGAATTGCCCCTTTCGAAGAGCAGCACATTCATTATCACCTGTTTGTCACAGCAAGCGTGCACCCAACAACACAGAGATGGCTACGGCTACTGCCACCAGGTACTTGCCTGCCATATACCAAATATTTCCATGTTTTCTCAGATTTGCATTCTCCATATATATGGCACTTTTTAATGCCAAAATTTAGGCCTCTAAATCCTTTCCAGACTGCTCTGCTTTGCAAAAGTGCTGAGTCTGTGAAGCTCCCTTGAGGACTCTGCCTCAGCCCAGCACTGCCCTTTGTGATGGGTGAGATGACTGTGCTTAAGTTTTCCTAGGTCTTTCAGAGACCTGTTGTGCAATTAAGCTATGGCTAACAGGTATGTAAAATACAAGAAAGCTGCTGTGCTGAATGGGAGACTTTCTTCATCCAAAAGTATTTCAGTGCTTCTGCCTTGGTGGAGTCAGCGACTGGCAGCGGAGGAGCCTCCCATGCCACTGGAATGAGCAGCCCGCAGAAGTTGCTTTGGGATGCGTCAAAGGCAGCATGCAGCATAGGGAACCAGTGAGGAAAGGACTGAAAGAGTTTCTCAAGGATGCAGCTGAAAACAGGAGGAAGAGGAGAAGGGGGCACCTGAGCAGTGAGCAAGGAGGCTGTGGAAGATAGGAGGTGGTGGGGATGCAGCAGCAGAGCTGAGGAGGTCGGTACCGGGCCATGGCAGCAGTTGTGCCAGGACTGTCAGGGAAAGGAGCACTGCTAAGCCTGGGAAATGTGCCGCAAGAAGGAGGTAGCAGTAGAACAGTTTGTAAGGGTGGGAAGTGCTATTCTCCGCAAGCCAAATGCTCTGGCAGTGCTCGTGCCATCCCCTCACAGCCACCGTGGTGGGTACCAATGCCGGGAAGTGGGGACAGGGGAGAGACAGGAACACCTGTAGTTCCCTTTGTAGCTATTTTACAGGTCAACATCACCTCCCAATAGCACAGAAACCCTACCCTCTGTATGCAGCTCCTTGCACTGGTGAACGCTATACAATTTCCTAAAACACACACACGACTTTCTCACTGTGCTTTCCCCACTCCAGGCAGCCTGTCCTTACCCCAGGCTAGATGAGACCTGCTGTTATAACTCTGCATGAGAATTAAACTGCAGAAGATGTCCACTCTGAGAGCAGGTGCATGAGTGTGTGTCTGTATGCATGCGGATGCCTATATAACAATTATTGTCTCTCCCAATCTGAAACAGTGGGTGGTCACTAATGTTAGACCAAAATCAATAGGTAGAGAAGAAACTGTTTACAAAAGCATGACAATGACTAGGTCACTCACTCAAAAAGGAAGTTAGCATTGTTACAGACAAAAACACTCAGAAGAGGGCTATAATTTAGTGCCTGGATACCATAGTGACTTGGAACTGCATAGACAGATTAGGCAAAAATTAAATTTGTTTAGATGGACAAAATGCAAGAGTCAGATCAAGGAAATCAGCTTCAATATAGTTCAGGGAATACTCTCCCACCCTCAAAAAGTAGGCAAAAAAAAGCAAAAACAGGAAGCTGCCATCCAAAATTACCAACACAGTTCCATTTAACAAAAAATCAGTATTACAATAAGATGCCAGTAATGAAAGAAAAACCACAGCAGTATCTCAATAAAGATTACAAATTACAAGATTATAAATGGAGAGCCACAGTCATTTTGGACAGACAAATATGACCACAGTACAACTGAAGGCCAAATGATGGTTTAGGAAAAATGCCTGCAGCTTTCAAGAAAGCCAATGGGAGAAGCAAACATGCATCTAAGGGCAGATTTTGGCTCTAGGACTTGCACGTGAATAACTGTGGCAGGGAGATACAGAATATCCCAGAAATAAAAGACCTGCTCATTAGAAACTCATCTAGCCAACCTATGGGGAGACCCTTAAGTAAAATCTCTGCCGTTTGTTATTTTCAAGAATCTGGTGCAAGTCTTGAGTTATTTTTAAGGCACCAAAACAGTTTTTTAATAATGATTTCTCTTTCATCCAAAGAGCTCTTCAGTAATTTACAGGCATTTGACAAGTGAGATTCACAATGCTCTAAAACTTGCTCCTATGGACACCAGTGGTGAGGGCTCCTCACTGTGATGATGCAGGATCTGTCTCACCAAACAGGCAATGAAACAGGTAAAACCACGCAGTTTGTTTTGGAAACAAGAGAAACCACAGCTAAGGAATATAAATAAAAAGCAGAATCTGCCATGTAGAACACCGACTCCTTTCTGTTTATGCAGTGTCATCCAAGCCCATGCTTAAGAGATGTTGGTTCATTCTTTTCCTCTTTATTTCATTAGACATACAACAATAGTCTCACAGGACAGAGTACTGTCAGCACTTTTATTTCTAAGCAGACAAGTTGGAGAAAACCAAAATAAACCAGAATGGACACTCAGAATAGATACTAAATGGAATCATGAGAGGGTATGGTGGAAATGACTGAATTGAATATGTAGATAATACCTCCAGAGAAAGGCAAAAAGTGTAGGTATGCCACCAGGGTAGCACATACTTCAGTATAGTTGAAGATATCTACTAGAGCTGGGAAAGGAAGCTTTAGCAACAGATCACAAAGAAAATATAGATTGAAGTCAATAAGCTGCAGGAAAACTAAAATCAAAATGATAGGTGAAAGAAATGCATGTATCTGTATTGTGAGAAGTCCATTGAGTAGAGCAAATGATACTCCTAGGGGAATGATTCATTACCAAACGGAAAAGACACAGGCCGTGATAAAGGATGGGGGAAAATCACTGAATAGCAGAATCTACCTACAGAAATTGAAAAAAGAACATTCTTGTTGAATCGTGGCAAAGTCCTTCAAAATTCCAACAGGTCTGACTAATGTAGATACAGAGAGAAGAAAAAAAAGCATGCTAAAGTATGTGATATCATGCCCACAAGCAAGGGTGAAGGTCAAATCAGAGAAAATTTAAAATGTACTGAGAAACAAGCAGCATCAGCAAGAGTGGTGCCAGAAATAAACAGATTTTATTCATCTCTACGTCAGGACCAAAAAAGAGGGAAAAAAGAAATACTGAAAGCCCTTCTTACTTAGGGGCCGCGTCTCCATGCCGCTGACCTACTTTACACTTCAAGCACTATGTGTGGAGAAAGGAGGACACATGCTAATACTCAAGGAAAAGGTCTTACACCACAACAATATTGTACTACAACAGTGCACACAGTCTGTCTGTTAGGGGATTTATAAGCCAAGCACACAAATAGACAGTAATGAGTTACTCACCAGAGGCTGTCAGCAAAGTTGCTAATTAGTACAAATGGTAGTAGATTTTGTAATACTGTCCCCTGCTTTAGTGGGAACTGTTCCAAGACCACCTAAACTGTATCTCACTGGATAAAGAAAACTTACTCCCCTTGGTCCACTGTGGCATTTCTGAGGATGTTAAAGTATGAGACAAAATCAGAGTTATAATGGAAACTCAAGTGCAAACTTAACCACCAGAACAAACTGACTCACAAGTGCATAATTCCTGATGAGACACCCCACATGCAGAAAATAATTACTCCTCACTCTCATCACGAAAAACCTGATCCACCAATGTCAACAGAAGCCCTTCAATTGAATTTTGTAAGAACTGGGCCAAGTCCCAAGATTGTGTGTGCCACTGCTGCTGTGGATAGCAATACACCTTCAGTTACTGAATCTACAAAACTGATAAAAACCTTCTGTTAACCAGCAATTATAATACTTCCATTACACATAATGGGCAGATAAAACCCTCCTGAAAGGCAATTAAATGGGACACAGTTTTAATATTGTACCTTCAATCAGAGAAATCCTTTATCTCCTCAGAATTTCAGAGGATCACGGTAACAAACTGTTGACATATTAAAGCTACTGTTAAGAAACATGATGCTGAAAGGAAAATAAGAATTATTCATTGGTTATTACAGTTTAAATATTTTTCTTATTTAAGAATTGCAGCAAAATTGCATTCCTATTCCCTTTGCCAATGAACGTGCAGAAAAAACAGCACATCAAATTCTAGTGAGTTTTTGTAGCACTACTTCCTTCAAAAGGAGTCAGGTTTTAAAAACCACTGACCTGTCTAGCCATTGAGAATTTAAGACATTTTCTATTAAATTATGTCTTTCTATCAGCAGAAATATTTTCTGTAATATTTTCTACTGTAAAAAGCCCTAGGAAATTAAACTAGATCAAAAATATTTAATATGAATTAAAAAAACAATTTAGACAAGAAAGGTCAGTAATCGAAAGGTGTGATACCTACCATCAGAGCCAAGTTACAAAAGGGGTTAGCCATTTATAGCCAAGTTAAACAACACACAATTAAGGTTAACTTGGCTCTTCTGGCATATATAAACCCACACATGAGGACTGTGGGGGGCTAAGACAGTTTCAGCAGTGTCTTATTTACCTTGGCCATTTTCATGACTAACCATTTTGTAGACTGGCTCAGTTTGTAGACATCACACCTTTTCACCCGTTCTTTACACCTGGCATCTTAACACATCCTAAATGTTTGCCCCAAACATCGTACTTTGTTTAGAAAAAATAATTGTCAAGAGCCCATATGTAGGAGAATAGAAAAAAAGACTCCCCGTTCCATCAATGAACGTGTGAATTCCTGTGCATCACAAATTCAAACAACAAATTCATCGTGATGCTCTCTTACAGAGGATTAGAGGATTTGGGAAACGAAAAGGAGACTTCGCCACCTGTAGATCACCCATTCAAACACAGCTGGACTGGCCACCATGAAAAATTGCTATTACAAGATGGCGGTGTGGGGAGCTGTAGGGCATGAAAGGCTGATAGGGATGGCAACAGTGTCTATCAAAATATTTTTCAGCAGCTCAGACATTTTACTAGGTGAAAAAGTTCACCCAAAAAAAGGTTTCTTTCTACCAGAAATTTATCTATGTTGTAAAAATGAATACATTTCAGTTCCATTCCCTTCTCAAAGTAAACGAGTGTATTTTATACTGGGGTGATTCAGTCCCATAGTATCTCACAGTCACATTATGTGCCAATTCTCTTCTACCAGCTTTGCTCCCCTGACAGAGCACACATCGTGCGATGCCCCTCATACAAGGCCCTCCAAGAACTAGATTTCATGAATGCTTGGGCAGGTGCCTCCCTTTGCCAGCCTGGAAGAGCCCCAGCACAGTCGCAAAGCCTGGCCATGGAGTCATAGTCTGAAATTTGCCCAGGCAAAAGAGCAATGTGCTATAGTTCCCTGTAGTAACCAGGAATAACACACTTTTTTTTTTTTCCTCTGTTCAGTGATTTCGGTGCAACTCAGGCTCCTAAATGTTGTTATGGATCCAGGCCAAAACATATTCAGTAATAGATACTGAAACAAATTACTTCATGTGCCAGTTCTGTAGGTTAATTCACATAAGTGAGAAAACAGTTCTGATTGAAGGGCGGAGTGATTTTTAAAAATTTGATTCATACAGAAGTGTTAACAGCCTTTTGCTTATACCCACAATTGCTGAACAGAATAGAATCAGTGGAAATGTTATTTCCAAGTTCTGTGGTGTAAATAAAACCTCCTCTCTCTGACTCACATAGTGAGTCATTTTTGTCTGTACGTATTTATGCTGAGGGGGGATATAACTTTGTGCTCTGAGCATTCTTCTCATGGAGAGCTTCTCGTGTCTCAGATTCTCTGTTGCTCTTGTTTTTTGTGGACTCTTAAAATCTCTATCTCTATGATCTCCCTTTTGTTTACTGTAACCTCATCACACTTGTTCAGCTTGCTGGCACGAATGAAAAAAGACATGAAGTTATATCAGTTACAGTGTTGGCACATTATAGGAAATTATATACAAAATGATAAAATAAGCATGAAAGGCTGAATTAGAGCAGCAACACCTAGGCAAATTTACACCTTGTGTGTACAACAACTGCAGGGCATCTTCAATTACTTCAGCCGAAAATGTCTGAACATCTCTTTAAGGACCTTTCTGTTCACAGTTTTTACCAAACCATCCTCATTTATGCTAAGAACGGCTGGCCCCAGCCCATGTGTAAAGGCAAAAGGCTGCTTAGCCCCTGCAACAGAGAAAGGAATGGAAACTAAAACCAGCCACATCCCCAGCACACATCCATATGTGTTGTCTCTATTTTTAGCCTTCCAAGAGTCTTGTGAGACAAAGTGAGATTGACATATTTATGGGAAAGCAAGTGGGGAAGTAGGTGAGACCATAGCCCTCCCTGTTATTAAGGTTGTGGGCCACAGGCACTGTAGGCCACTTCAGTCCCTTATAACTTGAGTAAGTTTAAGAGTTTGGGCTCAGAATGCACCTGAACAACATGTGCCACGAGCTGAACTGGTTTGGGATAATTCCATGAGAGCTGTTAAGCTGTTTTCAAAAGACAAAGAAGAGGAAAAGTCACTACTTTGTCCACTTCTTTGTTGTGAATAGCTCTGGAACCACGTCCCGATGCTTCACACCCGTCCACTCTACCGGTCTGTGCATGTGCCATCCCTGCAGAGCACGTGCTCCCTCCCTGTACCCTTGCAGCCCTCTGGCCGGGCTGGCTGCTTCCCTTACTGCCTACAAGCTGCTTAGGCTTTTGTGCCCATCTCCACAGGGTGACCAAAAATGATCCAGGCCTAGAAAGGAGGAGCCAAAAATCACTGACTGATTTTTGCAGAGGATTAAGGACTATGTCCATTAAAGACACCACACAGTGTTGTTTCATCCTTAAAATATCCTGAATGCTAAATGAGACAAGATTCTAACAGGGGGGAAAAATCATATGTAGTCAGGTGCATATGAATAAACATATATCATAAGTACATGCAGGAGAGGGCCTAGATTAACAGTTTTAAAATATAATATTATATATATATGCAAAACAAAACTATGCAACAAGACACTTGATTTGTGGAGAGTGTACTTCCAAATCCAACAGTTACCCAAGACAAGCGAGATTTATGCTGGTTTCTTAATTCTGGCAGATTATGATGATAAAAATTATTTTCCTTCTGTAAAATAAATGCAGCTAGTAGAGGTTTTAAACAAGTCAATCTTATTTGCCAAACAAATCAAACGTTCAAAAAGATTACAGACGTTAGCAGGCAACGATTTTTCTGTTTATTGATTCTCTGTAAGGAAAAAATTAAATAGTAGGTATTAGAGGAATACCACATGTACTGGCTCACACATAATGTATGGGAAGGGCACATGAATACTTTTGTTTTACTCCACTTAGTCTACCCAGCTTTTCCGATGGCTTGTATGGAAAAAGCAGCCTGTTTAAGTAGGCACAGCTCTTTATAATTCAAAACAGTGGATCAGACTAACGGCAGAATATATGAGATACACACCAATAAAGCAGCTAGCAGGTGTCGTCTTGGAATTTTTTAAGTGTTCTTAGCAAACCAGGTGCCCACAGGAAGAAGGCAATTTATGTACCGGTTATATCTTTACACCTGTTTGCAAATGCTGATACAGACCCTTATACCAAGCACTTAGCCAATAGGAAGCTCCTGTACGGTAGCGACTAACTGATAATTAAAGAAACCTTTAGGAATACCATAAAATACCTGGCACCGGATTCTCTCATCTGCTTAGCAAAGGCTGTTCTGCCATGCACTTATCATACTGCTCCACTAGTTTTCATAACAATTAAGATGGTGTATCTGCATGAATCAGGGGTTCAGTTGCAATTTTCAGCACACTGGCTGTGTTTTATTGTTGTCTGATGGCTCCTTCTTTAGTCTGCAGAGGGGATCACTCTATTACTGTGGTTTAGACAGCTCACAGGTTGGCCCTTGCCCCTCTCTTTCATAAAGTAAGTATAATTAGATGATAATGCCCTTCTTGTCAAAACTTACTGCTTATTTAAGCCTGCAGTAATAATTTCAATTTATTAAAGATTTATTCAGATAACATTATTATCACTGTTTATTCAAACGGACATTCTTTTTTCTTTTTTTTTTTTCCAGGGGAACAAAAGACATAATTCCTGCAAACAGATGTAACAAACCTGTCAAGTTCTCAAATGCTTAAGTTGAGCATTTTACTTGGAAAGGCTGACAAATTTTCTTCACTTCAAAATATCATTAACACCAATAACACATTTGGCCAAGCCTATTTCTAAGTTGTAAAAAAAGATTGCTACAGATTAAGACCCTTGATATAATGCTATAAGCTCCTAACAATGGTATCTTTTATAGTGAAGAGCAACTGCAGACACAAATTGCCCCCTTTCCTGCACCTTTTTCACAAAAATCAATATTAAAGTAGTAGCTGCCTTAACTCTCCCATAGACTATATGAGAAAAAACCACAGCCACGCTTAGGACAGTTTAGGTCAATATAGAATCAATACTGTGGTTGAATCTGTAGAAAGATAAAAGACTTAGAACTCACTACAGTGTGCCCTATTGTTTCTCTCTATTTTGAAAAGAAGCTGAAGTGCCTCACTTTTTTTTAAACTAGCAATGAATTTAGTGTTTGCGGAAAGCAAAGGAGGTCACTGGAGGCTGCATGTGGCTTCAGTGTCTGCAGATGAGGGGTCTGATCTTGTTCACCCACACCTCCCATTTAGTTCAAGGGGAGTCTAGGGAGCAAGAAGAATGCAGCCCTGGGCCCCAAGCAGACTGGAAACCAAAACACTGTAACAAACTTCCATCAAACCCAACTAATTTATTAACTATGGAGAGACTACCCATAAAAACTCAGGAGTGGAAGGGGTTCTTATCATGATTTCTAGCTCCCCGTCCATTAGGAAGAAGAGAGCTGATTTCAAGCAGAGAAAGCTCTCTGATGTATTTGGCAATTGCCAGACACGTTAGAACCCACTTACAGCTGAAGTCAAGCTCACCTTCCACGTTTCACAGTGTGATTCGACCAAATTTGAACGCCTTGTGAAAAAACACAGGTTCTGAGTCAAATATCTCGACAGACATACAAGCTTACATGCATGCACACATATGCCTACACAGGTGGTTTGGATTTGTTTGCCTCTGCTATATGCCTTTTCAGTGCACAGCATACTGTGTTTCCTTTATAAGCTTGAGAACTGCAACCATATACCTGTCTGGAGAGTAACTGAACATGAAAAAATATTGGTTTGTGTGGACTAGAGAGTTCAGATAAAAACAATTTATGAGCCCAAATCTTCCAAATTCTTTACGTGAAGATGCACTTTGTTATCCTACAAGGGGCAGAGTCTAACACTTCCCAGCTTACAGCTATAGCTCCTGCTTGCAAAAGCTCAGAGAAAATCTAGATAAAGCAGATAAAGCTGGAACTACAGCTCTTCACAAAATTGGTAAGGAAGTGGGTAGCAACAGAAATGACAGCCACAGTTTCAAATGCATTTCTCTGTTGAAAGAAATGGCTGCATTCTTGAAATGTGGGGGCTCTCAAATTCGTAGGGAATACTTCCACCCCTGCTCTGCAGTTTAGTTAGGATTAGAAAAAAACAAACATGTGTTTTTAACATTGTAGACTGAAATGTTCAGACCTCTGAGATGCACTAATGAACAGTTAACAGTAACCCAAGTAATTTACATAAAGAGTAAATGCAATTGCTCTATTCAGCATTAACAGGATTTTTCACTAAAGACTGAGTTGCTATTAATAAAAATTAATATTATCACTTTATCAGGGTAAAATTCTTTTTATTATATTGTCTGTCTCCTTTTCTAGAGCACAAGATCTTCTAACCATTCTGACCTTCCTCTCTCCCACTGTAAATACTGGAAACGTGGAAATGGGTGGCAGTAAGTGCACAACCACGTCAACCTCGGCGTACTGATAAATGAGTTTCTGAGGTTTCCCAGTTTGAAGAAGTACTTCACATCATGGAGAAAATTGAAAACATCCACTCTCTGCTCTAACCCTAGCACAGTGACGGGGAAAGAAGATATGTAAATAAGTAAATAAGCAGCGTCTTCAGGGTAGAAAGCTCAATGGTTTTAGCAGCACATACTGGAGGTTGAACCAATGCATTCAACTGAAGTTGCCTTGAAGATTCACCACTGGAGTTCTCAGAAACAAATAGCAAAATTTCTAAAGTTCAACCATTTCATCTCCAAAGCCTTAGACTTTTTTCTATTCAAAACACACTCCTCCTCTGTCTTTTGTAGCTAAATAGTTTTCTTTTATTATTCTGCCATGTCTTTCCCACAGGCTCTCCTCCCACATGAAGTTGCTGCTCATCTTGTTCCCTAGCCCTGGCTATACTTTTCATCCTCACTGACCATTTCCTCAGCTCCTTCTTCAGGGTATATATTAAGCTTCCCAGACCTTTCCAAATTTGTGGTGAACTGCCAGAGCACGCTTTGGATGGCTCTTGCTGCCTGACCCTTATCCAGAGATGTCTGATAACATCTGTCTGCGCGTTGGTGTCCCAAAAAAGTTTGGAAAGGGAGACGAGCTGGGATGTTTAATAGAGATTGTCACATGTATTGCAGCTTCACAGAGGGCTTCAAACAAGTAAGACTCTGTTATGGGAGGTGGGGGAAGAAAAGCAAAGTGCATTGACCTCTTTCAGTCTAATGACACAGAGATACATTCGCTCCGCGAATAGCCAGCATGGGTTAGGATTTTAAGGCCCTCCAGTTGATTGTTACCACCTATCTGCTGGTAACTTAAATGGCCAGTGAAAGCAGCTTGTTGGCTTTTGTGCTGAAGCAGCCTAGGGAGCTATCAGACATTCACCCAGCCGGGTTACTGTTCCAGTTTGCTCCCAACAAGGTGTGCGCCCTAATTATGGCTGAGGTTAGTTTTTGGGTCAAAGTATGGCTTCAGTTCTGAAAAGACTCTTATTTTCCTAAGCTTGCCACTAACTCATTTTATCCAAACCACAGCAGACAAATACAGTACTGCTTAATTTCAGACTTAGAGCGTGGCTCAAACAGCAAGCTTGACAAGAGAGTAGGCTCTGAGTAATCTCCTCCATTAGTTACTCAGTCACCAGCTGAACAATGCCAGGACTAATCCTGCTCTTGCTGACTTCGGTAGCACAGGGTCAAGCACAATATCATTATTTTCTGGTTTGATTTACACTAAATTATAAAATCAGGGCTTTAAATTAAATAGTCTGCAAACATCAAGAACTTCACAGTTAATTTTTCCCATATCTCCAACAAGATCTCTCACACTTCCCCTTTTCAATTAACAACACCTTTTTGAGTCAGTTCCTGAGATGCATTTGTGTGCTGGTGTACAGGGCGTGCTAAAAGTCTGATCCTTATTATAGTCTGTAAGACAAAAATAATTCTAGACTTACTTGATTTTTGTAAAAGGCAGAAACAACAAAAATTAATCTTTACACAAACGACCCAAGGGAGCATTTAGTGGGACTTTTCAATCTATTCATGATCTGTAATTCCCAGCCCCCAAAGTTTCCATGTTACGGCTTAATATCTAGGGACTCCATATGTTGAGGGAACACAGCAGAACCAAAATGAGCTGAAAAAAGAATGCATTAGATTCAAACATGGGATAAAACAGTACCCAAGGAGCCCTTGCTTCATTTTCTCTACCTGGAACCATGGGACAGTGCAGCCATCTCAGCCTCATTCAAGTGTGACATTTCTTTTGAATATGACAGTGGTGGTGACCTTGTCATTAACTGATGCTGCTAGCAACATTTCAGCTTTCATAATTCAGTTAATTTTCAAGCCAGTGGTTACTGAACCCCCAATATAATTTCAATATAATTAAACCGTATTAAAAAATAAAAATAACAAAAAATCAGCCCACCTTCTGATCAAAGACCAATCAATTTTTGACTTGAACTCACTAAAGCAAGGAAGTTTTCAGTTATGATTTAAGCAGTGTCCTTAATTTCTTGTTGTCATGCCTGGCATTCAGGCATACACACAAGAGCCCATGTTATTCTGTAGCTTCTTCCTCTGGCTGAGGCACAAATGGAAAATTTTCAACCGTAATGCTAAGGAGCTAGGGCTGAAGCTGTGTTATATGCATAAGGAAGAGCTAGGCAAACCCACATTTACTTCCCTCCCATATTCATACCCTCAATCTGGGAGGCAGGTAAGGTCCAATTTGGCCCGTGTGCAGCCTCTGGCAGTCTCTGGCTTAGAAACATCCTACTTCTCCTAGATGACTCCTAGGACTGACTGCTGGTGGCATTGCACTTCATGGTTAGAGGAATTCAGATGTCATGAGCCAATTTTTCTGTGCTGCTAGAACCAGCCTGCTCCTTGGATTTGTTCTTCTGAAACAGCACAAAAAGACAGGCTTCTGGGAGCAAAATATGCCTCCAGATTTTTTATAGACATCAAGATGGTAGACGGTCAAACGCAAGTGCTAACTTAGGGTGGCAAACCATCCACATGCAGCTCGCCATTGCCTAGCATTGGTCCCGTAAGCACAAAAGTGAGTCTGCATGTGCATATGCCAATGGCTGTGGAGCAACATGCATGTCTGCAAAAACGAGGTGGGGAATGAATTGCCTATGCCTTTGAAAACCTGATCCTAATCTCTTTTTTTCATATGAATCCTGTGCTAAGCACACTTAAGTTCCTTTCTTTCCTTCTACAATTTTTTTTTCCTCCGTTATTGGCAACAACCATCAGAAACCTGAGAATGTTGCTAATTTCCTGGTGGATTTGTCCTCTCCTGCCTGGCAAGACTTCCCTTCCATTTTATTCCCCCAAATCACCAGCCTTCTGTAGCTGTGTACTTAGTGCACTTTGAAAAGCAAAAGTGGACATTGCTGCCTTTCCTTCATGGCCTTCTCCACCTACCATCACTGTGCTTCCTTGTTTCCCTGCACTTGGCTTGTAACATATGGCAAGTTGTGGATTCAGTAGGGGTCCTTTATGGATGCTCAGTAGCAACACAAAGAAGTGAAAATTCATCCAAGAAAGGAAGGAAAGAGAAACAACAGGTTTACTGATGCCAACAGTGCTCTGCAATGTTGCAGGAGCTGAGGAGCTGGTCTCAGGTGTCCCTCTCCTCTCAGCTTGCCAGTCATTTAAAGCCTTTCAATCAAAACCAGGTTTCAGTCATTCTACCTCCTCCCCTTCTTGAGAAATAAACCCCCAAAAGAAGCTTGCCTGAGGAAAATCTGAGGGCCTACACATTCAGTCCTCTGAAAGTTGCAGTGATGTTAATATTAAATACATGTCATTCCTGTCCTTTGCCTGAAATTCTGCAGCAGTTACAGTTGCTGCCAATACCTCAGAAAGGAATAGAGTCATTTTTCAATCGGTAAAACAAAGATCTTATTTTTGCAGCAAATCTGCATGCCATGTTTCAGCTCAAAGACAGGCTTTTTTGGGCCAGGCAGTATGTGACCCCTGTAACAAAAGATTTGAAGGGTAATACAGCCATGCCTTTAATTACACTGCTGTTAGCAGATGCACTTCAGCAACACATATAAGACAGAAATTGGAGATCACTGAGTTGGATTCAATCTAGAAGAAGATGTGAGAGTTTCAATTAACACAATACTGCATGATTTAAGAAAAATATTCAGGAGTGGTATTTATTTAGCCTGCAGCCAAAGTCCATTACTGAGAATTACTCTTAATTAGAGTTGTGCGAGGTTGGGAATATCCACTCCTATCATGATTCTTTCACCTACCAGAAGAACTACCAAGCTTGCTGAGCCTCTGGCATTTCTAAGCTGGTTAGAAAAATAGCTAGATGATAAAAGTATTATTTTAAACAAGATAATCTAACCAGTAATACATAGAAAAAAATATTTGTTTTACTTGTCCTTTTAATCTGACATCCATAGCATCATCAAAGAAGCTCTGTCTAAAATATTGCCCCCAAAACCTGTGTGAGAACAAGGTTTACCAAATCCTGAACCACTCTTAAACAAATGCATGCTTTGTCTCAGGTTATTCTGTCATTAATTGCTAATTTTTCTTCTTTGGATGAACACAACCCAGACCATTCCCTTTCCAGCGGCATCACTAAATCAGGACTGGATTCAACACTAAGTGAAATTTTTGGGTAGAGTAACGGGATGAGTACATGGCCTCACCAGCAACGTGAGACAGGTGTGGTGTGCAGGACTAAGGAGGAATACCCAGTTGGGAAGAAGACCAACATATGAGCAAAAGTCAGCCTTTATCAATGACTAAATCTGACAGATTTAGGAGAGGGCTTGAAAGACTGCCCAAACAAAGTGTTCTCAAATACACCATGTAAAACTTGGTTCCACCTTCAAGAGAACATCCTTCATAAAGAAGTGGGTCTTGTCAGTCCTTGAGAAAATGGCTGTAAACTGTTTTCACTAAGTGGAGGAGGTCTGGTGGGGCTCTAGGGACCACAATAGAGCTGGGCAAGGCTCCAGACCTGTGATTCAAACTCCCAACACCCCAAAACAGGGAATATCATGGTGCTGGCCACAGGCATACCTTTGACTCAACCAACTTTTCAACAGAGTTGTGTCAAGCCCATGTCTGAAATAAGCCTTCAGACAGAGCAAGTAAAGACAGAGTAATCGATGATTAAACATTAGTCCATTTTCAGCATTACCGAGGGAACATAAGAATTAGCAAAGGACAAGACCAAAAAGTTTTGAATTAGGTTCAGATGAGCTTAGGAAATACCAGTTTTTATTTGGGACTCTCAGACATACAAAATGTGGCTTGTCTGCAGTTCTTATTTCTCTACCTGTTTCTTACTGTTCTAAATATCCCTGCTTCCAGTGGCAGAACCTCACAGGAGATAGTGAGCCAGAAAGAAAAAATGTGGACAGAAAATAAAGGAAAAGATTGAAGTTCAACAAACTTAAACTCATAAGAACCGCTTCAGTTTAAGCCTAATGGGAGCTTGAGCCATTTCATCTGTTCCTAATTGCTTTGCTTACTCCTGGTTAGAGCTGAGAGCCATTGTCATGTCAAACGATGGAAACAGTCCAAAAATTCAAAGCTAGTGACTACATCATTACCAGAAGAAGAGGAAGCAGTTGAAAGCCAAACCACGATTTACCTTTTTGCAACTACACACCCAACCCAAACTTGCAGATACATAGTCACAGCCTGGATCTATAGCTTTTGGTGTTGATTCAAACTCTATTTTGATTTCCCAGGTTTCTGGACAAGCAATCTATGAAAAGGACATAAAAGTCACCCATGACATCACCAGAAGACCCTGCAAGAAGCTGCATAGTTTCATGGAGCTGAGTAAATACAAAAGGTACACAGTGCCCTGCAGGATAAGACAAAATGATATTCATGTGAACAATTTTTTTAAACCATAGACTCAAATCCTGAATTTAAGGGGCAATAAGACTTTAAAGCGAAGTAGAGCCAGGAGCCTTGAGTCTTATTAAACAAAAACAATCAGAGTATCCACATTTTTGTAGTCCTACTGTGAAGTTCCAATAAACTTTACCCAAAAAACTCCATAACACTCCTTACCCAGCTTCATGGAAAACGAGAAGTGATTCCAGAGGTTGGCTGACTATTTAATACCTCTTGTAGTAGTTAAAAAGGCCACTTTCTTCTTCTCTCTCACACTCTTTTTTTTCAACTTTTACTGCAAAACCATTAAAGAAAGAACTAGTTCTAGTAATAAAAGGTAGCTATATTCCCACAGGGAGAAGGGGAATGGTGGTTCCTGTGTACCCTTAGCGTTCTTGGCAGGGGTACTTATAAAGAAGGTGAAGGTCACAGGGAAGAGAACAGAGTATTTTCTGTTCAATGGAAAATAGAAACTTCCAAGTGTTCCAAAGGAAATTTAGCAAGTTTTATTTCCTTCTTTTACAGCCCTGACATCATATTTCTCCACAGTGACATCATGGCTTTAAAGTAACAGCTTCCAGTGACACCAGTCCATCAGAAGCCTTAGAAAGCAATATTTGGAGTTTCTGATTTTCTGAGACACTGATGAAGCCTAGATCTGAGCAGATCTTCCTGCTCAGACAAGTTCCTATGTGTTTATAAACTCCTAGTCAAACTTTCCACATAACATCTTGCTAAAGTGCCCAGGGCCGAGAGGGTGCCTTTGATGGAGAGAAGTTAGAACTACAATAGTAAAAAATACACTGGGTTCAAACAGGGTTTTTTTCCACTACTCCCTGCTTCCTCACCCAAATCGACCAGCCACACCTAGGAGGAATACCTACTGGGACTGCTCTGCATACAAACAAACTCTTACTACACTTTCAGGAGAACGTGTTTTTTGAACTGCATCATCAAACTTCAAGGCAGCTCAACAGCTCTACAGGGTGAGCCTTGGTTTCAACCAGATTTACCCTGCTGAAATGTAGAGCAGGATTTGGCCTCCTTCTGTTTTTAACAGATCTTCTTAGTGAGGGAAATTCGCTAGTCTCTGATGCTTACTAATAAACAGATGCAATTGCCATTCCCAGTTTAAGAGAGAAGGAGCCAGCGCCAGGAGAGAGCTTCAAAGAGACCAAATTACCTCTCTCATCTGTAGGGTTGTGTTTATGTCTGCCAGAGCGCTCTGGGGAAGCACCTTTCACCATGGCCGTCAGCAGCCCACAGACTACTGCAGAGCTACAAGCTATCTTTTTCCCCAAACTCCTGTACCCTGCCTGAACTGGAGCATTTATTCAACAGCAAGAGATAAAGCCACACGTTTTGCAGCACAGAGATCATAAACCATCGAGAGGCTGGAGATATTTTCTGCAGCCCGTGCTGGCAGAAAACTCCTTGTCCACACCAAAAATACATGAAATGAAGGTAATGCACTGTAATCAGTCTGCACCAAACTAATAAGGCCTGGTGGTCACCACGGTCTGGTAGTCAGCACTACTGTTGACCTGGCGGGCTCTTTTGTCACTGAGATTCAGAGTACCAGCAAGGAAGGGAAAATACGGAGCCTCCCTGTAAAAAGTCTATGTGTCTACAACAAGTAACAGCTGTTGCTATTTTAATACTATCTCAGGGCTCATATAGATGTGACATCACACAGAACTAAGGCTTGGCCATCGATTTTACTGCCAATATACCTTAAACTGTAGGGATTTTGTTACAAATTTGTATGTTGCGTGTGTGTCAGAACAAAATCCACAACTGGAAACCTCCATGCAGTTTCATCCCTTTGTAGTAATTCTGTGAGCCATAAACTGGTTTCATTTTGGAATTAAGACCTGTATTAATTTTAAGCTGAATAGAAGTGAGTGAGTTCATCACTATCAGAATTTATTACACACCCAAACAAAAAAGTTTCAAAATTTGACTGGTAAGCTGGCCAAGCAAGAGGAGGTGGGAACGGTTTGTATTCTAATTTCAAGCTGCAGGGCTCCCAGGTGTATTGTATAGGATTTCCTGTAATTTACAGGCAAAATAAGCAGTCTACAGGAAAATGTTTGCCACACTGTACATGTGTATTAATTACACAGCAGGATAAAATGATTTCTTTGTGATAGGAAAGGATGTGATCTACAGGCAAACTATTAAACTGATGTGGAAATGCAGACATACTTCTGCTGTTAAAAAGGGCTCTTGGATTCAGGGAAATACAACTGGCAAGTGTCTTCTCACACTTTGTATTCCCAGGTCTGTGACTGGAGCATATCACAACGTGCCTGGCTCCATGGGTACCAGGGAAGGGAGATGTCTCCTTACAAACACACTCTGGGAACCACGCTGCCTCGGCTATCGTGCAGGGCCTACTTCTGAACTAAGTTCCTCCCAGAGAAAGACCTCCCCCCTCCAGCGAGAAAGGAGGAATTTTAAGATTTCAGGTACATATTGTTTGGTATCTCCTCAAGCATCGTGGAATAATACAATTGAATTCTTACTAGGATCATCGGATAGATACCATTCTTTCACCTACCACTGAGCACTGAGAAAGCATCGCTTTTCATTACCACAGGTTAGTGCAATATGAAACTAGTTGGAGAGAGACAACATGGCACATCACAACCTCTCTTAAAAAAGATGAGGGAAATTCTTTTTAGCTGTGTAATCAAGGCTTGAGACATAAAGGGATATGAGAGGAATAAATAAAATATTCAGATCGCTTTTCTCAGGACCAAATTTCATGTAACTGTACAGGCTTGTTCTCACTGTGAGATGAGCTATTCCCATTACACTTGTGTTCAGATGCAATTTCTGAAGCAGAACTTTACTCTTTTTTTTTTTTTTGCTGGGTTAGACTACATACGGTTGGCATTCGGGATGGAGAAGCTTAGAAACGCACGGTTTTGTTTGACTAAGGCATTCCTTAAAACATAAAAACCTCAAAGCAAAACTTCTGCCGATATTCTTTGAACAGTAAGGCCTGGATAGGGCTGAGGATCAGATTACACCAAGGCTTATCCGCAGATGACCTGTGGGCATTTAATGATGCCCAATTTTATCATTATGCATTTAGAAGGAACACTTCAACCATGCTCCAAGTTAGTATTTCACTGCAACTAAGTATTTCTTTCCTTAGCTGGGGCGGGGGGGACGTGATGGGACAGGGGGACCGGGACATTAGGACAAGGCTGAAGAAAGGCACCCACCCCTGCCTTTGGAAAAGTTCTTGCCTTATTTCTCAACTAATGAAACAGAAGACACAGGCAAAGGAGAAGAGGCATATCGCTTATAGGCTAAGCAGCTGGATTGCCCAGAGAATCCGTATTTTAAAATGCCGTAAGGTCATCAGCCATGGGAGCAAACTATCACAGATGTCAAGATAAAATCTACACATCTCCAGAAGATATCGTGCTCCTGACAGGCACAACTTTCTGGGTGTAATATCGTAGCAACTGGCTGAAATTTTATAATTTATGGCCAGAGCACAGTGGGCCGGGCCTGATGGAGGAGGAGAAGCCCGGCCCCTGGGCGGGGAGCGGGGCCCGGGGGAGGGATAGCGCTGGCCACCACCACCTGACGGCCTCCCGGTGGGCTCAGCCGCCTGCCGGCACCGCGGCGTGCCGGGGGGACGCAGCCGCCGCCTCGGGGCTCCACCACCGCCTGCGGCCCTGGAGAGCCCCCGGAGGCCGCTATCAGCCCGGCTGCGCGGCGCGGTGGAGCCCCCGCCCCGCCGCAGCCCCATCGGCTCCCCCCGACGCCGGACCGACCCCGAGGCCTGCGGGCAGTAGTGGGGAGGCCGCGGGGGGGGAGGGCAGAGCAGCAGCGCCCACAAAGGCCCCCGGACCCCCCCGCTTATTTTTGGCCTGGGCAGATTGTAAGAGCAGGCTAGCCAGGAGCGTATGAAGTTTTAACAGGGACAAGTGCAAGGTCCTGCCGCCGGGACAACATCACCAAAGGGCCCAGTAGAGGCCAGGACCACGTGGCTGGGGAGCAGCCTGGCTGAGGGGGCCTGGGGGTCCTGGTGGACAACAGGCTGACCCCAGCAGCAGCAGCAGCTCATATCCCAGCTGCATCCGCAGGGGCATTGCTAACAGAGAGGCGGGATCACCCCCCTCTGCTCTGTGCTTGTCAGGCCACACCTGGAGCAGTGTCCAGTTCTGGTCCCCACAATTCAAACAAGACATGGACAGATTAGAGAGGGTCCACAGGAGGGCCACAAATATGATCAAAAGGGATGGAGAACCTGCCGGATGAGGAAAACCTGAAGGAGTTAGGTCTTTCCCTGGAGAAGCAGAGGCTCGGGGGTGACCTCATCACAGTATTCCAGTACTGAAAGGGCAGCTACAGGGAGGACAGAGGTCCTCTCTTCACAAGGAGCCAGATGGAGAAGACAAGGGGTGATGTGTACAAGTTGCTCCGGGAGAAGATTCATCTCGATATAAGAAAAAAAAATTTTACAGTGAGAACAGTCATTCACTGTAACAACTTCCCCAGGGACATGGTAGAGTCCCCATCACTGAAGGTTTTCAAGATGCAGTAGGACAGGGTGCTAGATAATCTCAGCTAGACTCCCTTTCCCACAACAGGTTGGACCAGATGACCTTTCGAGGTCCTTTCCAACCTGGGCTGTTCTATGATTCTGTGATTCTGTCCAGCATAGGAGACAGGGGAGAGGACAAAAGGCAGAAGCTATCTGACCATGGCCAACATGGGTCAGTCAGTGGGCATCTGACTGAGAAGTAAAGTGGAGACAAAGCCGCAGTGACAGCTAAAGCATTACATGGACATTAGCACAGGACCCATCCTCTGAGCTATCTTTGCTGTATACCCGAGGACTGATGGCTTTGGTGCAAGTGAGGGAGTAAATGATCTCTGGACACTCCCTGGTTCAGTCTAGCTCTGCTGTGAGGGCAGCAGTACAGCCAAACTCTACAGAAAACATCTCTTTTATTTGCTATTATGTTGGTAAGACACACAATCTAGACCCATCTGTAAATGCTGCAGCCTTTAATGGTCTCCACAATTTAATGAAACTTCAATAACAGTGACTCTCACTGTTTCAGTTCAGTCCCTCTTTCTGCACGTAGAAATCCCTCCAAGGGGGTGTTCTGCCATCATCTCTGAGGCATTCTTCCCCTCCTCTTCAAGATTTCCTTGCTGAAAATTTCTAGAGAAAATAGAGCTTAATTTCTTGGAGGTGTTTTGTTGACAAGAAAATAGAAAGCATGTGTGTCTGCTTCTCTTATTGTACTTCCAAGTAATGAAAGTATTTAAGGAGGTACAATTATGGACTTGGCAAGCACCTGGGGCTCTTGGAACTGCTTTTTCACACTGAATAAACACTGCAGTTAATCTGTTTATGTTACACTGCACTGGAAAACTACCTCCAAGAAAAGGCTACAAGTATGTCTTTTCCACTCGTTTCCTTTGTTTTCAGTGTTAAATTAATAACTTGTTTAAATTATTTGAGTCGTCTTTTTATCTCTCTATTCACAAGACGGCCAGTCAAAAGCAGTTTTTAATTAACAAAGACACAAACCTAGGGATTACTGCACTAGGTCAGACCAATGATCCATTCTGGTTTTGACAGTGGCCAACAGGAGATGCTCCAAAGCAATGCGTAGGAAGCACTGTAACGAACAATAGCAGCATAACTTCCTGCAGGGACCTGAGGCTTTTAACACACACATCTTACTGCTTGCATATGCATCCACTGTGAAAGTTTACATCCCTTCATTTAAACAAATAAATATATATATGCATATAGACCATTATCAGTATGCACATTCAATTCAAATCTTTGATTTCATATAATTTTTAAACGTGTCCATTCCTTAGAGTCAATTATATCTTGCAGCAGTAAGTTCCATAATTTAAATAAGCAGTCTGTGAAGAATATGAACAAAAAAGCCTACAAACCACAAGCTCCCTGCTTTAAAAAGCAACCTTTTTAGAATGAGGGGGGAGCATACAAGCTCTCTACACTGCCTGCCACACATTCCCACAGCACCTGACGTTATGGGATCAGGGTATGGTATCTGTGGCTATCCCCCTCGGTATCAGGTTGTGTATCAGTTGTCTGTGAATTTGCTTAATCCCCTTTTGTTGATAGTGTGCATTCCCACAACTGCCGTTGCATCCCAGTTCACTAACAGCTTTGTAAATAAGTTCCCTCCATTTTTTCTATTTTCAGACGATCTCTTATCAAATACAGAGTGCCTTCTAGCTCTCGTACTGCAGGAATTGATGGATGGTCCTTCTGCTTTCAGCTCATCATCCACTAGCTGTGTAAAATTCGGTCCTTTCCCCTTCTCAGCCTTCTCCAAATGGAGGAGTCCCAGCTGTTCTAGTTTCTCCTCATAAATTCAAGCACTCCATTCCTTTACCTGCATTATTTACCCTTTCTCTGGGCCATTTCTAACTGCACTATGTCCTTCTTGAGGCGCAGAGACCAGAACTGTGCATAGCATGGCATTTTTATTGTAATCCTGATTAAAAATACTACAGTACTTTTGATTCCTTAGCACTTACGTGCCCTACGCATGGACATTTCAGCTGGGTTTATGCGTGAACAGGGGACATAGCATTGAAAAACTCCCTATTCCATGACCAGTCCCTTGGATAAGTGGGAACCTACAGGAACCCAGAGACCAAAGGTGCAGCTGGTCTGCAAACAATTTTCTCTCAGAATGTGGCTTGCCAGCACAGTAGAGGTCTAGTACAAGGCAGTTTTGAATGTGGACCATGTAGTCATCAGAAGAGATTAAAGTTACTATTTTGTACATTATACAACAGAGATAAGCCATAGTTGCCACAAATGTCCAATGTAAAGCAGAGACCTTAGCTGCAATACAGTCCCTGGAGACTGCTTGAGTCTTGGTAATATCTGATAGGAAGTTTTATTCTGCGAATGTTGATGCTCGTGATGCCTGTACGGCTGTAGTACCTGCTGCCTATAACAAACCTCTCACAAGGAGAAACACTCAGAGCACTGTATAGGAACCCAACACATGATTTGAAAAGCAGGAGGCCATCTTCTACCCTGCTGTCTAAATTAGAGAGAGCAATGGCTGGTTCAAATTGCCCAGTGCTAAGTTTGGCTTACTGTATTGCCTGGGGAGCAAAACCGTCAGCAGCCGTCAGTAGCAGGTGGTATAGACAAGGAGGCTCTGCTTCTCTCTACTGATTTTATAAATCCCTGAGTATGGCCTTAATAGTCACATTAAAAAATAGGCAAACTCATCCTTTGTTCCTGCTCTGAACTACAACTACAAACTACGAGCAGATAATCTTGAGAAGATTACACAAATACTAGAAGTTAGCCAGTGGATGCTGAGCCTTGAAAGAGAATCACTCTGCCCTGCCCTGCTACTCTTAGACCTGAGAAGAGAGTGGCCAAGAATTCAAAAACATGGCTAGAAGATTTTCTTTGCAAGTCCATAAAGCTGTACACTCCGTCTTTTTCTCCCATTTTAGACCCCAATCCAATAGTTTCATTTGAGTATAAAGTATCAGAGCACAGAAGACAGTAAGAGCCCTTTTATTGACTTCAGTTGGCATTGTATTGGGACTGGTGTTTTTAAAATCATGACAGTACAGGGAGGTAAAAACTGTGTGTCCATAAGGTTAAAGAAAAGTGTGTGTGTTTAAAACATTGAAGAAATTGTTCTGAGAACAATTCATCTTTCTGAAAATATGAACCCTATGATGCTGCCAAGGTCAGGGAGAGCTGTGATAATTTAGTGTGTAAGTGCTAGTCATACAGCACAATGCCACATTATTTAATTTTGTAACACATTCATACAACTGCCTGACAATAGCCATGGACGTTAACACTACCTGTGGGTGAGGTCAAGGCAACGTAGTTTAATGTTAAAACAAAAGAGCTAATTGGATTCCTGTTCAAGTTCTAGCTTATTATGTGATTGGAGTTACTTTTCTTCTTTCTGCCTCGGTCAGCTCATCTGGAAAGGAGGACCACAGTGTGACTCATGACTGAAATGTAAAAGAAAAATGCAGTGCATATGCCTGGCTTATTTGGCCATTCTTCCTAATTTCTCTGTCCTTTTTTTTGCCATTCAACTCTGGTTTGTGCATTCCAGGCCATTTCCCTTGGAGAGCAGAAACGCAGCTCGCCTTGTGAAACAGGAAGGACTAATATTAAAAAGGAGAAGACATCTTCGGCTGTAAAAATTAGATGTCTTGCTAATGCCAGAATTAATAATACAGAGATATTTGGGGATTACACTTCATTTTTACACCTGGCAGTGCACAGAATATTTTCTAAATAAGACTACATCACATACCCAAAACCTTATAGAGACAGAGAAGCGCTATCCCCTTTCCACAGAAGCATAAACACAGAGCAGTTAAATGAGCAACACAAGGAGACTGAAGAAATTCAAGACTGAAAAAACAAACCCCCAGAATTTCTGCATCATTGTTTCTAAACTCATACAAAAGACTTTTCTCTCAAAAAATGGTATTAAATAATTTAATTAAAGACATAACCTTGTTTTATATCAAATTGGATGCAAAGCGCTCTTCTGTTTGCAAAGGAGCTGAGAGTCACCCTCTGAAATGGCCGTTGTATAGTGTGACTTTCAAAATAATATCCTTTCTGTGCAGAACAGGAGAGAGCAAAAGATATATGTCCTCTGGCTCAACGCATGTGGTTGTCTCCAAGGAGTTCATACAGATGATCAGACCACAAACTGTCAAATGCACAGGAGTGGGGATGTCAGGAGGGAGAATAGTCCCAGCTCGAAACTAGAGCAGACTCAATTGCCATCAAACTTCAAGGAGGAAGAACTGGCGAACCTCTCACATCACACACACCCTTTGCACCGCCCAGGTGCAGAGCTGTGCCCCGGTAATACTGAGTTTTGAGCTGCAGCCTTTCCCTTTGGAAGGCCTCCCCCCTCCCTAGTCCCCTCACACACAGAGCTGCCCACAATTCCCTGAGCAGCAAATGCCTTAGTTTTATTTTTGGGAAAGACCACTGCAGGGTTCATCCCTGTATGCACAAACTGATAAACAGGCGGATTCAGTCCCCACAGGCTAAACTTAAGTTTCCCTCTGCAGATGTATTTTTTGTTATAAGCTGTGGCGCGCTGTTGTGCCATGTAAAAAATGCAGTTATTCAAAGAAGTGGTTTTAAGTTCAAAGATAATGTCATGTTCATTTGGAATATAAGCATGAGCAACGCACTCACAGATACACTTTCTGTCTCTCTCTATCCCTATCTCAGCCGTAGGCAGGGTGGTAATATATAAAGAGAGAGCAGGTGGGATTTTTTTAGGTGGGGAAGAAAAAGACTTACAGCTCTAAAGCTAAGTTCGCTGCCTATCCCACATCTTGGAAATGAAACAAAAATGTCTCATGAATTGAGCAGGCATGCTGCAAAATAGAAAGAAACAATAGCCTGCAGATAAATGCAGGAAATTCATCGATTAAAATGCAGGATTTTATTTCAAAAGAATTTGGGCAGAGTCTCCATTTTTCCCTACCGCTTCTATCACCTGTGTGACGGGGCCACTGGACTTACACATGCAAAAGCCATTTATCCACTTACATTTGGTATCTCGCAAGGTCTGAGTCCTCAAAGAGCTCAGAAATAAGTAGCTTTCAGGTTGGCACCTACCTAAATAGCCTTACTCGCTATATGTAAATGGTGTCCGTCACCACAGAGATTTTGCTGAAGGCATTTGCTCTATGCATGTAACTCTGACACTGTTCAGAGGAACGGGGTTATGAGTCTGATCTCCCTGTGTAGTCAGAAAAAAGGGATAAGCCCCATAAGTGGGATGAGAGGGAGGTTGGAGGACTAATGCAATGATTTAACGTGCTTTCTGTGAGCAGGCAGTCCCAACGTCTGAACTTCAGTCTCCAAGAGTCCATTCCCTGCCTACTACATTTTACAAAATGCTCGGGAAAAACACTTTGCACATCATCTTCTGCACATCAGAAGTGGAAGACAATTAATCAGGGATTCCAGTGCCACATCATAAATCATGGCACCTTGTGTCACTGACACTTGAGGAAGACAAAATGTGAGAATCTGTCTATAACGATATCCTTTAACTCAAGCAAAATCACTTTGGCCTTTCAGTGTGTTTGCGAATGCCATTGCTGGCAGACCAAATGGCCCTGCTTCAGGGTCTGGGTCTGATCCTGATCTCACCAATTTGGTCATGCATATTAACTTAGACATTTTACTGTGATAAATAGTCACATACGTTAAATCAAAATGGAGTTTTCAGCAGACTTTTTACAATAGCACAGGAAAATAACCTCCCCACTACTTATTCCATTATCACAGACTAATTGGAAGGTCTGGAAAAGTCCCTCCACGTCATTAGCTGCCTACGAGATGAGAGAACTGCAGCAGATCAAATTCTTCACCACGATGGCTATCATAACGTAGGAGGGATCTGAAGTCCAGGCTGTAACTTTACCACTCCCATTGCACAATAGATGCTCAGTGGTGAAATATCCCCAAACCAGGATTAAACAATTATGTTTAGAAACACAAACACATAGAGACCTCCCACTAACTCAGCAGATTCTTTTAAAAGTTGGCACTGTCAAAACAAACACAGTCGCCTGTAGCACCCTTCCACCGCTCCTGCTGACAGCGCTAGCGAGGAGGAGGAGGTGCTGAGTACTTTGCTATTATGAGGAGGAGGATAGTGTCGGGAAAGGTGTTGAGTTTGACACAGAAGTATCAAGAGCAGGAAAGCGAAAGTCAAGGAAATCAGCCTTGTGCCATCTAAAATTGCTCTGGCACTAAACCTACAAAAATCAATGACTCTGCTTTCACAGTAGTTTTCACATTATCCTGAGGGAGCGTACAGCACGAGTTGCACCAGATGGAAAGTCACTGCAAGTAGAGAGTGAGACAGGAGCAACGTTGGTATCTATCAGCTACATGAAATGCAGAATTCACACACAGTAATTAGGGCTGTTCACATCTATCCCCTGCCTTTTACGTCTGCTGTATCAATGTGGAGGGAGAGGCAACACAGAGAGAAAACCGATGTGTTAAAAGATAGATCTGCAGGTAGTAAAAGGATTGCTTATACTCTTATGAATTTGGGCCTTTTATCTGAGTGAAAATTTGGTAATACAACAGTGAATTTTAGGTTAGAAGTTATTTTTCCCTGGTTCCACCTTTTCAAACCCATTTCATCACAGCAGCTTGTCTTCTTCTGCCCTCCCTCATAAACACCCCTCCCCACACCACATTTAAAACCTTCTCACAAAGAAAACTGAAGGAAAATAATTTTTGTGCAACTTATCCATCTTTCAAAGCAGCTTCTGGCAGAAGGGAGCTGAGAGTGATGAGTCCATAGAATAATAAATAATAACAGTATTGAGCAGTTTTTCAGAGAAAATATACATTGAAAAACTTTTCCTCTTGAGTGCCTGACATTATTAATTTGTTCTCCAAATGCGCTAGTGAGGGGAGTCAGCCCATTTTTACAGACAGGGAAAGCGAGCATATAGATTTCAATAATTGTTTAAGACACAGAGGTGTTCCAGAAACTGGGCAGAACAACTCATGGGAGATCACAGTCCATATCCATGGCAGTATAGCAGCCCTGCTACCACCATAACTGCTATTGGCACGTGACAGAGGCTTGGGGTTTTTGACACCTGTGAATAGCATCCTCCCTGAACTGCCCTTCCCTGTGGTCCAGAAGGAGTATGTCCTAGACCTTAAGAAGCAGCAAAGGCTGAAGAGAAGTTCCTGTAATTCTTGATGACAGAGTATTTCTAACCCCTTCCTAGGCTCTGCTTAAAAGGGTTCAAACTCATACTAATCTACTGCCTAGGTAATATGTGACATCCAAACAACCCATTTTGAGTTCCACAGACACCCACCTGGGACATTCTTTCCCAGCACTCCTGTGGAACAGCAGCATTTTTTATTTTTTACCACGAGGACTGTGTTTTCAGCCCCATTACTACACAGCAGAGGTTTCAGATGAATTGAGGGGAGGGGGAGAAGACCTGAACCTATTTGCTGTATCCACTTGAAATGGTTAGTGACTGACCTTGTGTCCAACCTTCTAACATCTAAGACAAAAGCATGGAAAAGCTGAACAAAGGAAAGCAGGAAAGCTCACTGAACAGGGGGTGTATAGGGGTGGGGTGGGGTTGTTTGTTTGCATAGAGAGAGAAATTGAGGTAGATAAGCAGCCTCTTCCTGGTTTATAGTACTTGTAGTAGAGCCAGAAAAGTAACAACAATTTCCAGGACCAGCACAACACCAAAAGCAGGTCAAAAGTCTTGCTTGCCATGCTCACACTAATGAGCTCTCAGAAATCAATGGATTTAGGGACTCCTGTGCGGACAAACATCACTTGCCCCAGGTTCCCCAGATAATGGCTTGGTGATGAAACCAAGTTTCATCCTCCGTTTTCTTTATAGGATTTCTTATGAGCCAGATTATAATACAAAAGTAACCCAGGCAGAGGGATGGCTCTTCTGTATCACCTCCTGTTTGCTCTAGGCAATTGATCGCACTGGCACACCAGTATGATATGGCACATGCTGATGCTAGGGCTCTTGCTTTTTCTTCTTAGAGCTATTGATTTCCTGCCTTTTCCTATAAAGGATTCCGTGAACTGGAAGCAGTTAAAGGTTAACTGCAAAGATTTCATTAAAAAGAATATTTTAAAATTGTTTAAGATCCTAAATCATTAGTAGTTAAATGACTACACCTAAGAATTGCACTGAAATTTATGTCTTTAGGCAACGAAGTTCCAAGAGTTACCTCCCAATATGAGCACCCCAGACTCTGCTCGCTCTGCTACAGCTTGGCACCGCAGGCAGCCCCCACCTCTGTGTCAGGTCCTGGCAGCAGCGCTGGCTGTCACAGGGGATCCTCCACTTGGGATCTCACTAATAAGAAGAGGAAGAAGAAATGGGTTTTACCGTCTGGCAGAGCCTTAAAGTAATCAAAGCCTGGCATTTTGGTGAGAATGAAAAGTCAGAGATGCTGAGAGATGGGGAAAACACATCTCTACCAGCAATCCTACCCCTGGCATCTGTATGACCGAGTACAAGCAGGAAGACATGAGTCTAACCCTGTGGTAGAGAGACAGCATCTCCACTAGTCAACATCAACAACTCCTGGTGGGGTGCCTGGGGGAAAGGGCTGGCGAGAGGCGAAAAGAAACATTAAAGGGACAATGTGCACTGAACACTCCTGCCAGAGGGTAAGAGAAGTGAGGAAAAGGATTGGTGCCCAAAATACAGTGCACACATGTGCATGTGTGTGTGGAGGGGGAGTTTACATACATCTTGTTTACAAGCTGTAACATTATAAACTGACATTTCTGTTATTGTGGCTGTTTCCCCATTTATGCTTCTTTTTTCTCAGCGGCATTTTCTTTGCTTTAAGCACAAACTTAGGCCTTAGCAAAAGAGGAAAGTTTGCTGCCTGAGAGCACCAAGGGGAGCCATTTCATTCACCTGGGGATCTGTGCAAGTATGTGTGTTTGTTAATTTTAGGAGGAACCTCCTGACATCCGAACCCAGCATCCACTGTTGCTAACTGCACCTGGCAGAAGGGCTACATCCTGCACGCCCTTTGGCAGTTTTTCTGTGAAACAGCTACAACAGAGCTGCAGTACAGATGGTCCTTCATTCGGGGGTGGTTTGGATCCAGACCCTTCATTTGGGTCTGTCTGAAGGGAAACTGCCTTCAAGATATGGAAATATTTTTATTTAAAAGCCATACAAACATGGCTCAACTAATTTCCCTTCTCTCTTCCAGCAGCAGTTCTACCTGTCTCATTCAGGTAATGCAAAGGCTTCCCTTACTACAGCCAAAAAAATCTCTGCTTCTTTCAGCTCTACATCACCACCCAAATCCTAATGCTGGGGACACACCCAAGGGGATGGGCTGTAAGGGCAGGGCACCCCAGCAGCCTCGGGGGGCTGAGGTTCCCTTGGGGACACTGAAATGGAATGGTGCTGTGCTGGGGCTTTCTGGTGGATTTCAGAAGGAGCAGAAATGAGGGGCATGATGTGATATTTGAAATATACCCAGTAGGATCTATCCCCCACAAAGGATTTGGCCACAATAGGTTCATTCAGCCTTCTTAGTCATTAGTGTATTCTCAGCATTATTTTTTAAAGATTTGTTCTACCTCTTAAAGAATTGCTTCTCAATGCAAAAGCAGAACGATGAATACATCTTCCCTTTCCCTGCTGAATCCAACTTTGAAAAACATAATGCTTCTCATCTTATTTCCTCCCCAAGTCAAAATAAGCCAACCAAATCCTGCAGTATACCTATCAATACAAACAAAAGATGCAGAGGTGGGTTTTTGTAGCAGAAATAAACACAGTTTAAGGAATGATTTTCCTTTCATGACAGCTTAAGGTCCTTCAAACTTGACAGAATTGATTACTGAATCAAAGCAAAGGAAGGCAGGGAATGGAGTTTTCTTGCACACACCTACCTGTAATGTTATACACTCTGCATGGTACAGGGAAGGAAGTGAAATGCTTGCGTTATTGGTAAGGAAATACCAGAGAGGAAAAAGAGGAAGGGATATCTTGGGATTAGCTTTAGCGTAGCATCCTACAGTATGTTTACTTTTCTTTTCTTCTCCATCTCATATTTCTTCATGGGATCAGTCCCCAGCCCTGCATACCCTCCCAGGAGTACAATGCCCCTTTCGTGTATTGTACGAGTGGCACTGAGAGTACAGCAGCTTCAAAACATAAAAGGAAAAAAAGAGTCTCCCTCAACGCCATCATCATTTTTAAAAAAGGCAATTGATGTCGCCTGAAGCAGCAGCTATGAAGCCCAATTATACCACATTTCATTCAAGTGTCAAAAATTGGAATAATAACAACCAACAACGAGGAGCATATATAGGAAATGATGCTGCCATCTTCTTTTGTTTTGGCCACACGTTTTCATAAATTCATGCTTTGAGCAGACCCAGTGCCACATTCCTTTAAGGACTTTCTTGTTCGCTATTGTTTTCAGTTCTTAACAATTGGCTTCCCTGACTACTTTCCTTGTGTTGACAGTCGCTCACAGAGCCTCCATATGCTCTCACTACTTGGGTAGTCAATCATTTGTGAATTAGCTACCCAATGAAATATCTACAAGAGGCTGGTAGTGTTTATTCGTTGCTGGTGTTTTGAGTGAGTGTATTGCTTGCAAAAGGTGTCAGATTAAACATGCAGAAACGAATTTATTCACAGAATACGCGTCGCATAGTTGGAAACAGAGAGACAAGCACTGGCCTGAGTTCACGCTGGTTTTCTGTCAGGTTTTTTTCTTTTGTTTTGTTGTGGTTTAGACCATGCCTGAGGTAAGAAGTCAAGAAGACTTCAGCCACCTGCTTACTTGAAATGGGATATTTGGAAAGAGACTGGAATCTTGGCTGGAAGCAAGAAAGTGGCTCCAGGGCCTACCTCAGTGTGGAGGACAGAAAGTTTACAGCAATCAAAGACATCCCAGTGGGATGCTTTTCTCATCTTAGATCATGGAGGTTCATGCTGCAGCCCTGCAAAACATGTTCCTTTGCATCAGCAATATTCCTGCATCCCCAGCTGCATGATGGAGTCTTTGTAACCCCTTGACAAAGAACACAAGGAGCACTTGCATGTGATGCTATGTATGATCTTGGACAAAAGCAGTCCTTCTTTTAAGACCTGCCTCAAAACACCAATACAATACTTTTCTGAGCTGTCATTTTGGGAGAATTTAAAGGCATTTTAATCCTGGCCAACATAGCCTAAAGCAAGCAATGCCAACCTGCAGAAGAGCCAAGCTTCCAAAGAGCACAGTTGTTCCAAATCAGGATTTTCACTTGCCCACCAGAGACAGTGCCTAATTCAGACCTGGAGACAAACCGTCACTGGGTTTAAATACACAACTCGGGTAAATTTGCCTCCTTTTATAAGAAAAGGGCAAAAAAGTTGAGGTCACAAGGCTGGGTTTGGTGATCTCACTTTACAGATCAGGTTTATGCTAGAAGATGACTAACATATATGTCCATGGGGGTTCCATATTTGTCACCTTTACCTGACTTTAGAGATTACCAGTAATCTATTTATAAGCAAAATGTATTTTAACTGCCAATCCAAAGAAAATGTCACTGGTGATGAGAGAATCAAGCTGATTTCTTTTCTTCTCATGAATCACTGTCACAATAAAGGGTCTGCGTGAAAACTCTGCCCTTAGCAATCACTGGAAAACCCAGTTCCTTTGAAATTATGAGTTGGTTGGTTCTTATATTGATAGTATTTGGTGACGAAGACACAGATGCACAGGGAGAAACGTAACTTAGCTGCTTGTCATAGTTCTTCAGCTGACTTCCAGCAGCATTTACTATTCTGTATTAATAGAAATTAAAATATTAAACACTTACTCATTAAGGTATGCAGATATGATTCACAGGGAACTAGTAAGAAAATGCTGTTTTTACGTGGAGATATTACAGTGAGGAATACTTCAAGTTAGAGCTTCCCAGAAGAAATATAATGTACTTGTTTATTCAGTGTCAGCTGGAATAACAAAAATTTGTTTTATTGGTAATAGTACATCAATACGTATTAGGCCAACGGCAATTTTCCTCAAGTTTTCCCTTCTTCAGAATTCGTGAAAGAAATTTAAAACACTCAAGGCAAATGTTCAGTGCTAGAGATAGTAATATAAAGAATCCAAGTGGAACTACCTGGATTGTACATTAAATAAAAGGCAGAGAATGAGCACTGAGTGAATTTTTATATGTTCACATTACAACAAACTAGTCAAAGATTCTGACCCCTGGCACTGGAGAAATCTTCCCAGTTTTGATATTTTCAATAAAATAATTCCCAAGAGGGCTGGAAAAAACACTCTCTCTCTCTCTCTTTTTCCTTCAATAAAATGAGACCCCATCTGTATTATGAAAAAGAATACTAATAATTTGATAGTGTTCTGAAGTAGCTTTTATAAAGCTTTTGCTTGGGATTTAATATTGCCCAGGAAGTCCATCAGATTTTCATGGCTTTGCTGGAGAAAGAAATGTGCAGCATTGAATGTCAGCTCCTAGCTCATGCAGTCAACAACTCATACATCAGCAAAGATAACACTGAAGGTGATGTGCTCAAATCTTCGACAGCCAACCCAACAGTGGAAGGAATCTGGAGAGGAGCTGATTTCAATAACGTGGTATGGGTGGGTCCCATCTGTACACAAGACATCACCTGATAAGTATGAAATGTGTTTCCTACACTGAAATGACTTCAGAACATCCCTGCTTTTAGGCCCCTGATGGCAGGAAGGCCTCTCGGCTGATTCCCTCTGAGCTGATTGTACACAAATATTTGAGTATAGTTATAGTACAAGATTATTACTTGAAGAAAGAAAAAAAAAGGCAAGAGAGTCGGGCGGCAGTGTGTAATAACTAATAGGTGCACACAGGGAGAACAATTAATGTCACTTTGCAAGGTCTTTTGGAAATATATCAACAGAGGGAACCCACAGATGGCTCCTTTTCAGTGCATTTCAGAAGGGGGTAGGTGCGGCCATGCTACTGTAAATCCCAGGCTGAAAGATAAGAAGGACACACACACCAAAAAAAAAAAAAAAAAAAAAAAAAAAAAAAAAAAAAAAAAAAGTCAGGGGAAAAAAGTGGTTTTTTTCCTCCTGAATTTGCTCCTCACAAATAAAACAAAATAAAATTGGGTATGTACAGCCAGGGCAAAGATTGAATCAGAGGATGGATGGTCTAATGCAACAGATACACCAAGCTGACCCATAATGCTGTGTCCTCTGACCAGAATTTTCCAGTGTTCAGCACCAATTAAGGCCAGGTTTGCAGAAAATGTCCTTCCCAGGAGGGCCAGCATAGCAGAAAGCATTTGGCTCCCTCTTGATGTTTGCAGAAATGCTTTCAGAAGACCTTCTTTTCCTGGCATGCTGCCCTCTTTCTATACCTAGTTATTTAAACAGGACTTCAAAAGTCTGAATTACCATCTCCCTGATTCTCAGTTTTCTATCATTAAAATGGGAATAGACTTCTTTCACGACTGAGGAGCCAGGAGGATAAATGCAGAGGTGCTTAATACTCAGAAACTTCACTGCTGGGGGTCAGATAAGGATATGATTTTTGCACCAAGAATTACTTTGCTCTTGTTGTGGTGTTGCCCTTCATTAAGTACTCAAACATTCAGAATAAAATCAGATCCTAAAGCAACAGTGCTCTTTGCTCTCAGTAGTTCTCCATTTCCAAAATGACTGAGCTACATTGCTTGCTGAAACTGTCTTGCCCTTTCAGAGATCAGTCTTGATTCCCTTCCTTCACCTTAAGTTTGCCCAGAGCTTTGTCCTGCTTTTCTCAAGCAGACAGCTGATGAGCTTGGCACATACAAGAGCATTACATGTATATCTTTGTGGGTGTGTATACATACGTGTACATGTTTAACCAGTGTTATCGCTGGGAAAGGATGGACAAACAGCCTGAACATAACTCCAGTCATTTTTGAACATCAGGTAGTTGGATGTATCAGAGGGGTAGAGAACAACACTTGCTCAGTGACAGAAAATAGAGTGTTTCTAGGGTTATTCTTGCCCTCATTGGCTCAATGTATGTAATGATGACCCACTGTACTGTAATTCACAGCAACATTGGCAGACAGCAAACATTGTTGGAAGCCATGCCAAGAGGAGAAAAGATTGTTCTTTTGCTCTTATATTTTCAAGTACAGTCTTGCATTTGCCTTATTTATCACTAGTCAGTTGAAGGGACAGAAGAGGTGAATTTACCAGATACAGCTATCCTGTTAGCTCTCTCATTGCCTTTTCCTATAAATGTTCACAAACCTTTTTTAAAAAGTGGCCATTTCCAAGTCACAGGAAAGTCTCAGGAGCCTGTCAATGGAGTTCTGCAGTATCTCCCAGCTCCAGCAGTACACCACTCCAGGTCTGAGTAAGCCCCAAGCAGAAGAGAAGGCCGTATTGTACATGATGTGGGCTCACCAGCCAGCCAATGAGGAGAGCAAAGATGGCGAGTTTTGTGGAAGATCTGAAGAGCTAATGAGATACCCTGTAGGTGTGTCGTGTAGGTTTGGGGTTCAAATACTGTGAATGTTACACTGGGCAAAAGCTGCTAAGTTAAAGCATAGATAAATAGTATCATTTCCATCTTTTAGGAGTAAGAATAAGTGGAATTATTTAATCATGTAAGTCATAACCACAAAGAGCTTTCCACCACACCAATTCCCTGTAAAAATATTTGAAGACTTGTGCACATCTGAATGAAGGACTCAGAATAAAAGAAGGATCTTCCTCTGTATTTTAACAATGACTTCTGAAGAGCACTTCCCATGTTATACTTTAGAAGTACATTTCTGCATGCATACAGGTATAAGAAGTTTCACCAAGTTTAGAGAGAAAAGGCAAAAGCTTTTAACATTAGTCAAGGACGCAGAGTGGTTAAAGTGATATTTCCTTCCCCCTGTTTTAACCAATTACTCCTGCACTCCCGTGTATGATTTCAGACTACTCTGTTTCAGGAAAAGCCTGGGAAGAGCCCTTTGCTGAGGAGGAAATATATATTTTCAGCATTTGTTAATCTGTTTTCTTAACAGCTTGGTAAGCAAACTGTGCTCCTTATCCCTGGTAGATACAGTGAAAAAAAGTTACTTCGGCTCTTACACAGGCAAACAGAGCCTATGTAGTCCGTGGTGCCCACCTCTGATTCTGTTATGGGTAGCCTTCTCTTCAGAAAGTTTCACTTCCTTTAGGACACCTCATACAGCATCGTCTTGCCAATGAAAAGTTTTAGCGCTTTCCAATATCTGAAAATGCTGCTTTAACCCATGTTTAGAACAAGAGAAAATAATCCTGTGGCTTTTGTGGTCTCTATCACACACCAATCCATAGCTTCTCCTCTGGCCTTAAACAGATGAGCATCACAATCCTCCCCTTTCCTTCTCCTATCTAATTAAGATGAGATTTTGGATTAGGTTCTTCTCCTAATGATGTTATTCAAGCTGAACTATGAGCTCCTTCAGTCGCTCCTCTTCCATTTCAGCCCACTCCACCCATCTTCTACAGTATCCCATATGACCACCTATTACATTTTGCTTCATGCCTCCTCTCTGCTACGTCTGAGAGGCTGAGACTGGGGAGACACTAAGGGGGAAGGGCTCCTGCTGCTCATAGGTGGTGTAAGTCATGAAGTAGGGTCCCTTGCTAACCAAGGGTTAGCCCTGCTAACCACCAGGACCTTCTAGTTTTCTACCCTAGCAGTTGGGCTCCTGTGGACCTTACTTTAGTCGTACTACACCCATACTCATAATTGAAAATGAGCAAACCTATTCTAGGCACCTCTGAGCCTTGGTTTTATCTCCAAAGCCAGGAGCTATGATCATTTTTTTGCCAAATCACAGTTGTGAACAAGGACTTGGAACAATTTTGGATTTCCTTTTTAACCCAAATCTTGAAATGAGCTTGCACAGATTTTCTAGGTTTCTCAAACTCAAAAACAAAAAAAATAATTGTCTCACAATAGCCTGACTTTACAGCAGTTTTCCTTAAGTAGTACCAGTTTCATAGTGAACTTAATGAATAGCTAACCTAGATAACAGAACAAGGGCAAGAGGGTCATGGGGAAGATAAAAGGTGGTCAGAAAACAACAAATATGGAGTGAAGACAGTCAGACACCGAATGAAGGAAAGTATTCAGAAGCCTTAAGAGTCGGAATTGTGATCGGAATTGCAGTCATAGCTAGAAGTGCTCATGTGTTACCTCATTTGGGTCAAGTGGGCCAATATCTCTCTCAGCTGTCACATTTTTTCAAGATTAAGGCAAAGGAGGCTTTCTTGTTCTATGGTGCATTTTTTCTTTTCAGGAAATTTGGTGGTTTGTTTTTTTAATTACCTTGATCTTGCTTTCCTCATTCCCCATTTGGTCACTGTTTGAACAGGAATGAATTCCCAGTCTCCAAAGCCCATATGTGATTTCTGTGGAGTGATCCCAAATTACCTAATCTCAGCTCATATGCCAGTGTGCATTCACAGTTTAACATCTTTTTTTCCTTGGAATTGGGCATAGAAACTGCCAGTTGGCTCAGATGTAAAAATAATACTCAAAACACTGAGGCCAAACCCTGCACAATAAGTCTACATATGCAGTTGGGCACTAACAAGCAAGTAAGAAAATGATCTATTTAAAGACTCGCTTCTGACTTAGGCATTGCTTTGAAGCTGTGCGAGTAGCCAGCAGAGTCTGGTCTCCATCACAATTTTTCAAATATAAAAATTAAAAAATGACGATAATTATGCATTCTGAAAGCTGGATGGGGCCATGCTACACTGAAGCATATTTTCCAATGTAATTAAGGCTTTCAGCTGATTCCTTCCGACTGCAATTGTTATTTCAAATGTGAATTAATAAATCATGTCCATCTAGTTAAGAATTAAAATCAGTCTCAAGTATTCCTGCTTAGACCAGCAAACTTAAAGAGAGGGAGGGATGAATGCTCCCAAGAAATTCTCAGTGGGAAAAAGAAAAGAAAAAATAAGAAAAGAAAAAGAAAGGGCCTCATCTTATTTAGGGTTTTCCAGGCATCTAAGAAACAGAGAGGATGAAGTTACATGACTTACACATATGGAAGCATTTTTCTAGCTTTATATCAAAATATGCAAATAGTCTACCCCTACTTTCACTCATGACTGGCTGCAAATGCAAAATTCAAGCTGAATAATGTTAACTGCCCACATGCTCTGCTCTAAAGGATCCTCAAGGGCTTCTGGTCTCTTGTGGTATACACAAAGCACTTTAGCTATCACAGTGAATTAGTGTAAGGCCTGGTAATGCACCTTTAAGTATGTGAGCCCTTTTAAGGCACTTAGAGGTCAAGTCTGTGGCTATATAAAGTACAACCTTTCGAACATTTATTTTCACTTGCCCATCTAGAGGCTTGGATGGCACGCAAAGGCGGCATTTAATTTCATAAGAACCCTTCAGATTCCAAATTGTCAGAGTCATCAACTGGGTCTGATAGCCAACCAAAGTTTACAGTAATGTAATAAAGCAAGGTAAATATTGGCAATCAGGCAGCGACTGCTAAGCATGACTGCTTATTTCAGAAGTAACTGTCATTATAGAAGAAAGTTGTCATTTTGCAAACGGACCTCTAAAGAGCAAGGCACAAGGCAGAGCAAGTCCAGATGGGCCTCTTCCTTGGAACATAAACACAGACACTGTTCAGCCCTTTCCACATTTCTCAGCTATCCTAGGCCAAGAACAGTAGCCCCTGATATGTCATCGATCAAAAATTCCCTTTAAGTAAAGAACTTCCAGTGCAAACATTAAGTGGTTCTACAGACATTCCAACAAAGATACACTCGAGTAGAAGTTAACTAAAATGAAATGGCACCCTAAGAAAGGACTTGTAGATATAAAAGTTGAAGAGATGCTTCACTATTTCCTCAGTCACCAAAACAACAAGGCGGAGCAGCATGTAAAAAAAGCATTATTTTTTCACAGACCTACTTATAAATGAGCACGGGTTTGCCCTGGATATTGAAGTGCTTTTTTTCTGAGAGCAAAAATCAAGTGTGAAAGGCGCAGGATGTCACCGCTGTGAGATAACAAGAGCTGCTGTGTTCATGCCTGGAGACACCTGAGCTTCCAGAGCTGGACCGCTCTGCAGCACTGCCAGGCCAGCTCCGCTCCTGGCCCAAATCTTTTCCTGTTCTACTGGGACATCCCTGGGTCCTTCAGAGAACACACCTGATTTGCTCCAAACAGCCTCCCATCCACTCCCCACACAGAGCTTTCCCCTCTAACATTGGTCCCTTGTGTTGTTTATTCAGGAAGTGATTTGGTTTTGCCTTCAGTGAATCCTGGATGGCTAGCAATTTAAAAAAAAAAAAAAAAAAGAGCAAGCACGTTGTACTTGTGACTTATTTGGATATTAGCAGAAACAGTCAAATAAACAGCTGTTTAACAGAGGTCAGTGCACCACGTCGGTTGTTTTGTTACTTCTTTGTGCAGTTGCAGCAGTGCTAACACCAAAGAAACAACTTGCTGGGCAGCATGCGTTCACCATGCAGGTTTGCATGTATGTGCAGTAGGTGCAAGAGCAGTATCTGCCTTCTCATGCACTTTTCAGTGCATCTCGGTCTCTTTATTTAGTCCACATTATTTAATTCACATCTATATGGAACAGGACTTTATCAGAAGATGAAGGGTTAAGGAATCTGGTCTTATTGATCTGGATATTCATAATGCAAATGAACAAATAATGCAACAGATAACACTCAGAGAGGATGTTTGTTGGTTAATGTCATGTACACAGTTACTGTGTGGTGATATTAATCAATGCCTTACAGCTTTTGTATAGACTTCTAAGCTTCTCCATCACACAGGAGGTGCTTGGCTAGGAGATCTTGCCATTTTGAAGCATTGATCATTACTGGGTGCTTGTCCTTGCCCTGAAAGCTCCCTGTGCCAGGCAAGATTTCTGTTACTTGCTGATTTGTAGAACAAGGCTTGCTGTGAAAGCCACACACTGTTCTCTCAGCATTTCAGTGCTTCCACTACCAGCTTAAACCAAAGTGGGTAAAAGAGGGAGAAAAGTCAAAATAAATTGGATCATTTAAAATCTCAGAGCCACTCTGCAGAGAAATATTGAGATTTAAGTTAAGGCACCACTTGCTTGACATCTGGGAATGGGTGGGTACAAGAGATGTTCAGAGAGCCAACTTCCAGCACTGGGCAGGGATCACACTGTGGGACTGATCCAAGAGAGATCATGCTGTCCCACAAGGGTCTCTTACTACTTGGTTCTTATTTCAGAGGAAGCAGGTTCCTCTGTGGCTCCTCACAGCATTTTTAGGGTAGGAAAGGCAGCAGTGGGCTGGCTTAGTGCACTGGAGGAAGAAGAGGCAGAAATATCCCTTTTTATCCTCTCCTGCTCCTTGGTTCTCTTATGGCTTTTCTACCTACCTGCAAAAAACCCACTCTCCCAAAGTTACTCGAAAGGCTGATGTGAGGATGCTCAGTATTCTTGCATAAACAGTTATTCAGTTTGCTGAGTGCCACTGCTGTCAAGGACAAGAAATATATTCACAACTCCATTCGCTGGCTTTAACAGTATGAGCTTGTTTCATGTCAAGAAGCCCTACAAAAAAAACGTTGCAGGGGAGGACAGCGGAAGAAATGCATTTAAATCAAGAGGGGAGAAAAACTGTTGCATCCTCACCCTTCTAGTTCAAGATAATGCCCAGTGGAAACTGGAAAGTATCACAAGACCACATTGAATGACAGTGGTCAAATCAATCCCTAGTTAGCACAGATTCCGTAACCACTGAAAGATAGTGATACAAATACACAAAAGCTTGTACTGCTTGACAGAGAGTGCGGGCTTCCATTTGCAAAACTCGTGAAGACAAATATCCCATCAGCTCTTGGCAGTGCGTGTCCCTGCCTTGCAGCAGTATGCCACAATACTCACTTTCTGCCGTGGCTTCCTCTCCCAGGCAGGCGAGAAGCAGCCATGCCAAGCCTCGAGCGACAGCGTAATGACATTAATTTTCCAGGCATGCTGATGACAGCTCTGTGAAGGCTGGAATTTGAGTAATGCAGGTCGCACTGCCATTGTCCTGTCTCAGTGCAAAGGGGTCAGCCTGTGAGCAGACTCCAGTAGCTCGCTTTATGTGCAAGGCACACAGCTTGAACCGAAGCACACCCTATCAAAACCCAGCAAAAAAGAAACAATACACTGCAGAAAACAAGGCTGTTTTCTGGAACTGATAAAAGGTGTCGTAACTGGCTAGTACCAACATGTCTGTAACACTGGAATAGGATAGTCGTTGTCCATGCTGCAGCTCACAGCTGATAGTTGTGTGATTGCCTGGTTTATGCAGGAATGAATGTTTTGGTTTAGCCCAGGCATGTTTTGCAGCACAGCTCACAGAGCTGCTGACCTTTCCAGGCAACCTCTGTAACAAACTGACCAATAAGTATCTGGCTGATGGACAAAAATAGTCACATATTCTTCCCTATCTCCACTTTTCCCCTTATCCCGTTCCAAGCTACATGTAAGATTTCTACCTAATATAGCCTCCTGGTTACTTGCTGTAGTCTGTCATCGCTTACAAAATACATATGAGACACTTTGTTGATCTTTCCCATTCAGAGTTCAACCCCCCCTGCTAACAGCAACACTGTCCAGACCAATTGCTAATCCTCTGAGTTAAACCTGTAACGCTTGAGTATGGCCAACGAAGCTGCAGATAACCACATGCCCAACAGAAAGGAGAGATCCAACCCCAAACTTACTGATGAGACAGAACTGGTGAGCAATAACAACACTAAAAACCAGCAACTTTTCTTTTTTTCTTTAAGGCTCCACCACCACCCAATATTAGCAGTACCTTCAGCTTCCTCCCACAGCCATATCACAGGGGTTAAGCCACTGGCAGAAGGCTGTGGGGGCAAATGGCAGTTCCCCTCAGCCTGAGCCGAGAGCCCCAGGGTGCCCACAGCAATACTTGAGCAGCTCAGGTTCAGCTGGTGGAGCAGAGCATGCGCTACCTCAGCTTGGGACTACCTAGGGTGACTTCTGTACCCTTGCAGAAGGGGAAATCAGGATTGTGGCAGGACGGTGATGCATTGGCAAGGGCAACATGGAACCTGAGGCAGACCTGTCCTCAGCAGGTATCTTTTGAGGCAGTCCACTTTATTTGTCCTCCTCCGTTGTTTAATTTCCAGCTTTCCTCCTGCCCAAGGTGTAACTTGCCAGCTTCCCCCAGCCTGCCCCAGCTCACTGACATGCAAGTCTCACTGTTAGGTGTGTCATCCATGTGCTTGGTCATTACAGCTCCTATTGATTCTGGCAGCAGATAGCTACAGCACAGAAGAGAGAGATGTGCAAGGGTTACCTGATTGCCATCTTCTAGAAAGGGAAACCTTAGCCCCTGAAGACGCTGCACTCAAGACTGCTCAGCTACTGCTTCAAATCCTGAGCAAATGCTCTACAAAAGGGAAAAAGTCTCCAGTTTTTAGAGAAATGTGCCTGCCTCTCTCTGAAAACCTGGCCCCCAGTAATTAATGACAACATGGCACTGCATAGGATTTGAAGGTTTGAAGTTCAGCCAAACAAAGACATTCTTGGCTTTATCATAACCATTTAAGAGCTACCAGGTGTATCTTCCTGTGCAAGGTAAAGAGCGATTTCAGATGCTATATATAAGTAGGCCAAAATAAGTATTACAGCTAGGATTTTCACAGTTCTCAATATATGTTACAAATCAACATGAATTGCTAGTAGCTGATATTTGTTATCTTTAATAATTCACTTGGTTCTTCCTTGACTGACTCTCCATTGCTCTATAAGCCATTCCAAAGTAGTTCCCTGTTCTGCCATCAGAAGGTGAGACATGTCCCAGTGTCCCTTTCAAAGTGATCATTAGCTCCAATTAACATAAATGCTATGAAACAGAAGCTTCAAGAGAAGCAATATACCAGTTGTCTTCCCAGTACTTCTACAGGGATCAAAGAATAAGAGACTTAACAGTTTCTTAGAGTCTCTATAGTGATGTTTTAAGGAGGTGAGAATGAATATGTGACCTGAGGTCCAGCCAGGAAACAGCTGTGGAAGAGAAGCAGTGCTAGCACTGGAGAAGAACAAGTCAATCATCACCTGGAGACCATCTTTTTTTAAAAGGAAATATAAGTAATGAAACTCAGTGTTTGTTAGCACAAACAGTGAAGCCAAAAGTGTTGGCTCCTTTCTAAGCACCTATTCACCACGAAACCCTAAGATCTTCCTGCCTTATCTGGGGAAGGTTAGCTCAGGGAAAATGCAAGTGAGCAAGTACAGATGGAGCTCCTATCCCCACATCACACAAAACCCTTCAAACAAATCTACGAGGTTTGGTTTGTTTCCAATTGCTGTAAATCAAGCAACACGGATTAGTTTGCAAACCTCATCATGAATGGAACCCTACAGGGCTCACACAGCTCTAATTTTAACCCGCGCCCCCATACTCTGCACAAACACATATATCCATGAAACAGAATAGCATCCATATCCAAGACTGCCTATTTGTTCATTGCCAAGAAGTAGATTAGAGTTCAATTCATTCTGATTAAAGGATTGGACTGATGCATGAGCCAATCCTGATTTTTGCCCAACACTACTCAATCGCTGTTCACATATTGGCCCAAGTTGATCCTGGCTTTTGTGTAGGCATAAAAATGGTCTCCTCCTGTTTTCAGTGCATACTCAAATGGAAGCGACCACAGCACTCAGCTGTCAGGCACGGATGGATCATTTCTGGCATGCATCCATGCAAAAATGGTCTGTCCAAAGGGAACTGTGGCCACAGCAAATACACTTGGTGTCTGGGGGAAAATGAACCCACTGTGTAAAGTGCTCCCTGCACCTTCTGCACAGGTAGCACACCTACCACCCACCCCCAGCAATCCTGCAGCTGAACCTGCTGGAGCAAAGGGCTCTTTCCACCCCTGCCAGCCTCCATGCAGGCCCCAGCCACTTGCAACACCCAAGGGAAACTCACAGAAAACAAATCTTTCATCCATACCCTTGTGTGCCTCCACACCAAGAAAGTTCTCTTCTGCCATCCATATTAGAATAAAGGATGTGAACCTGTGAGCTACTTTCGCTAGCAGTGCCAACCAAAATACTCTGGAGGTAATTTAAAAATATCTTTTCAATATATCTAATAGGAGTAGGCTGTGTCTGAGCTGCTGTATTTCTCTCCTCTCTGCAATGGCCACCTGAGATATGAGCCGGCATGCACTTCCTAAGCTCCAGGGGTGGCATTTGCAACCTGCCACAAAGGTGCCCAAGACATCTCACATCTGATGCAGCTCCCTCCTGTGCCTTGTTCAATGGGAAAGACAGGACACAACCCCATCCCCCTCCTGCTGCCCGCACCATCAGTGCTGCACATGCAGGCACACTGCATGGGCAGGTAGTGTAGGTGAAACAAATTCGACAGGATGGGAGAAAATGGCAACTCAGAATTGAAAGAAATGCCATTGCTTGAAGCTGTGTGAACTCCCCAGCCCCTGAGCAGAGTGAAAAATGGGAAACACAGGCTCGGTTTCCAGAAATTCATATCCACAAAAATAAAACACAAAGTGACTCAGAAGATCGTGTTTTCATACACATGCATACTGTGTATTACCCTTCTGCCAATAACGGGAGTGAAGAAAAAGGCACAAATACCAGGTTCATATCCTGCACACAGAGAGCGGCAATCCTCCCCGGTACAGCCCTTGCCATTAGCAGCCACACATCACTCCTGCCATTGAAGAAGCAGGTGCCCCCTTGAGGCTGCATTAGTTTGATCTCCATGTTTTATGTCAGCAATCATCTTTTTTTCATATTCCCCCATTGCTGTTTTACTCACTTGTTCTCTTGTCTTTGTTCACATAATTGTATTTTGCTTTTCTTTTTCCTACTAACTTTTAACCCCCGGTACATGTCCCCCAAGTAACTAGGTATTTACACAATGTGGCCAAATGTGGTCTTAATCAGAAAAAGTGGGGGTGATGGGGAGAGCAGCAAGATGTCAAAGGGGCGCTATATCTCCCTCTTTCTATAGATCCAGAAGTCAATTGAGAAGAACACAGCCTTTCTTTGAACAGACCCACTGATACTTTTTGTCACATACATGAAATCACTCCAAGTGGCACAGATCTCTATGTTCAGAGATGCTATAGGCATGTACACCTGTGGATGGACCACATATAAAAGACTGTAAAAAAATGCACTTTATTTACCATGATAATCACAGCAAGCACTGTATCACATGGCCTTTCTGGCAGCTTTTTAAAGACAAATCCTTCCACAATGAATGTTTCTTCTAAGTCCAAGACGCAGGAAGCAGGAAATAGCTGGTGAAGTTTGCCACAGGTCCCTAACACTTACGTGTACTGTCCTTCTTTCCCCCAGCCTTTCCTACCAGTTTTGGAGAGCAGAAATTGTGGGCTGTTTTCTGGCTGAATCTATTTAGGATTCCTCATTGGACAGTATTAGCACAGAGTTTCTGGGAATGGTGACAGAAGAAGGGAAGTTTCATCAGGGTGGGTAAAACAATTAGCCTAAACCAGTGCTACCCTCAAGCCTTGTCAACAATGTACTTGAAGGTCGGCAAAGAGATGGATGTTTTGAGAAGCCTGTAATTTTGGCTTTTGTTCCTTTTTCCTGAGCCAGTGAATCATCTGTAATACCTATTCTCATATAGCCATGTCCAGTGACTATGTTACATTAGTGCATCTTCTTTCTCAGCAAGGAGGATAGAGAGGGTAGAGATGAAAAGGCTGGTTTGGACCCATTCGTTATAACTGTGTTTTCTAAGGCAATACATGAAACCTGTCACTGTCCTGTAATTTCCCTCCCTATTTGCTGTTTTTTTTTTGGGTTGCATATCATGACCAAGAGGCTGGATCATTATGCACTAAGGAAATATTAATTCCTTTGCTGTTGCATCTAAAAGCTAAGATGACGAATTTCTGTGCCATGCTACATTATACGGGGATAAAGGAACAAAAGGGTGAAGGACAGTGGCTGCATGGTGTCTTAATCAGATGCAGATCAGCCTAAGAGCATCAGACCATCAAATCCCTGCTCTGCAGCAATCGTGCACCTTTAGTCAGGCTCTGAATGGGCTGAGATAGATTCGGGGCTTTATTGAAAGATCATACAGGATGACTGCAAAATCCCATTACTTGTTGATTAAGTATTGATTGCCTCGGTATTAACAAGCCAGCTAATATGAAGTGACCTCTGAGGCCACTGGTTGGAGGAAAAAAAAAGACAATTTACTAAAACAGGCAGGCAGATGAATAAGAGGGCTAGATCTGCTCTTGGCTTTTAGCTTCGGTTAAAATGTCACACTCGATAGTGCAGATCAATGCCCACTTTATTTCCTTGCAGCCGTCTTATTACCATCATGAGGCTGCCTCCTTTGATGCTTTTTAATGACCCTCTGAACCGCGTGCTCTGCTTACCCACTGCCTTTGACTAAAAGGAAGGGAAAAGCTTTTTTTTTCCCTTGCTGGTGATGGAGTGGCTGAGAACGTGACATTGTGCCAGTATAAGTGGAGCAATGAGGTTTCTCGGGTCACCGGTGCTGCGACTCTGCTCTTTCACTCGGTTTCTAGCTTTTCTTTCTTTCTTTTCTAGATTTCAAAAAGTCTTGCTCCTTTTCATAACTTCAAAACTGGTGAGATATTAAGAGACCACCTACTGGCAACTTCTGTCCAACACTCTTATTTGTGTTTTTAAGTGCAATAAGTTTAGCAGCTCTCATTACATTAATTCTCCTGAAAAGCACCTCACCCAATTATTTTGAATCTAACTTTTTTTTCTTGTTGCCACTTGCAAATATAAGAATTACTTTTGATGGCTGAATAAAGAGCACTGGGGGATATAGTTTGAGTCTCCTGAATCAAAATTGGACCATATTAAGAATCCCGAGAGCTCCGAGGCTTTCCTCTTCAACACATACACAGTCTTTTCATCTAAGCCTACGTATTGAGTCAAACATAAACTACACATTAAAGAGAGGACAACAATTCTTATACTCAAAATGCTGCAATTCTGCAAAGCATTTACATAAGCATATTTAGTTCCCGTTTTACAGATTAGCCTGCCAATAATTCGATGTTTTGAAAAAGGAGACAAATGCTATACAGATGATTTCGTACCTATCAGGAAAATACGTAAAAAGGTATTTGAAACTTCTGGAGAAATTAAGGACATAGGGAAGAGAAAGTGAGTTAGGGAAATAGCTATTCCAACAGCAAAGATGTTCTTCTGCTTGTGAAAGCCTGTAAAGCTTATGAGCCAAAACTAAATGGATGTTAATGTAGAAAACTTGTGCACATTGTAGGCTGGAGACTGGGGGGGGAGGGGGAAGGGGGCATGGAAAAATTAAGTGGAAGGCAAAAAAAGAATGACTGGAAATATCGCATCTCTAGGATGGGCCTTAGTTTTAAACAAATAGCAACAACAGTGGCAGCTTCTGCCTTGGAAGTAACCAGTGGGAAGCGCTGTGGTAGTAGTATCGTGTGATGACTTAACAACTTCTGGCCTGATCCAAAATCACTGAAATGCTTCACACCAATTTCAGCAGACTGTGGCACTTAGAATGTAAACACAAAATCTCTTATTTGTTCAGCAGTAATAAAATGACGTAATTCACGTGCCTCATCTCTTTAATTTCTCTCTCCTCCATTGTACTCCTACCACTCTTCCTTTTCTGTGGTTTTGTGGTAGAAAAACATACAAGAAAAATAATAAGCAACATCAGAAGACTCTTTTGGGAGCATGCAGAAGTTTTGGTAGTATGCAAAGCCACGCTCACCCTCAACTGCTGAATCAGCCACAAATGCATAATCTGGTTTCTTATTTCTTCCTTTCTCTCCTCTCCTCTTCAATGCGATGCTCTTAAAATTCAGAATCATGGGGGTAATCTTTGGAGTGTGAGACCTTGATGGAATGACTTAGATTATTGCTGTATTACTATTATTTATATAGTGCCATAAATGTGCACGATGCTTAGCAGAATAAAAGACACCGCCTCTTGCATCAAACTGCGCAGAACCCTGGTTAATACAGATGGATAATTTCAAACACACACGTGCACACACACACAGAGGCATGCACACCCCTCTCCTAGCTCAGTTGCAAAGGAGTCCAGAGCTTAGGGAGCTTGCTACTTTTTTTCAAATTAGTCAAGAAAAGTTCCTCCTTAAACCGTAAGCCCAGCTCGAAGGCTGTTGGCCAAATGGAGGCGTGTAGGGGCTCAGATCTGGAGCGAAGCCTAACAGGCTTGTCCATGAACGTATGCCTCTCCAGCATACAGCTTGCTGCAGCTCTAATTATAAATTACCCCTGTAGATACACAGGGGTTCTAGTGAATTAAGCAAAAAATTTAGACTGGCTGATAGGAAAACATGTTTTTGCACAGCATTCCCAATAAGAAATTATACACTTGTTATGCATTACAGTCTGTGCTCAAAATGCTATTTCAGCATTCTGGGTATTAAAAAAGGAATCTTATGTGGTCTTATGGTGAAAGACTGTGAAGGATTATTTAAAGTAAACTGTAGGGAAATATAAAACAAACCCAGTTAATTTATCACAACAGTGAAGATGCATAAATAAGATGTTTATGAACAACAAGGACAGTTTACCTAGTATTCCAAAGAATTCATGTTTTCAGGAGCAAAATATTTTCTTTAAAGAAAAATGATACCAGTTTTGCTCAGCTCAACAATCTAAAAGTTTATATGGGAAGCTGCCTGAAAATCTTAGTGCAGTGTACCTTTCTGTATTTCTAATTATAATCAAGATCTCTTTTAAGTCTAGTGACATCTTTTGAAAATACCTGCATTAGATCAAAGACAGAAACTGGTGCCCAGCTAGCTTGGAGAGCTGGATGCACCCCAGGAAAGGAAACATATTGGGACAAGAACCTCAGCAACAAGAATCAGCCAACATCCATTGTCTTGAATAGTGTTAGTGCAACTCAGCACAGATGACGTACTAGCTAATTACACATAATTTGTGTAGACCTTTAAAATGGTATTGAACAAGTGATGAGCTCATATACTCCATCTTCGACACTAAGCTTCCTCAATACCAGTATCACAAATGATGTCAAACCCAACAATCAGTGCCTCAATACCAGCTTGGTAATGCATCACTTTGCTTTTCATGATTCAGCCAGTTTCCAAATGCAGAAATCCTAAAAGTACTTAAAGAAGTTTGAACCAATACACAACTGTGGTCATTGGCCTTCATTTTTATGAGCACACTTTATAGCAGAGCTGCCCAAAGCCCATCTCTGGCTTATCTGGATTTATGTCAAGGTGGTGCTGTTCTTGGGTTTCCAAATGGTATCCACAGCCTGATATTCTTTCTTCCATGTCAGCTGTCCAAGAGGTGACACCTCGTTCCAACAGGTGTGGCCCTAGTCACGGTGAGCTATGCACTTGCCCCCTTTTTAGCAACTTGCTGAACGTGGGACTAAAGATGAACTACAATAAACTCCAAAAGGTCAATGTGCAGCATTCTGGTCTACACTACAAATGGCATGAACAGCCCATCAAAGCTAGGCAACTCTTGTGGCACAGTGTTATTTTACCTGCATGTCATTCATTTCACTGCCTTCAAAACAATGAGCTTTCCCATTCATTGTTCATTTAATAACACATGGTGTACTCCTTCCTTAAGAACTTTTCTCTGACTTGTTCACTTAGACTGTGAGTTCTGCGTGGATGGGACAGGCCTGTATTTCCCATTTGTGATATTTAACAGCATACCACCCTGATTTGCTTACAGTCCATACATACTGCAACACAAATAAAAAGCAGCAAGAGATGGGAAGCAAAAAGTTTGTCTTCAAAACTTTATGGCCAGCAGGATTGCTCCAAGTTAGCAGGCCATCGGATAAAGCGGGGTACCCAACTGGTCATAAGGTTGCTGTTTCAGGCCACATTCATACTCACACAAATATCATTGTGTTGGTTTGTGATTTCTTTCCAACTGAAAACCTGCTTTCTTAACCACACAGGCTAGGGAATTACTCAAAGGGGGCATTCAGAAACAGGAAAGCACAGTCATGAAAAAAGCCCCAGCATAACAAACTGCTCATAAGACAGTCCAAATCCACCCTGTAGCAGCTCGGTTTATTCCAAGAGAGAGGAAGCACATGTTTTCATCCGCATCCTGTGCTGCACTCCATGAAGGAGAATGTAATCTGTGGACGATTATATGTTTTTATAATTCAGGTAGCACTTCCGCACTAGGGTGTGTGATAGACATTCTCAAACACACCAGCTGGACAGCCAGAGAGATAGAATAGATAGATCATATTTCAGTAAAATGGCCGCCTCCTCAGGAATGCCAATTGTAATTTAAAAAATGGTGACAAGTGCTTCTTAGCCTGTGAACTTTCATATTGCTGGGCTGAGTGAAATGGGTGCAGTTTTCCTTTAAATTTTGCTAGTAATGAGATGGTATACAAAGTGACAGACTACATTGTTCTTTTTCCCTTTTAAAGGTCATGTGCAAGAAAACCTCTCTAGTTAAATCTATCCATTTAAAATCACCATTAGGTCACAAAAAGCAGCCTCAACATGCTAAGAGGCTTCATTTGAAAATACGTGCCAGGGACTAGCTTCTATAGATCTGCTTTATGAATTGATACTTTGGAAGGTGTGCTCCAGTGCTCTGTTACAAAATCTGATTTACTTTTGATACCTATTTTCACCCTTTTGGATGCAACCAGATTTCCGTGCATATCACATTTTTAATAAGAAAGGAAACAAGCAGGTGTTGATGTATGGCATATAACTGCAATAATTCCAACTGTATTTGTCTAATGGGGATGAATAACACTTTTCAGCAAGGTATACACTGAGGTATAATGAAAATAGGACTGAAATCCCCTCCTGAATTGGGATCCTATCAAGTATAAATTTAAGTTTCACTTTAATTTGTTACAGGACACTGTTGAAAAGTAACAGCATTTAGAGATTACTGAGCAGATGCTAATGTGGTTCAAACAGACAATATTAATAATCTTGATATTACTTAATAACACATGTTTTTCCCTTCAAAGACTTTTACTGCAGAGCAAAAAGCACAGTGAAATACTGGTGCAGATTTCACTTGCAATGCAGATGGTACATTCACCCAAAGCATGGTGGGGAGAGAGCTCTCCGACGCAATATTCAACCACATGAGCTACACAGCACTGGATACATGGCTACCTCATGTCTGAGAGAAACCTAAAGCATTGACATTGTTGCTAATTAAGAAATTAATTGGTTTTTACTTCCTACCATTCTTTTACGCAAAACTTTTTAACAACAGTAGCAATTTTACAAAAGAAATGTATGAAACCCCCACCATTTCTTCCAAGGAAGTTGTAAGTGTTCTGTCACCAGTGGAAAATATATCATGTTTGATAAATCACTGTGTTCTCAGTCTTCAACACTTACTTCAACCTAGATGCAATATGCAAGAGCTTAGGAAAGAAGAGCTAGACAGACAGCAGATCCTCTAGTCTAAGGAGTGAAAAAAAAAAAAAAAATTCACTGGGTCCTTGGGAACAGAAGTTCCATGTTGAGACAACTGCTTAGCATTTCCAAATGAAATAATATTAAATACTTTGGTGTAGTATTGCTGGGTTGGCTGGTGCTGATTTTACTTATGCTAAGCAGTGATTTACTTCGGAAGTAGTCAAATTTTTTCCAAGAGGTCCACTGATGTGTGGATGTCACATGCTGTCCCATAATAAAAAGCACATTTTCTGCAATTTTGTAAGAATCAAAATTCATAACACTTTATATTCAAAAGGTTTTTAATTAAGTGCCACATTATTGCCTCTTGCATTGCTTTCTCATTATGGACCAAACTTTCAGATGAGCTCACAGACACATTTTAAAGTGCTCAGTATTCTCTAGATTTTAAAAGGAGCTCAGCTCCTATTTTAGCACCTAAAAAAAGAGCTAGTGTTTCAGCAGTGCTCAGAAATGATATCTGTTAATAAACCTGTCCTATACATCTGAAATAACAGCAAGCATGCATGTCACTCTATATATTCTAAACACCTTCTTTTAACACAGCCTCCTGGAAAGTGGTATACTGAGATGACCATGCCTTTCACCATTAAAATATTTTAAAAGCTCAGCTTTTTCATTGGACTTGTAGGCTTGCAAAAACAATGCTGTGAAAAAAAGCTCTTCAGCTTCAATTGGTGATTATTAAAACTTTAAAAGAAACACATCCTACAGAAAACAATTAACAGCATCTGAAGATTCCTCTGCCTGCCTGGATGCCTTAATCCGGATAGTTAATTATAAATTAAATTTATCACATACATGCAAAAAATATACATATAGTCGCCCAACAATTTGAGATAATGCAAACATGAAGGGAAAGACTTCTGTAAAGACGACTGTGTGAAAAGTAAAAGGATTAGCTTCAAATGATTATCCCTGGAATCTGACAAACTGTACACACACCTTACTTCAGCTCAAATTTGCCTTGCCAATCAGGCTGTTAAATTACATAACCATTTGATGCTTCTTAACAAAAGATAGCATCCTGGGTGTTAGCTTCTATTGTGGTAATCAGAGAAATTGATGTCTATTTCCTGCCTACAATCCTTTTTATTTTTTCCCCTAATTTTACATTTTTTACTAGAAGATATACTACTTTTCTTTTTCTCCCTTTTTTTTTTTGTGAGACACTCAGTATTCGCTATGCATTGTTAGTTGTTTTGTTGTGACCACATACACATAGAAAAAGAAATAAATAATTCTTTTCAATTCTTTCAGGGATACAGATGAACGTAATCTGTGTTGTGTTCACTTTGTTATTACTTTATGTAAGAGGTGACACAAAACCAGCAAAGCCAAAGCAGAATTGAGAAATACATATGCTTGCTTTCTGCGTTACACGCAGGCACACTCGCAAATACATGACACTTGTTAAGTGACAGTGATGTACCATGAGCATCTCGCACATTTTATCTTCATACGTTTATGCTGATTATTAAATATGAGGTTAAAGAGTTTTCTGAGGAAGGGAGAGGAAAATTGCACTACTTTGATTTGCGTGTTAAAAACACAAATGAGCCAACACTATATGAAGAGCAGTATTATCATGACAGTAACAAAGGGAACTGCCAAGCTGGAAAGATGGACAGCAGCACGCTATTCTCCTGCCTGCCAGGTCCCTTTGGGGGCAGAGCACAGACCCTACTGCACAAACTCGTCTCTATCACTGCCTTGTTTTCTTTCCTTGCATCACAGAAGCAAGTATCGTATCACTCTGAAAGACTAAAATAATTTGGGGGTTTGCGGCTATCCGTTTATACATTAAAAATAATTGAAGGCCATGCTTCAACTCTATCAGTAACATATGCAAATTCTGCTTGATTGCTTTTAGCAATTATGAATATTTCTTCTTTTTTCTACGCCTGCTACAAGACATTGTGAATATTCTGCATAGCATGTAGAGAGAGAGAAATCTCAGTGCAGCATACTTTGAGGTTGCTAGTAATTGATTTGACTGACCACATGTGAAGGGCAGGGTAAGCCTGAACACTAGACATGCTGTTCATTTACAGGAAGATGGTGCATTCACAGGTGGGGAATTTGGTTAATTGCACAGATCACTATGTCAGAACTCCCTCACGGCAGGCTACTTATGGTGAAAACATTTCTTATTGGGTTCTGCTTCTGAATTTGACTCACCTTCAGTTACCAGTACCATTAAATATGTTAAGAGGGTGGAAAAAGGCATTCTAGTCTATGTATGCCAGCCTGTATCCTCACACAGTGAGATCACATCAACTCTAGTTTCCACCAAACTATCTACACACCCTGGTTTTCACTTGCCTAGACTATCTTTTTGTGTGTGTGGCCCTGATTCACCTTCTTCCTTTCTTCATGTTAAGCAACTTTCACTGAGAAAATAATCTTCCTTTGACCTCTGATAGTTTCCCCTTCACAAACCTGCTGCCTGTCAAAGAACAGTCCCCAAATGGCACATTTGTGTGGGGAATGGCTGCCCCCTTGAGTATGTTCTCCAGTGCACCCAGTCTAACACCAAAGCAAACATGGAGAGTCTGCAGACAACTGGGAGAAGAAAACAACATCAAAACCAGAGATTCATTCTCTCTGATCTCCAGGAGTAGGATTTAGTTACCTAGTCAAACACCTGTAGCTGCAATACCGCATGGGGAGTATGCTGCACTAGTCAGTCCGCAACATTTGAGGACAAGTGGCACATATTGCCAATTGAGATATAGCTGGTTTTCCCTTATATTAAGAGTAGGAAATAGCAGTGGTGTTGACTTTTTACAGATCCTTATTCTGCACTGATCTCGCCTCTGATTCTAAGGCCGTATCTCTCAAGGTTGGTTCGAATACTTGGTTGCCAAAAGCCTCAGGAATGAATCCGTTTAATTGAAGTGTATGTTGCTGTGCAGCAACATAAGAGGAACACACCTAAGCCAAATTCACTTCACATACAGTCTTCAAAGTAAAGTGTATGCTGGGAAAAATACTCTCAACACAAGGGACATTATATGAGTGAGACAGCAAAGCCCATGACTGTATTATACTATTCAACCTAACTTTACTCCATAATTGTGCAGAAAACCACAGAAAAGTATTGTCATGTTATCCTTGAAGCTGGTAGCTTTGCTAGCTGGACACAATTCCTTCTGAAGGACACCTGGTAGGCATTGCACAGCAGGAGCCTTAGAGGACTGCATGTGACATTTTGCCATTAGCAAAATAGTTCTTCTCCTACAATAGCAGGTGATGGGATCCTCACCATTTGTGATCAATCCAAATAGTGCATTAAGACCAAGCAAAGCCACCAAATCCTAACTATCAATGCCGCCTTCCACGTACTTGGAGACTGTAATGCCCAGAAAAATGATGTTGAAGGGGAAAATGTTAAAATATGACCTATCTTCAGGCACTGCAGGCTTTGAGATTCAGATTTATAAGGAGAAAGGGAGTTTTATGTATGGATGACTCTTCAGTTTTTGCAATTTTACAATAAGCAGGCCTATCCCCTTAGATGCTTTTTAGTTTAGTCATTGATCTAAATGCATAATCTCAGGGAAATAAAGAATCTCATCTTTTGCCTGTTTGAGCTATTTCTTCCAGAGCTGGGTTCAGCCAGACTCAACTCTGTCAGTCAGTGAGCAACCTGGTTACTATTAGGCAGTTCAAGTCCTCAACCTTCCTCTAGGTCCCCCCCCTTCCATTTCTCTTTACTTGTCCGACTTCATATTGGTGGAAGACAGCGAGGGTTAGAGGACAGTGTTTCAGAGAGGAAAAGATAAATAGCCTAAAAAGAAGATGAGATTTTCCATTCACCCTGAGGTGGAAGGAGGGCAGGGGAGGGGTGAAATAAGAGGAAAAAGACAGGTAGAGCTGGAAGAGAAAAATGAGATTCTGCCTGGTGTTTCATTAAACAAAACAAAAAATGCAATTGGTTTGGAAAAAAAGAACAATTTAATTTTGTAGGCAAAAGGCTCCTGGCTTCACTTCCTAGTGGAACAATTTGGTTTTATGAGAGGAGACTTTCCAAGCCAACCGTGACTGTACATATGGCACAGCTTGATACCTGCTCTCTGTATCCTGATGGCTCAGCTACTGAATTTGTCACATTCTTTTGCTACTCTGAGTTTTTAAAGAAATGCTGTAGTGCTTCCTGCTCTTAGGAGTTATTTACAGCAAATTTATGAGTCTGCAGAACTATCTGCCAAAAAGTAAAGGAAAAAAAAGAAAAGAACAAAATTAAATAAGTTAATAACTGTAAATTATTTACCAAGCTCCTGTTGCCAACTTTTCCAGACATAGACCAAGATTTTACCATGCCAAAATGTCCAACATACTGTCCACAAGCTCCCTTTGAAATGCCTCTGAATGAAAGTGCTGCAAAGACTGCAAGATCAACCATAGCTGCAGGAGCATAGAAAAACATCATAGGAAAATGGTACAGCAGTGGCCGTACCCAGGACCAAGATTCACCTTTAACATCCCAGCTAAACAATCTATTCAACACCTCCTGCTACCACCAAATTCCTGTTGTAATGCCTGTGCTTTACAGCTAGAAAAAAAGACCGGTGTTAAGGGGACCTCCCAGATGTCCTCACAGCACTCGTTTCATCCCACCACATTCCTTTCCACAGGGCCTGTTCCTGCAGTTGACTTCTCAGGCTCCAACCCAAAATGGTTCTGACCACAGTCAACATTAATGAGCCTTCTGACGCCATTCAAGCATGCATAGGTTTCTAAGCAGTGAGCTGAATCCGAGCCTCTATGTTTTGCTCTGCTGCACTCCGATTCGCAGTAATAAAATGAGAACTTAGCTACAAACTTCTTCAACTGCTGCTTTGATTAGGTTCAACAAATAACTCAGCTGAGTTCAGCTCTGCCTTCTATTTTCATCTTAGTGCCTCAAACAGCTTGGTCCTATACTTTGTGGGACACGGAGCCATGTTTATCTGTAGTACTTTAATACTCTATATATCTATTAGCTCACATTAACAAAAACCGCCTGAAGACCTATGGATGTGCATTCTTCTGACCAGGGGCTCACAGGGTATTTGACGAACTTGCCTGACAGTACTGCAATAATATGTAGATTGCATATATGTGCACTTACCATATAAAACCACTATGGACGATATATTTTGCTTGCCTTGCTGCATGATGAACCACCAAACTGGAAAGGACTTCTGCTGGGATGAGCCAATGAAATCCTCTTTTTTATTATTTTATGTTTCCTGTGTCCATGCAATTGGAATAAACTGTAAATTAGGCGTTATAGCACTGTAGTTTGGGTAGATGTGATGTTTTAGAAATGTAGCTTTAGTTTGTTATAACATAATAGCAGCTTTGCTTTGTTGTGACAGTGGCAATAAAATAAAGTTACTACAATGTATAATGCTGTAACCAACCAAAACTAGTCTAACAAACAACAAATCAAGGGGAGCAATACCCACCCAGCACTTTATGTACAGAAATATTGATGATCTGTGCTTAAACTTCCCAGGTTAGAAAGTTCCCATTTTTCAAAAGATCAAATGATGGTGATCTGCTCCCTCTGCTCTCTGAGGTGAATGCCAAAACAGGGTTCTTAACATTTTCATGCATTGCTAGTAATTGCAAACTATAGAGGAGGTTTTATATATGTATTTTTACTTTATTTTATTTTCCTAAGTAAGTAAAGATTTCTGGCACTTCCAACAGCCTTGTTACTATTACACGTTAGTCACAGTTTATTCACATCAGAGGACCAGTGGAAGGTTGAGACAGGCGGGGGACTAAAGATGGATCTCTTATATAGTTATAAAAGGATTTCCATTTGTTAACAGCTCTGCCTATGAAGTATGCAATGACATTTTCCTACTGTGCTATTTTCATGCCTCCTGAGATGCCAGGTTATAATGCAAAACATCTGAATCATTAAATTTATACAGTTATTTAATAACCCATGTAAAATACATGGCAATGTTGCTTCTTTTAAAACATATGCACCTCATAAGAAAACAATTTCCTGCACTAGGTGGTGTAGTCAGATTTCAGCAGTTTCTGTTGGGCAGAAAGGGTTCAAACTTCCATCTTCTGTGCACCAGGAGGCATGATACCAAACACCACCAAGCTACTGCAGCCAGACTCTTTTGGAGAAAATCAGCTCCCCTTTAGAGAGGATTAGCTCTAAATAGAATATATACTATATGCAAATATAAAAGGATATAGATATAAATACATATCCAAAATAATAATAGCTAGCAGCTAGTAGTAGTGCAAAGGTGAAAAGTAAGCCTTGCCTAGCAAAACATAAACATATTCTTCACCTTAACTGTGCGTTTGTTCATCAGCCTTAGAAGCCCACGACATGTTCTCATGAGCTTCCTAAGACTCGCTTGGGGTCTAAAACAGAATTTAGTTTTCTGGGAATTGGCTAAAATTCTGACTGTTTTCAATAGGTACTTTCTAGCTCCCATACCTGGAGACAAATTCTCTCGGTTGCAGAATAGATGTTTCTTCAATATAGTTTTTACAAGACCCCACGACACACAACTGCTAATATGGAACATGATGAGAGAAAAATATTGCTGGCACAGGCAGGATTCAGCAGAGGGTCAATTCTAAATTCTGTTTATAGACTTGCTGAAGTTTTTTGGTTGGTTAAAAAGCTGACAGACTGCATTAAAGCTAACATTCCCATATTGATTATACCATTTCTAAGCTTGCCCTCACTGTGACAGGAGCAGCATAATTAGTTTTTTCCTTGTTAAATATTTGTAAATCATTCATACTTTTATGGGTTACATAACCTGGCTGTTACCTTCAAATAATCTTCTTGTAACTTGTTTAAACGTGGAAAAAGCCACCACAGTATTACCTGGCTTCTGCCCTCCTGCGAGGGTGGGCCAGCAGAAGGGAGGAACCTCTTCAGGGTACAGCAGTACCATCAGTGCTGCAGCTGTGGACGTGCTCCAGAACGGAGGAGAAGGCACCTCCTATAGCCTGACTGTCCCTTCAGCCCTGTGCCAGCCGCAGAGGGTAAGCGTAACAAAGTTTGTAATGGTAAAAGCTGCCAATGATGAGTCTTATAACGGCTCCAGAGCAAGGGTGATGTATTTATGATGCAAAACAGGGCCCTAATTCAGCAGGCACTTAAGCACATATTTGAGTCTCATTGACTTTAGTGGAACCAAGTGAGTGTTTAAACACTTTCCTGAATACTGGATAAGTGTACAAGGGAACAAAGTGAGGACGTGGGGGAAAAGGGAACAAGATGACATAATGAAATTATAGTTTTTAGGGTAGAACAGTGGAAGTTGTTTTAGAGTTATTCCAGTTGAAGATAAATGTAGGGAGGTTAAATCCACAAAATTAGAATTTCACAGTATGACTTTAGAGGCTAGGTTATATGAAAGTATTGTTTCAAAGAACTTTTAATCTCTTTGGTTTTGTAAACAAACTGAAATAGTATCATGCCAAATAAAGGCAGAAGATACTTGATAGACTTGATATTTCCTTGGATTTTAAGAATTCCTTCTCCCTTTGCATTGCATAGACATTTATAGACATGACAAAAAGAGATTAGGTTCTTATACTCACTATTGTTAGCATTAATCAGATTTAAACGATGATGCAAGTTGAATGAACCTCAAAAAAGGTTTTATTCATTTCAGACAACCTTTCAGGAGTAAGGTCTTCAGGACTTTCTTATACTGGCAGGGTCAGAAATACCATATTACTTGAGTATTCCTCTCCTTTATCTAAATCAGGAGGTGCTGAAGCATGTAAAAATACGGTGAGAAAACACTAATTTTCAAACTGCAAAAAGGATGTGTTTAGCAGAGTTTTTGCTGATGGACGATTTTCACTACACCCGGACTGATTTGCCTCTCTCAAGCATCAATGGGGGAACAAGTCTATGTACAAAGTACAACCAGTTTTGGTTTGGTTTGGTTTATTTTTTTGTTATTTCACACTTTGGTTTCCCTTTGTTCTTCCTTTTATACATTTTTATTTCTCGTACCTCATTTTTCTGTGAATTATTTTTCTACGAAAGACCATATAAATAAGCCTGTGGCATCAATAGCAGTTTCCTGAAGCAGATATAAGAACTTGTGGAATTCTACAGCGGCCAGAATCCAAAATTAATTCTGGATCAGTTTTACATGTGGCAATTATTTCTGTGATTGGCAACATCAGTGTTTTAAATCTAATCTTGAATTTTGTGTTCAAAATCCCATTTGAGGTTCAAAAGCAAAATCCCAAATGCAAATAGGCAGTGGCTCCTGTCTTGGGGAAAAAAAAATCAAAGCAAAATCTCACATCCAAACACCCTTAAAGCTTCAAAATAACAGACTAAACCAAAAAAATAGACCAGACTGCTGCTAAAATCTTTGATGGCAGAAACCTGGATCTGGATTTTACATTTGGGAAGCTGCAGCAATATGAACCATAGCAGTTTTAGAGAATATAATACCAAACTTTTATTGTGTCTTTTGTAGATAGGTAGTCTATTATCTTGAAGCTATTCATTTGCGTACGTCGCATAACTTGGAAAATACGCTCATTTTATCGACGCAACACACACAACTATCAATGAGGATCAGTGTATATTTGAATCACGGTCAGGGCAGCTATGCCAGAGAGCTTTCCCATTCCTGAAGTGGGTCTACAACGATCCAGTAAAGTCCACTCTAAAGTCAGCACTGACTGGTTTTGCAAAGCAGTTATCCATGCCCAATCCCGCTAGCTCAATCATCAATAAGCACTGCTTATAATGATCCTTAGAACCAGGCTTTCCAACTGACGCCTCTGCCCTTCACACATGATGATATTTAGATATTTGTTTCCATCAAAAAACCAAAGGATACATACACTGTTTTCACAATTAAAAAGATAATCATGTTGCCAATGTTATAGATTTGTGCATTGTTTCCCTCCGATACAGCATACATATTGACATGATGTTCAATGCAGGAAGTGATTGATACAGTTTTGAAAAATCAAAATAATTGTTTCTTATTTCCACCATTTCTTCTATATGAGATATTGGAACCTGTTCAATAAGTGTAATAAACATGTACTGTGGCACTTATAATACTATTCACTAGATTAATATAGGGTAATATTTTTTTTAAATGCCACTTAGAAATAAATCGTTGGGTCTCTTTCAAACTCAATGTATTCAGACTGAATCAATCCAAACCTTGAAATCAAATTTAGAGACTAAAATTTATATTCTCCCCGCTAATTTGGCATGCAAACACCCCCTTGGAAAGCAGTTTACAAGTACAAGAAAATAAAGCTATATCCCTGGAATGTCCAATCCCTTCCTGAAGGGATTCTCTTTCTCTTTTTCTTTTTAAACCATTGCTCCAGACTTCTATAACAGACAATTCTCTTGGCCAGTATTTTTCAGTTTTATTCTCCTTAGGTGATTTGACGTCTGTACTGTTTGGTACTGACTAATTTCCAAGTCCTAGGAGACAATTTCTTAGCAGTTGCAATTCATCAAAACCCTAATGAACTCTGATGGAATTCTTGGGGACCATTTTTCTGTCCTTTCTGTGGAGGGACTGCACAACGCACCCTACGTATTTAAACCACATTAAGAGACTAAACATATTTAATCAATATTGCTCAAAAGAAACCTGAAGAGCCACATACTAAACGCCAAAGATGCTATCCTCAATGCTGTCACCAACACAGTGATACCACAAGTCCAGGTGGGACAGAGTGACCACGTGTGCCAAGAAAGAACGAAAAGGCTAGACAGCCGAGTGTGCACAAGCAGTCAGGAGAAAGTCTAAGTCAGATTCTTACAAACACAGAGGTGCTCACATTGAGGAACAAGTTGTAAATGATGGAGAGAGAGAAGACTTCTTTGAGGGCTCCAGGAAAAGTATCAGTTCAGGTATATTTTCACATTCAAAATAACTTGGATATCTTTAGATATTTTGGAAGCAAACTGGAAAAACTAGGCACTAGACCAGCTGCTTGTTGGTTCAAAAATAAAGATCAAATTTTATTTAGAATCTCAACCTACTTAAGGTGGTTCTCAGGGGAATTGCTGTGGGGACATGATCTCCATGATTTGGGGAAACTTTTTGGGAAAGAGGGAATAAAAAGGTAGTTCATAGAAGCCAGATGGGGAGGCCAAGAATCTGGCAAATATCCCTTTCCCACATCTCTTCTAAAACTCAAAATAAATCTGAATCTCTCTGACATTTGAAAAGAAGTCTGGCTATTTCTTCCCACATTATGTTTTCTTTTTGCTCGCTTTTGCACAGGGTCTTATGGGAAGCAGAGACTAGTGCCAAAGTAATGCAAGGAAGCAAGCTGTGCTGATAATCTCAGAATACCCCCCTTTTCTCATGAGATATCCAGCCCAATTTCATGTACACATGCAATTCAGAGGGCAAGACTCACTGGTGTGCTCTGGCTATTCTGGCAACATAAGGCAGCCATAAACCCCGCTTAACTAGCCAGCACAACCGGATTTGCAGCTGCTTTGTATCACCAGAGTGAAGCAAAGCTGCCAGATTATACCAGTGAAATCTGGGTGTAGGAACTCGGCACCAGTTTGTGAACTTATCAGCATTTTTCCAAATCAGACCTCCAAATCTTTTGAGATTCACTTATCACTGTAAAACAACATGTCTGTGGAAGAGATTTGTCATAGTACACAGGACTGCATACAGCTTCAGAAGCCATAGGAATTTTTATCTCATGGTATTTTCACTATACCAAAGCACCTAGCCTTAAAAAAGTTATTATTCAAAGTGCTGATGTATTTTGGACTATGTAAGTGTGACAAAATAAACATAAGTAGTAACTTCTGGTACTTAACAGACAGAATTTTCTTATGTCTGAGAGGAGTAAAAAAATCCAGGGCATTTCTCTACCAGTGAATCTCTAATGAGCGGGTAGTAAAAAGGCCTGCCTTACTGACTGTCAGGGGATATCAAATTTGCTCACTTCTGACTCAGTAATTACCCACCAAAAATGTAGATCAAGTGGTCATCACCCAAATTAGTACCTGCCAAAGATTACTTTTGGAAAGGCTGTCAGCCAAGAAACAGGAAATGAGTTGCAAAATATTATTAAAACTTGAAAATAACAGCTTTAAGGTATGAACCACCACTCAAGCACACAATGGAGCGAGGGCAGGAAACAGAGCCCATGCGGGGAACCGAGCACAGAGAGGGGTTGATGGCTGGGAACTTGACTGGTGAACAACAGAGGAGTGATGCAAGCTGCCACGTCCTCACCCCATTCTGCTTCCTTCCATCGGTCCCTGCATGTTAATCTTCTCCGAAGCCCTCCGGTAGTTCCTGCTGAATCGCACTTAGGTGGCATTCAGATAGAGAGCCATGTCACATAGCTCAGCCCAGGAGGGGGACGAACAGCCCAAAACTAAAATCCTCCCTAGGCCTTGGGGGAGAGGGTTTCAATCTGCTGCTTTTGCCTGCTGCAAGCCTTCAATGTGAGCAGCTGAAATCTCCCCATGCCTCAATTTCCCATTTGCAAACTGAACAGGTCTCTATTCGACAAAAGAGCTACAAGAGAATTAATTTCAATAACTGGAACAAACTATAGCCCACTGAAGTTACAGTAAGTGCTGCGTATTGACAATTACAAAACTGAAGCCAGGTCATTAAAAACATGCCAGAAGAACAAAACAGGGGCTGACCATTGTTTTCCATGTTCCAGCAACATTCAAATATGAAACAGAGGTGATGATGATAATAATAATAATCACTGTATGATGCACATTTCAGTGCCAAATACTTTGCAATTAGCTGTAGGCAGCACCATGGGTATGTCAGCGGTCTCTTGTGAAAGGTGGCAACCAACTGGCTTAAAGCAAACTCAAATAACAGTTCTGGGAGCAGGGTTATTTTTTTTGCTCCTAGAACCTCAGTGCAAACCATCAGTCTTACTGCAAGGGGCCTCACGGTATATATCTGCTTACCCTGGCTGGGCAGCAGTTTTGGTTTTAAAGCAATGGTTTAAACTGGGGGGGGAGGAGGGAGAAAAAAGGTCTCTTTTCAATGAGCTACTAAGTCAATCTCTCTCTCCTCTCTCTCTTTTTTTTTTTTTTGGGAGGGGGGGTCGGGGGTGGGGAATATCAATAAGGCTGAGTCAAATCCACCAGTACCTGCATCTCTGTTTCCAGGGACTAAGCAAGTCTACTTCTCTGCACCAGAGCTGACCTGTTTGTAGCCTTAGCAGACCTGCGAATGCTGTATTAGAGCATCAGTGCTGGGTATCACTGGACAACTGAGGTCAGAGTTATGCATTTGTCCTCACACCCTGTGGGAGGGCTCTCAGCAGAACACTTGGAAATAGCAACGCTTTGAAAATAAATGTGTATGTTAAACAAAGGCAGCCAGCAACAGAAACAAAAGGGTGAAATAAATTGTTGATTGCTAGCTTGCTAAAAGGCTTACCATGAAGTGCTTCAGCAGTCAGTATTAGGACTGGTGGTGGTTAATATATTCATTAATGTTCTGGAAAAGAGAGGGGAAGGTGACAAAATTTGCACAGGGCGCAAAAATATTTAGGTTAGTCATGATTACAAAAGATTAGAAAAACTAGACAGATGCACAGCATGAAGACAGATGAAATTCAGTGTTCATAAATGCAAGGTAATGCATATTTGAATGAATAATTTTTAGAACTCATGCACAAGGCTAGGTTGTAAATTAACTAACCACTCGGGAAAAAGAGAGGGAGGAGAAACCATGTGCCACTTTGGACAACTCAACGAAAAAGTGAAACAATTGGAAGCAGCGGTAAAAAAAAAGCAAACGTGTTGTTGGACTGTGTAAAGAACAGGATGGAAATTAATACTAAAATACTACGTCACTGAATAACTGGATGGTGCATCCTATCTGAAATGCTGTACCAAGCTACATTCAACTCATCTAAAAAAACCATAAAGCTGAAATAGAAAGGGGCAACAAAAATGATTAGTGGCAGAAGGAAAGACTGTGAAGACTGGGGCTGCTTAGTTTATTGAAGAGAAATAAAAAGGGGACATGAGAGAGTTAATGAAAGTTACATAGAAGATCAATTGCCTGTTCCTGGTTTCCTCCCCTCCTAAAGCAACAACACTGAAAAACAACATATTTAAAAACCAATAAGGAAAACATTATTTTACACAGTTCATAATTAACCTATGGAACTGATTGCCACAAGATATCCTTCTGGCTAAGGACTTAATATGATATAAAATAGTTTAATTTAGACGCTTATGTGAATAATGAGGACATCCTAACTAGGATTAAGATAAATATCTTAGAAAGGCTGAAAACCCTAATGCTTTGTGACAGAAATGAACCATGGGCTGATGGAGGTTGGAGAGAAACATCCTTTTTGGGCAGTAAAGAATGTCTTTGTCTTCCCTTGAGCCATTTGGTACTGAGTATTCCCCAAAGCTGCATTTGGGGCTGAATGGACTCAGTCCAGTCTCACCAGGCACGTCTAAAGCAACATCCCTTTGCGCTGACCTGAAGTTGGCATCTTCACTGAGGCCATGATTTCAGACTTTGATTTTCAGACTTTGTTTACTGTGGTGGCAAGGGGAGGAGAGGGAGAATTTGGGATATGAGACTGAGTAACTTAGAGCAAATTAATACCAATTGTCAGATGGACTTCAGAGAAGGGAAAACCGTGCCTTCTGCTTTATACCACCAAACCTGTCCAGGTTTTCTAGTTTGCGTACTGTGCTCATTTTGTTTAGTAGATGATAACATCACATTAATACAAAAGTACAAATAAAGCTCTATAATCAGCTACGGTGTCAGAATCCTGCCAGTTTTCAAAAGGCATCTATCCCAACCTCTGCAAGCAAAAAAGGGGAAAGAAGTTTAATAATGATAAAAAAAGAAAAGCTATTGCTGCCTAAATCCCTCTGAATGGGAACCTGATCTCTTGGGTACATTTGCAAAACCTGATTTGGAGCTTCATAGAAGCTTTCTGTAAAAATCACTTTGTTTAAAATCTGGCCCACCCAAGTAAAAACAGGTTTTTTTCCCCTTTACAGCTACCCAGTTAAGGAAATGTCTGTAGTGCAGAACTAAGTCTGATTCAATGATTAATATGTAAACAGAATTTGACTGGCTCTTCTTTTGTGCTTATCGCCAAGATACAATCTGGCACAACAGTTTTGTTTGATAGACAGCCCTGGCCTATGCTTGTCAACTAGCCAATATAAAATAACATTATTACTGTATAATCTCGAATTAGGCTGTAAAATATTTCAATTTTGTGACACACATGATGAGAAGATTTTAGAGTTCTCACATGTTTACATAATTAGCACTGTATGTTTGTTAAATTAAGGTATCGCTATCACCTTTATTACCATATCCCTCCTCCTCCACGGCAGTGTCTGTTTCTTGCGTAGCCTCACATGTGTTAACTTTTCAAAGGCAACAGAAAAAGGAGCCTGCGTCTCTGTGAGGATTCTCCTACTTCTGTGCAATTCTAATAAAAGGTATCCGAATACCCACCCTTTCTCACAGCCCTTCAAAAAAATAGCTGCTGAGGTGCAACTCAAGTAAGGAAAAGAAAGCACAAGAGGGAAATGGCCTCAAAGACCTGACTTCAGGTGTATTTAATCCTTCCACTACTGGTTTAAAAGTATTAAGTAGCCATAGGCTATCCCTGGGTAGAAAGACGGTTCAGTGACATCCCTTTTGTAAATATGTAGCTGCTCAGCCTCCTCCTAAACTCCACATTGAAGTCTGCTGCTTTTTCAGATTAATTCAGTTTGAATACTGCTGACTGTCTGTCACTACAGTCATATGTCACTGGTAGCAGCTCCGAAAGCCTAACCCCTTCTCTAATGTCATTGCACACAATTCATTTTTAAATGCAGTGTAATAGTTTAGGAATACCAGTAAAACAGTGGGGGGAAAGGCATTTTCAATTTAAAGGGTGTGTAATGCAGTTTATAACACTGTATTAGATGAGCCAAGCATGTTTCCTTGAGAGGGGCACATATGGTACAGGTGAGACTTGCAAAAATACAGTTCTAGTAATTCTTGAGATTGTTAATAAAGAGTATGGTAGTTTTAAACAAAGTGGCACATTATTACCAATAATGCTATTTAATTGGGTGATCTTTCTTAAAGAGCTAGGTACTGCCTAGAACAAAAGCATCTAAATCCACCCAGAATAACCACAGCCACAAAACCAGGCTCCACCAGCACTGTAGGGCACCAGGCTTGGATTCTTTTCACGCTGCAGAGCTACGTCAGAGGTTCAGCTCAGTATACACAGGCATCGACCTCAAGCCGGGAACAGCTGCAGAGAAGGTCACAAAGGTTTGGCTACAGGGCTCTGACTGAGACACTTTTCTACAAGACACACTTGGCTCCAAATTTACACTTGCAAAATATTTAAGACTTGTACATAAAATGAAAACCGGACATTTTATGACCCCAGCTGTGCTCACCATCTCCCCTACAGCTTCATTCATGCCAAGGAGGTGGCAAAATAAATGACGGAATTAGGCCCTGCAAGATAGGCATGCTGCCCTCGCAAAAAACGTCTGATTCATTTCAAAACAAACATGCAGCACTAGCAGTAACCTGACCCAAAGAACTTCTAAAATTTGGACTATCTTTCTCAAAACTTCAGCTTTCTGGCTTTCTGATTTAATTCCAAGCGCAATAATAAACACACTCCTCTGTTTACAGCTCCATAAATAGTGCCTTGCGTTTTCTGAAACAATGCAGCTCTGGGCTGTCTCTGTGATCGTTTATTTTATATCATCCTTAAGTTGCCATTTATTTACATTTCTGGAAACAGCTACCCCATGAAACAAATGGCCTGTTTTGTTAAGTCATGGTCAAGGATGTTTCCTTCAACTTATCACATCTAGAAATGCCACAGACAGAAATGCTTTCAGGCTATTTGCTAAGAAAACTAACATAAGCTCCTTATCAGAAAATATTACATTTCCCCGAAAGGTGAACTGTTCTGTCAGTTTTTCAGGCCATGTGAAATTCCTTCTTTGCTATGACAGGCCACTGAACAGAAGTTGATGGCACGCAGTGGTCGCCCAGAATGCAAGCCAAAGCCTTCAGCTACACATGACTGCAGGTAGTGCCACAGAGGCAGCAAGCCTTTTCCCTCTGACACATCTAACCCAGGAGTTATATTCGAGGTTGTGGGCTTTTGTTGTTTGCTTGGGGTTGGTTTGGGACTTTCCTCCCCTCTTTCACTTGTCTTCTTGGGGTGCATCCATAAGCAATGTAAATACAGTGCTGAGCTGTGAGTGCCAGCCTCTTTGGTTCACATCTCAGAAGAAGCAGCCAGGAGAGCTGGCCCCTTCTAGACCTCACACACCCTTGTCTATTCACACTCACTATAAGAAAGCCAGAAGAGGAGCTATGTCTCATTAGTTCTGTTTTTTAGAGTGTTTTTCATTTTTTCATCCTACTAAACCCAAAATATTAGCAAGTAGAGACTGATAATTAAAAGTTTAATGGAAGACACAAGAGTTCAGATAGTGTAGTTGTTTTCCTCAACCAGAGCAGCTAATTTGCAGGTAGAGTTCCACGAGTTATAAAGGTTGCTTGTGTTCGTAAGAGCTGAGCAACAGCCCCCCTGGGATCAACACTGTACATGCTTTGTGTTATACACATTTGCATTAAGCTTATGAACCTTCAGGAAAAGCTCTCCATAATAAAGGTGAAAGCTCCAGTTGGCAAAATACCCTGATTTTGTGGCGTTTTAGAAATTGCAGTGGAGGAAGCTGCCCTGCTAAATCCTGATGCACTGGCACATGCAGCCCTGTGACAACACAGAACACACAATTGATTTAAGCAGGTTTCCCTTGTGCGCTTGCAGAGATTTGCTAGATGCAAGGTTTAAGGTATAGACAGACTGTGGACATTAATAGAAAAGGAAAAATCCAAAAGAACAACTGATGACACCCACTTTTTTTTTTTTTTCAGAGACACTACTGTTTTTAATCTTTTGGACTTGATTTTTTTTTCTTTCTCTCTATTCAAGTTCAAAACTCATTTCTTCTAGTTTCAGGAGAGTATTTTCACTGTGTGATGATGAGGGGCAGTAATAGATAAAGTTTGAAATAAAAGCTTTACCAGCTGCTGTCCTTTGGTTCATTCGTGACTCTTACTACCCTGCCCTGCCTGCCAATCATTACCTGCACACCGGATGGGATTTACTGCTGAAGAGAAGCAGCCAGACTAGGCATCTTTAGATTCCATTCTCTCTGCAATATCACCAGCTGATCTTACGTATTTATTACAATTTATAAAGACATAAATGGCCTTATGCTCCACCTCACCCCAAAAGGAGTGCCCATTAAAATACCCATCATTTTCCTGCCGGCTGCCTCCGCAGCAGACTGAGAAAAGCAGCCCTGTGACAGGAACTAGTGATGGCTCTTCTGGCGGATACCAAGCTGATAACTTCCAAAATCACAGACAACTCACGTTTAAATAGGACCCTTATTTTCATTGCTGGGGCTCCAGAGTATGAGTGAGATCTTGGCTAGGTCACGGACAACAGGAGAGAGGCGATTTTACCGTTTTGTTAAAACTTTCATTTTTTTAATCTCCCATTCCCATTTCAGGAGAGCAACAAACACTCTCTGTTACTAGTATAAATGTCCACTGCAAGATGGGAATTAAAGAGGCTAGTGTTTATAGCAGCACTGCTATTTGATGCCAAAAATAAGTCTGATGTTTCTATTCAGGAATAGGAAATAACACTCTGAACAGGCAAGTCACTCCCCAATGGACTTTCTTTGAATTTTCTCCAAAGGCTATTTCCTTTTCCTAAATGTGGGAAATACTTCCTGTCTGTGAATAAGCACAACCCATACGCTGAGAAGAAAATTTAATAAAACAAACAAAAAGAAAACAAACAAAAGGACCTTTGTTCTGGAAAGAAATGGCACCAGCTATGCTCAGGAAGCATAAAGAAACCCAGCGGATGAGAGAATAGACAAATCCTAAATAGATTTAATTTAAGATGATTAAAAGTGCTTCCTTTGCTGTATATTTGGCAACATGTGAAATTGTGAGTCAGAGATATATCCCTTTCCTTTCAGTACTGTTGCTTGTAGTTCATGAATAAGTAAATGATTAAGAACACTTCAGATTTGGCATTACCAGACATATTACCTGTCTCTTGTTGTTTCAATCATGCCTACAGCTCTGACCAGTGTAGAGGTTCTCTATGTCGTCAAGATTTGTAGAGCTCCACTGAATAGCAAGAGACATTTCAGAGTCCCCCAAACTCAATGCTTTACCTGATCCCTATGGATTTATAGACCACCACCTTTAATCGAGACATTCCTCACTTGATTCCAGGCTGGATCCATCTATACTCCTGACTCCAGGGCTTGGTTGTACTTCTTGTCTGCATGTACAGTACAGCACCAGTGATTGGGGTTTCAAAGAGAAATCTATTAAACCTGGAAATTTCCAAAACAGCTCACAAAAGTTACCATACGTGGATTTATATCATGGAAGAAAAAATACCTTTTTACAACATCTATAAACCCCTGATTATAATAAATGTCTGCTTAATTAATACATCAGGACATAAAGCCATTTATTCTCCTCTCATCTGCTATCATTCTCCCTGTTCAGATTTAATAATGCAAAAAGGTTGCTCAGATGCCAAACAGTAAAAATAATAAAAATACATTCATCATTAAAAAGTACTGCTGGCACAGAGAATACAGCCAAATTTCTTAGCTGAAATCCAAATAGCATTTCACCCAAAAATCTTCAAAACATACAATGAAATATATGATATGATAAACAAAGCAGCCTGAAAAATCCATGGAGAACTGTGAAACAGGTGCCCGGAATAACCATTATTACAATATGCACAGTAAAAGGGAGGGAGAAAGGGGCAGAGAGAGAGAAAGAGAGAGAGGGAAAAAGCTTTCAAGATGGTTAAATTCATGAGGACTACGGAGCCTCAAATTGAAATTATCTCACTCTGCACTGATAAATAAAGTAGCTCTGGTACCTAAATCATGACACTAACTATACGTTTCGATTTTTTTAAGTAGTGATTAGGTGGATACTCAGGGGAACCTACTAGCCTTCACAGAGATAACAGACTCAACTTAATATCAACTTAAAAAGAGACTTGAATTCTAACCAATCTCAAGTAATGAATTGAAATTCTATAGCTTTCAGAGAAAAAAAAAAGATAAAAAAGCGATGTGGCTCCATTCTCTAACTTGCTGTCAGGAAATATAATTTGTGCTCTCGGTGATTCACCTAGCTCATATGCAGCATGCAAATTTATTTCCCTAATAATCAGACCTGGAGATTGCCCAAGAGGATTAATAGCATCATTCCTTATGACCGCCAGGATATTATGCACCTCTGACATGGAAAAATTGTGTTAGTTCTACAGAGAAAACGCAAGGATATTTGTCCTGCTAGACAATATAATAGGCTGGTGCATCATCAGATTACAATGTCATTTCAAAAACCTTGAATACAAATAATGTACAGTGGGGGAAATGTTGGTACAACCTCCCTTAATTCAGTAGCCTTGAATTCACATGTATTTTTTTGCCTCTGGTTTTTTTTTTTTCTTTCCTTCTCCCCACTATAGTCTGTAGAACACCACAAGAAAAAGGGAAAGGTATTTATATTAAAACCATATCTTTTTGTTTGTTCTTATGTTATTCTTTGAGAATAGCCTATATGGACACTGCAGGAAAAAATAACATAAAAGCCACGACTTCCAGTTTTTCAAAGAGCTGAATACACCCACAGCTAGAGTATACTGTATTCCATATGTGAATACAGAGCAATTTATTTGCACAATTGCTTAATTTTGATTTGCAAGTCAAAGCAATGTGTTCTGCAGGCTCTGGTATTCACATAGGAAGAATTTTAATTTTTAAAATATTTTTAAATGAGTTGGTCAGGAATTTTCTAAAAAAAGAAATGTTTCCTGCTGTACTTTAGACCAAAGAACACTGCCTTAGAGACAAGACAAAATTTCATTATTATGCGCATGGGAGCAATAAGATTAGCTCCTATTGCTGCCCCTAAGGTGGAGCAGCAGGAGGAACCAATGGGACGATGCTAATGTGTATGTTAATAGTATTCTCCTAGAAGAAGTTGGGATAATTAAACATGTACCATCTCTTTAAGACAGAACTGCACACATTTTCTTCGGATGGGTGTTTACAAGATTTCCAATTTCAGGTCACAGCCATTTCTGAGATTGCTTAAGAAAGAGATAGGAATAACTTATCTTATTCATGTATTCAAAGAACCTTATAAAATGTGCAAAATATAACGGTTTTAAGGGGCAAAACATGCATCTTGCCTTGACAGACCTGCTTTATTATGTGTAGTGTTGTACACTGACCTAATATATTGAACATTTTTAGCTAATATACCTTGTAGGAACCAGCCTTTAATGTGATGGATTTTATAGTATCTCATTAGGGTGTGTTTATATAACCTGATACTAAACACATTTTCAGATTCATGTTCCTTATTAAAATTGTGAGCCATATTGATTTTTACTTGAACAGCAACAGAGTCATTTTAATATTAAGAAAGGCTGCTCTGAAGTTATTTTCACAGATCACAACTACTGTGACACAAACAGTGCACATATCTCTCATCTTTCTTTACAGCCTCAATTATAAGAATCAGGATGCGTTACCCCACCTGCTTTTCTATTGGTTGAGCAATTCTCTGCCTCCATTTAGAACACCAAAAAGCATTTTTATTCATTGGGTTGGGGGGTGCTGTTTTTAAATATACATTCATGACAAGGCCCCAAACAGTATTTATATTTTTCCTTATAAAGAACAGTGTGGTTTTTTTAAAAAAAACCCTTAATGCATCTGTTTTTCAAGTTTCCATAACAAACTGAGTAGCTATAGCAATGTTTACTCTAATACAGCAAACACAAAAACTTAGCATTCCGAGCAGTGTAAAAAAAATAATGACTTTGACATCCTAATGTCTCCATTTTGTAAACCAGTCTTCAAAGGTAAATCTTATGTCAGCAGTAAATAGAGTGGCTCCAATATTTCTCTGTGGAGTCATGGGGAAATAATGATCTTTGAGGCACTGTAAATAGTTTAAATTATTGGAAGGTCCTTGTAAGAAATGAAATATGAGAATTAAAAAAAAATAAACTCCATTTCTTTATTGTGAAGTTAGGGCATTTGGAGGTAGCCCAAATTTTAAATGCAAATATTTAGAGAGAGAAATTATCGCCTCTGAGACAAGCAAATCATATGCTTATTCCTGACTCTTATTGATTTAATGAACAGTTTGTTAATATAATGCCATTTGAGAAACGAAAAACAGACATAGAAGAGTAGGTATTCATTACATTCCTGCATTTTTAAAATCACCCTTTAAGTCTTCAGCAGGGAAAAGGCTTGAAATTAAATTGCAGCATATAGAAACTACTAGATTTAATACAGCCACTTGTGTGCTTTCAATTTAACTACACCTGTTACTTTTGCTACAATACCACAGAAGCAGTTCAGGAGGCTCAAGTAATTGCTATATTTGGCCTAAGAAATTTTAGGTCTGAACTGGTTCTCAGAAAGCAGATTTCCCTTTCTTTTGCCCCCGGCATGCTATTCATTATTAAACATTAAAGTTGTGTCAATTACTTACTTCCATAGTTGATTATTATCCTGGTTATTCTACTAGCTAATCAACCCTTTTCTAAAACATGTCTAGCAGTCACTTTGAATTGATGTACAGAATATAATTATTTGTGCAAATTTCTTTTGTTTCTTGTTAACCACAGAAATTGTTTAATTACTTTAATCCCTGCAACCCCTCAAAAAGAAAGTATCTTGATTTACCAATTTATTTTTAATCAATATTAGGCTGAGCTTTGGAAGTTGACTATTCAGCCAACATAAGACACTGCACTAAGAGGAAGAAAAAAAAATATTTTATACATGTCCTTTAAAGCAGGCTGAAAACACCTTCATCTGAAAGACTTTGTTAGCTTTATCAGATCCAAGGCTCTTCTGTTTGAGGTGTAATTATTTTACCATTATTACATGCAAGGCTTTTAACAGAACAGTCATTCCCTCTATTTAAGCAGTAAGTTTTATAATTTATTAATCTCTTTGGTCATCAACTCACTATACAAACAGTTGGTCACCAGTGACCAATTACATTAAGGTTAAGCAACATAACTTTAAATTAGAAATAAGCTAATGTATCTTCATCAAGGGCCTGCTGTGTTTTCAGTGCTGTTTATGAGATGATACTAAATGTGGATATGGAGCACGCTCACTGGGACCAATTCCTATCGGCCTGAAAATGGGAAAGTCTTGAGCCTGCTCAGGTCCAGAGCTAATTAATGGGATAACATCTGCTTTACGCATTCTGCTGTAGTAATTTCTATCAACTTCACTGTAAAGATGCATGGGAAACTATCAGAGAAATAAGTATCTACGCTGAACCGTATTAATCTGTAGTGAGTCTGAAAATGGGAATTTCAATTCTCCTATTATCTGAGGGATGGGCAGAGGGGGGAAGGAAGAGGGCGCAGGGCTTGTTTCTTGGATTATACGATTTTTGTATTTGTAGCATAGGATATACATTTAGTTCTGTTTGCATGCACATGCTTACATATACACATGCTATTCAACTGCATGTGGGCTTATTTTGTGTGTGTGCTGTTCGTTTTTTTTTTAAAAACAAACACAGCAGCAGATAAAGATGACCATGCTCCTCATGCAACAATCCATTTTATACAGGAAGACGGTGAAGTGGTTTTATTGCATTACTTAAAAACACAGCATGAATTGCTAAAGAAAAAATGCAGTACTGTAAAACAGGCTTCAAAAGGGATAAGCCCACTTACTTCATTTTATCAGCCTGTGTACAACACACAGTGGTATGAAGGTCCAGGCACATATTCTGATTTGAGATTTAAATGAATACAACATGAAGGGAACACTGACCCCCACAAAAAAAAGAGAGAGAGAAAGAGAGAGAGAGAAAATCAGAATCTTTTTCTGAAAGCTCCACAGACTTCCAAATCCAGGCATCTCCTCACCTGAATTTTATCACTTTGTCTGAAAACTACTGGGCAGTTTTAATTACAGTGGGATGCTTAAAGCTGCATTTTGCTCCTGAGTTTTTCCTGGTGAAGTCCTGGAGGGCACAGAATCAGACTGCTGAGGAGAGACATTACATTTTTACGCATGTATGCTTTTATCTGTGTCTCTGCCTACACATATATAAAATATATGAAATGAATGCACCTTTAGGAAATGTCTATCCTGTAAACATATATGTGTATATGTTCATATAAAGCATATATATACACCTAAAAACATATACAAATATGCATGTCTGTGTGTGTACACATAGAGAGAGAAAGAGACAGACAAAAAGCCAAACCAGAAACAGGAGGCATGCACCAGTAAACGCCTGAGTTTGGAGTGGCAAAACCAGAAGAAATCATACCGTTTTCTTTATATTATTACTATTGCCTAAGCTATGATTTACAGGTTTAATTCTTTCAAGCTAATGCATACAAATGAATTGCATATGAACAAAAAAAAAGGAGGGAGGTCCTTATAATAATGAAATTACATTAACAGTCATTCACCTTTACCTAAGAGGTTATGAGTTCATATGTCAACTCTATAGAATATTTTCTATAATTTGTTTGCCATTGTGTACATTCTATTTATTTGTTTGCTACAAGGTATTGAAATATTCAGGCTATTGGGAATTAAATGCTTATTTGACTAACAATGCTTATCTGTAAATTAATGGTATAAAACATGGAGTTTTCTAAAAGGCTGTCACTCAGTTTTATTTATGGAGATTCTACTGAGACAAGATTCAAGGTCTTTCAAAGAACTCTTAACATCTCAGGCTTAGGGAAAGAAAAATATTTACTTAACATTTTTAACAATCTTATATAATTGTGTAAATTACTGAACTGAAATAGTGCTGGCTTTTGCCACATGCAAATGACAATTGCACAATAAACCGGGAAGGTACATTGCACATGCGGTAGCCAGGATGGCTTTGTTCTGAACTTCTGTGTGTGCATGTGTCTATGGGGAGGGAATTGGGAGAGTGAAGGAATGGGATTTAAAGACCTACATAATGCAAAATGCTTGTGTAACCCATTACATGTCAGACCAGAAAACACATTTGATTTTTAATTTGCTTAAGCATGCAAGATGGTCAATTTCATCACTGTTGCAATATTCTGATTTGCGGGTAGGATTAATAGTAAGCACACAGCTACTGTTCTTTTTCCTTTCTCCTGAAATTGTGCCGTGAGGCAATACGGTTGTAACAGGGGTGAATCCTCAATTCTGTTAGTCTATCTACCCTGTCAATGTTATTTGAACCCTTATTTTCCTTAAGGGGCTCATTCAGCTGTCCTAATATGTATACAGTGATAATATAGTCATACGCATAATAAAAAAGAGCTTCAAAATTATAGTCAGCTTAGTAATAATGCAGTGCTGTGCTGGAGTGATTGGCAACTGTTGATCCAATTATATAACTGGTTGCTTCTTAAAATTCAGGGATATGAGATTGATATATAATGTGCTGTAAAGTGTAAAAGAACTGGACAGGAAATAAGGCGGGTTGAATTTTTTAGTGCTTTGATCAAATTAGAACCAGGTTGATGAAAGGAAATGCCTTGGGTTCTCTGCTTGAAGTTTTGTGTTATACAAAAGCCTCTTGAAATGATCAATTTTGCACATGTCACTCAGTAAGTTTCGAGCAAACTAGTCTCTGTCTGTGCCGGGAGAGTCTCTGCAACAGATCACTCACATTGCCACTCTGCACTGGACATAAAATTTGGCAGATGTTCAGAAATGAAAGTGATGAGCCAAAGGCGGGACAATCACAAGTCATAGGAATACCCCAAATTTGCAGGTTTGTTTTTCAGGTTGCTGCACAGCCTGTACTTTGACTCAAGAAACACAGATCAGGAAAGACAGAAAAGGGTCATCTAGTGAATCCCCCAGAAATAAATGCAGGATTATCTTTGCTGCTGTTCTTTTAAGCATTTATCTAGCTAACTCACTAACTAGCTTTCATCCATTGTAACCCTCTGCCTGTCCCCTGCTTTTAAACAGCTACTATTATTTATGAAGTGCTGTAGATGTGCAGTGAGAAGCACAGGGACTTTTTGCTCTTATTTTTCCTTGAGGACAACTTAAAAGGAGAGAAAAAAGCACGTATGAAAAGGCACCTTGCAGGTAAGGCTGTGGTTCTTCTGTCGCTTGGTCTGTCTCTGAAGAATGACTCCATAGTGGTTAGGCCTGTATGAGACACAACCTCTCTGGTACTTTTCTGGGATCAATCTCTCTGTACTATATGCTACTCAATGTAGTGATTTAAATCCCACAGTTTCAGTCTTAATGCATTAACATTTCAGCACTACTCAAATACATCCTGGAAATCTGTCTCCTCCTCGTAATTCTTATCCCCAAGTCAGGAATCATGTAAGATTTGAAGTGAGGCACCTAAATGAGTCCAGTATACATCCATACCTCTGCCAAAAATACAGGATGGTGATTTACTAATAAATACACTCGGGGTGGAGGAAAGACTGGGATAGAGAATTAAATTCCCAAGCCAGGGTACAACAAAATTTCTTGCGACACCCACTGCAACAGAGAACAGGGAGGAACTACTAAAGGAGCCATCAACATTAAAACCTGCTGAATTTCTGTTACCCTCAAGATAGTATCTGTATGGAAACTCTCTTGTTTTGGCATAATTCCCTCTGCAAGGAATGCCTCCAGAAAACAGGGTTTCCAGAAATAGTATTATAGGATGGGGAGCACTGACGGATTGGTGCAGTAACCTTCACCTAGGCCTTCCAATTCAGTTTTGTGCGAATTACATCAAATTGCAGTGGGTACTTGTGTTGGATGCAGAGTAGTTGAATAGCTGCCCATTTCTACACCAAAGCAGCTCTTTTGAAGTTGATTGGTGTTCCCCAGTAACAGAAACACTGCACAGCATCGAAAATGACAGGACATCACAGTGCAATTTCACTAAAAAAGATGCATGGGTTATTATATGAATAATATTTTTCTGAGTTCCAAGATTGGAGTTAGAGAAATGTCTTTACAATTTGTATGTGAGATACTCCTCAACTCTAGTGGCAGACATTCATGAGAGCACACACTAATAAGGTATAATTTGACAATATGGTAGAGGTCCATCTTTCCAGTTCTATTATCTGTGAAAGATACAGTTCCTTGTGCCAGCCTGGTTGCACAGCAGTAGCATTTTGCTCTATAGCCAAAAAACACGAGGATCTGGCAACAGCGCTGAATGCTAACGCACAGGGCCAGCACAGATCGGAGTACGTGAAGGGGATGGCACTCCACTGGGAAGGCATCACCTCTAGCAGTGCCCGCTGGCTGATGGACGGTACCTCTTACCAACTCTTTGGAAACAGACATCAGCAAAAGTGCGAAATAGTGCTGGCTTTCAGGGTGGAAAAGCAAGTGAAACCTTCCCTGCACAGACGTACAAGGCTGGCGGTCCTGCTCCTGTACCGGAATGGGACATGCTCCTCCACAGGCCCCCACCCTGATGTGCTGCAGCATGGTCCAACCAGGCCATGTTTATTCCTACTGTCATGGAAAGGCACAGCTGCGGATCGAGCAGCAGCGGTGGCACTCGAAACACATACCAAGGAATGGCGCTAACCTGGGTTTTGATTCTCACCGCGCTCCCTGAAAACACACTATATCATGACAACTTGTTATGTTATGAAAACATAAGAAACAGGATAGAATGAATACTGTTTAAATAATAACTTATTTAAAGTATTTTCCATAACATTTGCCTTTATTTTTTTTTTTTTTTTGTTAGATCACACTTAATATGATTCCACGACATCAATGCTGTGGATGAAATTGAAAGCTTTTTCTTCTAAATGTGTTCCTAACATTCCATTTTTTACAGAGCTGCCAGGGGCTATTCTGCATTCCCACAACTGCTACAAATGTAACATATTGTTTTGCAATAAAAATTAGCTATAAAAGTGTGAAAAATGCCAGAGATCCAAATGTGAGAAACAAGAGAAGGGGGTACGGCTTTCACACCCTTTTAGTGGACATTTTATTTATTTTTCAAATGGAGTAGACATATTTATAGCTACTGTATTTCAATTATCTCTAATTTCACACATTTTATGCAAATTCTAAACATTTTAATTGCAAATGAGAAGGGAACTTATTTTTAAAAGTGGAGCGACACAACATTTCAGATCTCAATTTTAATTCCAAATTTATCTACATCACTGTTAAAAACTTTTAAAACCTCATTTACACTACTTAAAATTAGGTGCAACTTAAAACAAAAACAAAAGACCTCCATACCAATTAGTTATATCTCCAAAACTTTTTTCACATGTTCCTAAATCTTTTCTTTTTAAATCAAAATTTTTAGGTAGGAAAGTTTAGGAACTTGAAATGACATTATTAATCGGTGACACATTATTTCAACACGAGTCAGTAATTTAATAGTATTGTCCGTAACTGATGAAAATTAATACATTACCCACCCTATTTTCTCTTTCTGTCTCCATGACTTCAATAACCTAGGGCATGGGTTATTAGCTCAATCCGTACTTAGCCGTCACTCAATGGGAAATTCTTCCAAGAGGATAAACCACAACTCAGCATTTGGCTGCATAAAAATTCCTGCTATACATTAAAAGCATTAGCAACAAATGTCGCTCTTTTCCAAGTAGTATTCCCAGTAGCTTACTCCTACTGAACATTAATAAGCACATGGTCTTCAACACTAAATAGAATGTTTGTGACAAATTCAAACACAGTTGAACCTGTGCTGGTTTTAAGCAGGGACAATTTTCTAATGGATCCTAGGTCTCCAAATCAGATCTGGGGATCTGATCTGTGAGAGTGGGTTTGAGCAGATGGTGTAGGCTGCATGTAAAACACTTGGTACCTGTGCAGACCCCTGCACGCTATAACCTGACTAACTTGGCCCCAGCCAGCCAATAAGACCCAGGGTTTGGTAAATACCGCCTTAAATTTTGCCATCTAAAATTCATCCTCTAGAAACACTATTCCCAAACAATAAAACACAGACTGAAAATGAGGTGTCTTTAAGCAAAAGTACTAGCTTTGGTCCTACGCTTTGCCCTCAAGCAGTTACCCTGTTCCTGTCTTTTACTAGACAGACACTCACAATGATGTACACATAGGCAATCACAGGTTTAAAATCACACATGCGCCTATGAAGCTCTCTAAGCTGAGAATACAGTGCTTGGCTTCTCACTATCCAATGAAAAGATCTTTAAAAGTTCTAAGTATTTACTGAAATGCATAAAATAATTATATTATAAATGAAAATTTACTGTCTGAAATGTGTGGGGGTTTTCTTTGCTTTCTTTCTATTTGGTAATTTATTTAAATGCATTCAAAAATGCATTCAAAAAATGAGACATAGCACTTTGGTTAAGACATCTGTATTTCAAACCAACATCTTCAGGACTCTGAGCAGCTCTGTTAATAGTCTTTTTATTTGATTAGGGTAATCTGCTGCTCTGCTGTCTTAATCTTTATCCACTACCTTTTAACCAATCAATATTTTAGGGTTATAGATTTGGAAGGTAGATGATTATTTTGTAGATAAAATCTCCAGGCACCGCTGACATGGTATGGTTGCATATTTAGTATCTTTTCAGAGGATTCACAACTCCAGCAATGTAAGAATCTGCCCAGAAAAAAAAAAGTTAAACCTTAAATTTTCAAAGCTGTGTGCAGGGATTTGGCCACATGACTCCTATTAATGTCAATGAAAATTTAGGGGTAAGAAAAGCAATGTCTTTTCTCTCAGATCATTTCTTCTTTGAAAGGAACCAGAGAACATGACAGAGGAAATGAAAAGCAACTTTGTACCACAGGCTGAGATCAGCAAGGCCTGCTGTCGAGGCAGGAAGTATACAGAAGTAGAACATTTGTTCACTAAATGAGTGAGCCTCTCCACACGTATCAAAATAGGTAAGTATGAGAAGTTCAGAAGGAAAAAAAATTAATTTTGTGTTTTTACAATGTCATTAAAATATATATTTTTTAATTTTGCTCAGCTGAAATTATCTGTTGCTTATGATATTAATTTTGCCGCAGATAAAATTAGTTGTCAGACCTCTGTTTATGGCCTAATTACCTTTTGTAACAAAAATAAAAAGAAATAGGGGCAGGAGAAATAAAAGGAATAACAATAAAATACAGTTATGTACTTTCCAGCAAGGGAGGTTCTTAGTGATGTGTTATGTGTGTGGATTTCACCAGTGCTATGCATGTGTTTCACATACATGAAACCAGATTTGATTGGGCTCTTTTGCCCATCTGGGCAGTGCCAGCTTCTGCCTGCCCTTGCTTCCATGCCTGGGGACAAGCAGGACAGGCCAAACTGCCCTCCGTTACTTCTGGAAAACTGGGAATCTTGACATTATTCCCTTTTATTAAGGGAGCAATTCAGAGAACTTTTTGGACAACGTCTTGAAAAAACAGCCACTGTAAACAACTGTCCTTTTTTTTTTTAAATATTTGTCCACTTCGATTCCAGTTTTGGAAACAGTAAATCCTTTTTAAATTGGTTAGAGGTGAGTGCTAGGCATGGTACTGAAAAGCTGCAAGACTTGTAAACAAATGGACAGGGCCCAGTGTTACAGTGCTATGGATGTTAGAAGCTAGCACGTTTTGGTCTCATTTCAGTCCTCTCTACACATACTGCCTGATCCTTCAGCAAGGAGGAAGTACCACAAACACTAAGCATATTTCTTAATAGTTTTTCCCATTACAGTAATCTGAAAATTTAAATCAATTTTTTACAGCATTCACTTTAATCAAATTGCAGCCACGATGCCATCTAAAATACAGCTCTACCTGGCAGAGCTTGGGAGTGGCGCATATAGAAAATGAATGAATCTGGCCCCAAACAGAAGTTGTTCTTTGAAGCATTTTGTGCAGCATTGCCATAAGATCTTCCCAGCTACGTTTTTGAATATATCTGATGAACAAAAAAGTTATATCTGTGTTCATTTCAGAAAATGTAAACATCTCTTTCGTGGTAGGAAAAATCCTGCTCCCTGGAAGTGATTCTAATCTAATCTGACATGCGGTATTTGTAAACGTACTTTAGTGTCCCAACCTATTTACAGTGTTTACATAAAACCCCCCAAAATCTCCACATTCCTTGAAAAGTTAATCCAGTACAAATATTGACTGGCTGTCAATTGAGCATTATTGACTTGCTCCAGGACTGTGCTTTATTGCCTTAACTGATGAAACTTGTTTTCTTTGCTAAACTTAATTTCTTTTTGGCCCCATTTGGATGAAATACCATTTGCTAGACTGCACCTCTTCCACTCTCTGCTATGGGGCTGCCTCTTCCACTTAGCTAGAGTGGTAGGACAGCCAAAATATTTTGCTGTGCACGACATGAACTTGCAGAAGGAAGCTAACAACCCAGTCTGTATTTTACAAAAAGGACCTGGGCAACGTTAGTCCTATCTCCTACAAATATTTGGTCCATACCAGCTCCAATACAGCAATTGCTCTCTTTGCAACCACACGTGGTTATACAGAGCAGTGTTTCCAGAAAGGCTGGAAGGGTCTACGAACCCTTCAACAGAGTCTGTAAAAGGTAACTATGAAAAGCAAATGGATTACCAGGAGGTTTAAATTCCTATTGTGAGAGAGGAGCAAAGAGAGGAAAGAGTGGGGATATGTCATAGTGCTACAACTTCATTTAATATTCTTTATAACTTCTTAAGTCTAGCTCAGGTGATGAGATGGTCCAATTCTTTTAATCAAAACCAACACCTTCACTGGGAGTTTTTTCTTTTAAGGAATTCTAAAAGCTGAAAACCTTGGATGTCTTTGCATCTTTTTATCAGAAACAGTACAAATCAGGTTGTCCACAAACCGAAGTTCATGAAACACACACGCTCATCGTGATTTGAACACCCAAGAAAACATTATTTATAATTTCATTTTTTAAAATCCATAGTTTCTAGATACAGCAAAAAGGAAGCCAAAAATAGCAACTTTCACAACATTCCCTGATTCTCAACAAATTCCATCAAATGTTTTAAGTTCTGACCCCCAGGTCAAGTGAAACTGACAATAAATCTTAGGAAGGATTCGATATTGTTAAGCTGCAAAAGCCAAAATCTATTATGAAAGATTTATCAAAACTTATAAAAAATGAACCCAAAATGTTTCAGTCAGTGCAAGGAAGGACAAAAGGGTGGAACGGCAGAAGAGGAAGTGTAAATCTTGCATGGCCATAGCAAGTCATAAAGCAGGTACTCCTCTCTGATCTCAAAAAAAAAACATTTCAGAAGGAATTTCCTGAAAATTCCAATTAAGAAAGACATAGATGGGTTATTTGTTGTTGTTGTGGGCTTTCTTTGTAAAGCAATGTAACAGAGTGGCCACTTACACTTTGCAGGAGTGCTATCTGCTTCTCCACACGGGGATGCTTTTTGCACCATGGCAACTCCAGGGCAGTATTTTGTGCCGAGACAGGATGGTGCCACCATCTGTTCCTTCTTCTGTTCTCATCAACAGCCTGGTGAGAGAGGGGCAAAGAGAGAAAAAAATGGGGATATGTCATATTGCTACATCTTCATTTAACATTCTTTGTAACTTCTTATGTCTAGCTCAGGTGATGAGACAGTCCAATTCTTTTAATCAAACATACTCAGATTACCTTTTAGGGAACTGAACAAAGTCATGGCAGTTTTGCTCTCAGATTGCCAACCACACAGCAAGTTTATTCTTGTCTAATTTGTTTGGGGTTTTTTTATTTGAGCCCTTACAAGTCACTTTTTCTACAAGAATTCCTTTCCTTTTAAATAAAAAGCTGCTTCTAAATATTTGGCAAACAGAAGAATCTACCCTATAACACCAGCTATGCCAAGAATGCACCTGCCCTCTGTTAAGATACTTTGGCTGACTTGAATAAAGTTAAGTGTTAATATTTTCATCAGTTTACTGGTTAGTAAGGGGGTTTTTGGTTTGGTTTTTGTGTGTGTTTTTTTTTTAAAGAAAAACAGGTCTTATCACAAATTTTACTTTTGTTTAAATAAAAAGGGGGCTGATTCGTTATAAGAATTTTTTTTTTTACCAAAATGTGTTATTATTCAAATCCTGTCAAATGAATTCAAGGTGTCTACAGCAGTTTAGCTAACAGGCTCCACGCATGTCAACAGTAGAACCACCATATGCCCCAGTTCAAAGTGTCTGTCTCCCCTGCTTTTCCTTCAGCAGACCCAGCCACTGTTCACTCTCATCCCCACTGACCACGTGAGGAACAAGAACAAGCATTGTGTTAGATGGCAAGAAAGCAAAGCAGCACCGCCCCCCCAAAAACCTCCTGAAGACCACCAACTGATTCAGCAGTGGCTATCCTCTGCCAGACATCACTAGGAGTTACCTTTTTCCTGTAAAATGCTTGGATATTAGATGTGGGAGGGGAACATCAGCATCTTAACAGGCCACTTCCTTTTCAAACAGCTTTAGCCACAGAAAATTAAATTCTCCATTTCTCCAATAGGTCTGATATTATCCTCATTCCTGTAAGTGAGCTACTGTATGAAAAGTCATTGTGCATCTGCAATTTCAGTAGCTGATGTAACACCTGCAGTCATACCGCCAGTAACACAAAGTCTGCTGCTCTGCAGCAGCAGTTTTACCAAATTCTCCCGTCCTCCCCCAGCCACTGGGATTTCCTCCACATGTACTTCTGTGGGAAATGTGCTCTGTTGCTCTTCCTCCCTCAGACACACTCCTGACGTGCGAGCTCAATCAGAACGTGAAACACTCCATGGTATTTCATTTTTTTAACAGACTATAACTGATATTAAAACATTTTCCAGTGGAATACATATCGCTGCTTTCTGCAGGTGTCAAAAAAAAGGGTTGAAACTATTCTGTAGCTGGTCCTGCTCCTTGTTCACACAGCTTACTTCAGGCACAAAAGGAGGAGCTGCTTGTGCTTCAAGACACAGCACCCATGTTGTTCACACAAGTGCAAACACAAACCCAGAGCACTCCACAAGCTTCACTGGGGCTGCATGGTGCCCTCAAGAAAAAAGCTGTATCCCAGAGGTGTGCACACATGCTTGTGTATGTGCACACATATGAGTGAGAGAGACAGGCATGGGCAGCACAGGTGTCACAGGAGGTGGGTGTGCAGCACAAGCCTGGCTAACACTGGGTTTTTAAGGTGAGACATCATCAATCAACATACAGATGGCATATCAGTTTACATCTCACACTGAGAGTTCACGCTTGGTTATACCAGAAAAGGGAGTCAGAAAGCCCCTGAAAAGCAAGGCTGTGGGGGACCCCAGATGTACTTGAACCAACCACAATCACACCATCAGCATGAAGTGTAAAAAGTGCCAAAACAAGATGAAAACACTGACACTCCATATGTTAAAAAGCTTGGGGTTTGCTATAACCCCAAATCCTTCCCTCCCCACATACCTGTACATAACAATAATAATCACAATAAAAAAATAAGCCCTCAAGATCAAATAGTCAGTGATATCTTAAAAGAAAAAAAGAAGACAGGCTTAAGAAACCAAATCCTTGTAATAAATAATATATTATGAGTTAAGGAGATGAACTGACAAAGTGGTGCACCTCTAATCTCTTCCCTGCGACAGCGAGAAGAGCTGAATCACTTGCACAACATTTTTCTTTAAGCATGTTCAGGAATTGCTCCTACACTCCACTTTCTCTAAGAATATCATGCTCTACTAATTTACCAGATTGACTAAGCTACATACCAGCAGCATAGTCAGTTTTAACCTGTACTTTTATCTTATAAAAATAAAATTTCTGAACATTCTTTTATTAGAATATAATTGACTATTTCCAGGCAGGTTTAAATCAGGGATGAGAGACTCGAGCTATTTAACTGATGCAAACTCAGCGGTCTTTTTGGGGTTCAGAGGTAAGGCCTTTCCTCACAAATCTCTGATGTTCAATGCTAAGTTGTCAAGCCCGGCAGCTGTGGCAGCCTCCTGACGACTCTGACATCAATCTAATGTAAATTTTGCATGTGTCCCACACTCGGAGACCCACTGCAGCCCTGCAGTGCATCAGGGGTCCCCTCACTCAGGCTTCCCAGTTATTAATTTATTTCATACCTGAAATGACACCTATTCACCTGAACAATGATTTTAAATAACAATCTATACAAGAAAAAACACCCAGCAGCACAGCAAAGATGCCAGGCACATAAAGAAAACTAACTAGCCCATATTTCTAAGCAATAAATTCAATGTCACCTTTTTATACTTTCTGCCCTCTTGTCTAACGCCACTCAGATTCCTACCAGTGACATGCAGCTACTTCAGGCAAGGTAGGGGTAAAGTCCCATATTAAAGGACCTCCCACCTTACACCAGTCCCAGGGCACATCCCTTCAGTTCTTCCTCTCTTAGCTTTGCCACGTGGAAAAAAAAGGTCTCTGCAACATTCAGGGCCTAAAAGCCATCACGATGAAGTGCAACAGCTTTTATGAAAAAACATACACTTTCCAAGCAATAATTGTTGAAGGAGGGAATGCTTCTGGTGTAATACAACACACAAATTTTGTAATGAAAACTCGGGCAGCAATATAGAACAAAAGACCACATGATAAGATGTTTATTTTTAGAATGAATGACAGTTTGGCATTCTGATATGATAGGTGTAAACAGAATAGAACCTCTATTTTGCTTTTACCAGCCCAAAAGCTGCACAGATTTTGTTGTTGCTGTTGTTATGTAGTTATTTCTAGGATGGTGTTAGCACACTTTCATGCCTGCATAAGCCTGGTATATACGCGATTGCCCTAAAGATCCCTGTATCTTTACAGGTCAAGCAGTAAATGATAAGAATGTAACTTGTTAATATCGGCACTAAATTAGAAACTACTTCCCTGATGACATCATACCTAACCCTCTTTTCTTAGTTTTCTCAGTCCAAGAAAACATTTCAAGTTGAAAAAAAAAAAAAAGAAAAAAAAGAAAAGAGGGGGAAAAAAGAAAGAAAAATAAAAAGACACAACAGAGTATTTTGTTAGCAATAAAGTAGCAGATTTCAAATTCTAAATTAATTATTTTTGATGTTAGTTATTTTAGTATTGCAGAGATTTTTTGAATGATGCAATGATCATCAGAAACAACTGTGCCCACAATTATGTCTAAATGGAGTTGTTACTGGTCATCAGCTCAGAAGACCACACTGACACAGCTAAGACTCATAATCCAAGTCAAACACACACAAGCAGGACTAAGAAAGTGTAAGAATAGCATTAAAGGATTAAGAACATTCTAGAAAAAAGTGGAGTCAGTGGCAGATACAAGTAATTGGTTTTGAAAGTTTGACTTTTCTTCAATAGTGTTAGAAGACAATCCCAAAGAGAATTTAGAAAGGAGAACATATTTTGCAAAATACTTGTTTGTAGCAAGTGCTCTTGTATTGAAAATCAACTCACCTACCAAATAATTTTTGTTTAGATAGAGTTGTTTCTGTCCTGCAGAAATCACCAATGCTCCCAAAGCCATGTTGTTTCGTGCTGATGGAACTGTCTCATAAGGCACAAGGAGAAAAGAAATAATAGGGCCTGGAATGACAGCCTCAGGTTCTGACCTCTGCGGCCAGGATGCACTGGCTTTTTTTCTAGAATTCAAGTTTTTCCTCCTATACCACATCCCACACTGCTATTTACGCTGCTCCATCTTCTTTCCCTACTGAAGTCTTGCATCCTTCTTCCACCTCACTGTCTTTATAGCAACTCTTTTTTCCCCTCCGATCTTTCAGTTGGTTTATTTTCTCACCATGATGAAAGTGGATGCCAAAACTGCGAGCTGGTTTGGCCTGAGGTTTGTCCTTCCCAGTGCAGAGCACTGAGAAAAGGAGTCATCGCTACAAACCTGCATGAGTAACAGCTATTGCTGCTGGCAAAGACAGGAACTGCAGTTAGATTTTAAGAAGATTAAAAAAGGGGAAAAAAAAAAAAGCAGGAGAGGAAAGGGGGGGAAGACACTGTTTTTCAGCCCCACTATTTGAGAGATAATTACTGTAATTTTGTCTTTCCTGAATCTTCTCACTAGGCAAGCTTACTAGTGAAGGCAGATTTCTAGTCCTTAAAAGTGCAATAATTCACACTTTTCTAGGAGTATTATTAGTTTGAATTTTACACGTGAACATTTCTAAATTCTAGGACAAGACCTAAAAAATGAAAAATGTCAAAAAAGAGAAACAGAAAGACAGACAGACAAGAAAGAAGATTGAACCATATAGTGCTGGGAAAAAGAAAAAAAAAGACGACAAAGATTTTCACTTTGTCTGGCACAGTGTTTTCATGTTTTTTAAATTGTTCTGTATTTTCACAGCTTCAGCTGATATTTCTGAAATATGGAATTTGCATTTTCTAGGTGGGGAATGCTGCCAAAGCTGTTAATCCCAGGCAGATATAAAGTTGCACCGCTATATTGCGATGTCGCTCCTTAAAAACAACTTAAAAGGATAAAAAAACCCCAACAAAACAACCACCCAACAACCACCACAAATATTCACTAACCCATATGGTCAATAATTGGTGTTTAATAGTCCTCCTATTACAAACCTAAAAAGCAGCAGCCAGAATTACCAGTAGAGTATTAATAAACAGGAATGAGTTAATAGTGCATAAAGACCTTCTAGTGGAACAGTGGGGGAGTGGAATATTCTTTTCTTAAGTCAGCTGTAAGTAATTACTACATGGTGTGCTTCTGACTATTACCATAACAGAGCAATTGGACGTGAAGAATGGATAATAGTATGGACATGGAAGTATTTTTAGAATATCAGCAGTGAGGCAGGTAAATGCCCTACTCAGGCACAAACCTTTAAATAAGTTTAAATAACTTTTCCTAATGACCCCTAGCCTGAGCAGAATTTTGAAAAGATCAATCTAATAAATTATTTAAAGTAACTTTATAAAGACATGTCTGTGAGATGTAAATAAGGGAAACGGCAAAAAAATCCCACGCAGACATTAAGCAAGCAGCCAGCATTACTGTAACTACATAATCACAGGTTTCTCTCCGTTTCTTTTCGAGCAGTGCCTTCATCTGTTTGAATGCGGACTGTGCTTTGCTCACTTCCATTGGCTACCCAGGTGAAGACTAAAACATTCAAATAAGAACTGTGATTGCAGGAGTTGCGGGTCTTCTACAATTGAGTTAGTCGTCCTCAGTGATTTAATGATGCATATCATTTATTTTAAAATATTGTTATAGGAGCATTCACTGAGATGCAGCTTCGTATTCAAAGGACTGTCCATTATGTTATGCAGCAGGGCTTTTCATGTACAACTACAGGCTGAGATATTGTCTATCGACACAACATATGCTTTCAGAAAAAAAACAGCTTGAGACTTTTGAATCAGAGAGCAGTAATTTTGAAAATGCACAGAAATATAACTTAAGGAATATTTTGAATTTTTCAGGCTATAGGTCTTTCTCCTGCTATGTTGCTACACAGGCCAGATGTTGATTTTTCAATTTGCAGGTTTGTTAAGCATCATGGAATGTTTCGGTTCTCAATCAAGAATATTCTTCCCAAGCGGTTGCAAAGTCCTATGCCTGAAAAGAAATGCATGTCCTTTTTGTTTCTTAGCAGCACATGTTCTGCATTCAGTAGAAGCATAAAATAGATAATGCGATGCCATTTATCGGACCGATATATACACACAGGATCTCAGAATGCAATGTATTTGCAGGTTATGTTCTACAAACACAGTTTATATAAGACAAGAGGCAATTCCATTTACAGTGTGTCATACCAACAGTTCTATTCAGAAAATCAGTATATACCATGCACTATGATGTCCACTGATATGCCACTGTATGGGTCAGCTACCAAAGACCAATAAAAGCAACAGTCCCTGCATACATAACTTTAATGACAAACAGCATAGCAGGTGAGAAGTATGTGCATATATGTTCCCTCTTCCTGGAATTCTTCATTTCTCATTTGCATGCATACCAACAGACAGGATAAAACAATTTTGGCTCCCCTAAAGACAACAGAGATTGTAATGCTGAGTTTCTCCACAGTATTTGCTATCTTCAACAGCACTTTATGACTAATCTGCTATAAGTCATTGATATTAGTCCTGTATTTCCATGTAACAATTAGATACAGCTATAGAAATCACATTGTGCCACATCCACCTCTGCATAAAGTTGCTGACTTCAGGGCATTTTATCAAGATGGGTTTGGGCCTTTGCAGTCTTCTGCCCCATTAAATCTGAAGATTATGTGTTGTTCTTAGTCAGTCCACTGTTATCATAATGGAGAGCTGATGTTATAATGTGGGTCAAACAAACAGCTAATTGTTCTTGGGCATGGCTTAAGCAAAGACGGAATGAAGAGGCTGAAGACGGTAATAATAGTACTTGGCACAATTATAATAGATAGCTTCTATCAGAGGATTTAAAATCACTTTGCAAGCACATTGGTGAGCGTTTTTGATACTCCCATTTGAAAGTGAGACCGTCATCTTAAGACCATGCTCATACATTTAGATACTGGAGCAGTGAGAGTTTAAACAATCAAGAAAGCTATACGTAAGGGGCAAGCTTTAGAGAGTCATGGTAAATGAGCCAACTTGGAATCAAAGTAAAAGTTTGTGAGGGCATTTTTAAACAAGCAAGCTAAATAAAAAAGAAAACAAGTAGGCAACACTGTAAGAATAAAAAATGCATATGGACAAAGGTTGGGGTTTTTGTTTTGTTTTGCTGGTTTTTTTCTGTTTTTTTTTTTTTTTCCCAAAAATGAAAAAAACCCACATTTGATGCTTTCTGTCATTTTTCTGCACTACTGCACATCCAGCAACTGCTTTTGCAAAAGGATGGCACAGAAAAACCTATGTCAATGGTTAGAGCTCTCCAATCAAGACCAGGACTCAGCACAACATGCAGGATTGCAGGAGCAGGCTTTCTAAATGTATGCAGTTTCAAGCAGAGGACTGACTTCTCACATGCCTAGGAAAGGGTTTAGGATATTTCTGGTACTGTAGGCACACACACACACCCCTTCACACTTACACACACATTTATTAGAATATTAAACAATAACACCCCAGGCTATATCCTGTATGGAAAAATCCTATGGAAAGGTAGAGACTTATAGTCTTAAACAGACAAGGCAGAGAAAGGGTGAGAAGGGAAACACAAAGAAAAGTGAAGCAGTGACACAGAAGTCACAAAATTGCAGCTGGAATCAAGGTCACCCAAACTGACTCAGAAACTGATTACAGGCAGAATAAATCTGCAGCTCTGGAGCTGACATGGGAAGGGGGGGAGTGGGGGGAGGCCCTGGCAAAAGTATGAAAAATAAGGTGACTTAACGCTGCTGAAAAAGTTTCAACACAGGAAAACACCACAAAAAGTGATCTAAAAAGTTGTCAGCCAGAGATGAAGGCACAGAATGCACCAGATCATGGTAGCTGCAAAGACAACTGCTTTTCTCTTCTGGTAGATCGCATTACAAAAATATTGTTGGCCAAGTTCCCTGCATCTTTCCAATCCTCAGCCACAGTCCTCAGAGGTCTTTCTGTAAGGACCAAGAGGGATGTAGTCAGCAAAAAGAAGACAACAGAGGCTTTACCACTTGTCTAGGACATTTGACATATTTATGGAGAATAAAATTCAATTGTCTAAATTATTAGCCCTAGGGAAATTGTTTTGTAGTTCTCATTCACACTGTTACTCAAGATGCATTCTGTCCTTCAGAACAACCTGAAGCTCGTTCTACAGTGTGAATTCTTTGAAAACAAGATAATGGATTATTTTTAAATGATTCTTCAGGAAGACTGGATATATTTTAAACTTTTCCAGCATGGCTCACTGGCTCTACATCTTCCAGCTTAAAATAAAGTGGAATCACTGAATCAATAGTTACATGTAGAAGTATTTGGGTTAACAAAACAGCCTCATTATACACATTTCTACAACACTATATTTCCAGAAGAATCTGAGACCAAAACACAACTTTGGTCAAGGTATCAGTCTCTCCTGTCCCTGCAGTGTCCCTTGGATATCTCTTGGGAAAGTACTGTGCATACTCAAACCTCCTTCAGCGATGGGATCAGTGCTAAGGTGTTTAAGGTCCATGATTACACATCATTTCCTTAAAATGGCCTATTTTTGCTTTCTTGCTCTTGAATGAGGTAGTAAAATGAAACACCTTTTAAAAAAAATCAGAACTGAGTCGTTCATGTATGGCTGCAATTGTTACTCGTATTTCACTGGCATCTCAAGATCTCAGGCAAAAGTGGGACACTGGTCTCGGAGCATATATTAAGAGACATCACCTTCCCCAAAGACCTTTCAGTTAGACAAGACACACACATAGGAGGAACTATATGGTATCCTTTCCCAATATTGTAGAGAGAGCAATTTGTCTGAACACTGAGATTTTATGAAGTATGAGACAAACTTTCACAGGGTGATGAAGGAAGAACTTCAAAGATGCAACAATTTTTAATTTTATTCACCCATCTGTGTTCATGTCCGATATAAACTAGGGGCTGCAAAGAATCGCCTTCTGCCCGTGATTCTGCAAATGTAGTCACTTAGCTTACTCACATAGTGGAGGATATTTTTTGATAGGAAACAGTGTAATTGTTTTGCAAGCTGAACTGAGAAGCAAATATTCTAGCTGCAAAAAAATAACACAGCAACCCACTGATCACTGAGCAGAGGTCTTTAGCTGAGATGGTGCCTCCAAGTTTATCAAACGCTTCTGCCCATGAACCTGCATCAGTTGCTTTGACCACATTAATTTCAAGTCAGCTGCTTTTCATTTATGCCTCAGCTTCACCAAGACACAGTATCAGAGGTGGTCATGCCAGGGGATAGGCAGTATTGACATAGTCATGAAATTACAGCCCATTACATTTTGTGGTCTGTGCCCATGGTTTCAGCTAACTGTTGAACAAGATCAGCAACAGGCCTAGGATGCCTGTATTAGAGGAGCAATTTGGAAGAAAGGAAAGAATGAGGAATTTTTGCAGCAATTCTGAACAATCTCTGAGGAGAAACAAAGCCGTGGTCGTCACAGGCATCTAGGTTTGGCTAAAAAGACTCCTGTCTCCCATAGCCCATGTCACATGGGGTCTTGATCAATTTGTTCACTATCTGGAAAAGTTAGCCAGGGAGCACCTGGTGAACAGAAAATTTACCCAAGAATAGGATATTCTGAACAGGATCAGGACAGTGGGGTACAACCTGTACCCAGCAACCTGCCTCAACACTCCTTTCACCCTGCTGCAGGGATGATTCAACTACCTGAGTTTCAGGGGTCGAACTGCTGTATATTCAGAGAAAGCAGCATTGTTTTGGGTACCTACAATGCTGAGATGAGCACCCCAGTGGGTGGATAGCTAGGGGCTGGGCAAACAGCAAGGGCTACCGTATACTGCAACAGTTCCCATTTGTCATTCGAGGACCCCCAAACCACCATAACTTTTGCAAGGAGGCATCACTCTCCCATTTCAAATAAGATTTCCACATTTTTACTACTGCTTTTTGTTGGCCAGGAATTCATCATGTGTAATTGCCGTTCATCCCATACACTGCACAGTTGCGTGTATGCTGTGACTCAAAACTGCTTCTAGAAAAGCAGTTTTGTTTCAAGTCCAACTTCTGATTTCATGCAGTATCACTCACTAACTGAGCAAAGCTGGCAGAAGCCTGATTTATTGGAATGTAACAGCTAGGCCTCATTTTACTCACTTGCACTGACATGACGACCTGGAAGCATTCCCACCTCTCCCTACCATTCTTTTTCTGGTTTTTCTTCAGCTGCTTGAAACATGCAACATTTTTTCCCCTTCTGCCTCGCTATCCTTTCTACTCTCCAAACACACCTCTATTCTTCTCCCACTTAATTCATCCTTCATAATTACATATTCCCTTAAGACCCTTTCCTATTAGCCAGGTTTCTTAGTTACCCCTAATGGGCCATCCACTTACAGGTACCATCATTTGCCAACCTGATCACATTTCTCCACGTACTGCACTTTGAAGGGTAGTTTTCATTTTCTGTTAACTCTCCACAAGGTATCCTTTTTCTTAGGCTGTCCCCAGACTGCAAAGGTTCTCAGTGTCTTTACCACAGTCCATTGCAGCCAAGTTTTAAAATGACATCTCCCATAACTTCTAACTTGACGACAAGGTGTCCGACAACAGCATAGCAGTGAGGACGTCACCAGAAGACTGAAAGTTGACAGCCTTTTCCCAAGCCTTGCCAGAGATACACAGTTTGGGACAAGCCTCCTTGCTGCTTGCTCAGTTGGGCCTGTAATGGCTGCAGGGAGAGCATCTAAAGCTGGGAAAAACAGCCAGGCCTTCCAAAAGTAGAGAAAATGAACAAATTGACATTTTCAAAATCCTTTTATTTTTATGTTATTGCTAGCTTTTATTAAAAATATTGTTAAAATTCAACCTGTTTCCATGGAGAAGTTCAATTTCAACAAAACAGAATTTTCTGATGGAAAACATTTCATCATAAAAAACATTCAATCAGTTCTACTGACAAATTTCCACGTTCATTTCCTGACTAGAGCCAGGGACAACTATATGAATGTCTCCTGAGGAAAAGGAGTTCCTTAGTTGGAAAAAGGCAAGGTGTTTATTCTTCCTTGGAAGTATGAGCAAAGCAGCAGCTGATTAATAGTGAAAGCAGCATCAAGAGAAATGTATGCTAAGTTTCAGAACAGAATTAATTTCTATGGGTAAATATGTATAAATTCCTTACAGTAATAGAATGTGCTGCAAAATTCAACAGATTTCTCGCCGTAATGGTGTAAGTAATCAAGGAATATATTAAGGAAGAATAACAAGAGAGAGAGACTGAAAAATACCTTTCACATTTTCCTTTACTGACTACATGATGTTGCTACAGCAGTAGTCCATATATTAATTTCACCCTAAATTTTTAGACTAGTAGATACAAGGAAGCAATCCCCTCACTATCTGACTTCAGTAGGTCTTTAGCCATTTACAAGTTCTGGGGATTGTCCTAATCAGTTTAATGACAAGAAAGAGAGACGTACCAAGTATTTTAGTGGATGCCTCACAGAAAATATTTTAGTAATTTTCAGTGTGAAGCCTTTCAAACTTCTTGAAATAAGGGCTACATAGCCGGGGGGCAGGGGAGGTGGGAAGACGGAACCAAAATCAAAACTCAGAATGCTCCCCTGCCCCATCCTCACATGGACTGAGAAAGCTCAAAATTCATGGGAACTGAGCATGCAAAAATCAACCCTGAATGCCAGAACTGACCATACTCTGAATGAGGAGACTTCTTGGAAGACAATTTAAGATTTAATCCACTTAAAGTAGAATAGTCAATTGATAATCTGTTTGCCACTGAGTTCATTTATTCAACAGCAAAAAAAAATAATGCAACTATTACATTCATGAATGAAATACTGTATGCAAAGGATTAGCTCAAGCTTTTTGAGCTGGACTGTACTCTCTAAAAGCCACATAGCCTGCCTGAAAATACTAAGTAAAGAGAAAGTCTCACTGACATGCACTATTTATTGACATTTATATAGCGCCAGTACATAAGCAAATATTTTAACCTTTTTCTGCACCTCAGTATTCCAGTCTCTGTTAATGATATTAAGCAGTTCCTAAATTAAATGCTACTACACTATTTCCCAAAATAGTGAAAACAAAACAGAGCAAACCAAAATACAACAGCATTTCTTAAAAGATGTAATGATCAGCAAAAATGATGCATAAAGCCATTATTTTTTGCTGGGCTTTGTTGTGACAGTTACCATGGCTAACCCATTAACATATTTGCTGTACAAGTATGGTCATTCTATGGCCTTAATTAACTTTCAAGTGGAGAGTGCTGTGGCTTACCACTTATTAAATATCCACTACAATAAGTTACAGTTTTACCCTTCCAACCTCACTTAGCCAAGACACCTAGAAGAACCAGCTTTCTATCTGACTATAATTTTGTAATTGCTTTTTACTGAAATTATGTTGAAACTGGACCCCCTATGTAAATGTATTTTGCCTGGTTCATCTAAAATTGGCCACCCCTAATCAGATCTGGTTGATATTTGATTGAATAAGTGGAAAATTAAGTTTCTCTCTGATAATGCTGTGCTTTTCCCTCCTTTCATTATTTATAATGTAGTCATTTTTTTGTTGAAATTTGAAAGCATGCCCCCTAGAGAACAGCAGAAGACAGACACATCGGAAAGGCTGCTTTGAAAGCTAATCTACTTCTAGTACAACACACAAACAGTGTAGTTACACTAAGCAAAGCTAATTTCAGCAAGCACTTTATTCATGAAGAAGCAATGCTATTTGAAATTTAATCGAGTCAGAATTAGGTTTTGTGATTAGCTAGGCTGAGCTGTTAAGGTATAGTCATAATGATACCATTATTTCCACACACCCATGTGGCATGAGCATCATCAAGTAGCATAATTCTCTGTATGTTTAAACTTGTATACTGCCAGCTAAAAGCAACTGAATCCACCTCCATCAGGCATTCCACTGAGTATAAAATAGGACTTGAGTTGGAAAAAAAAAATACTTCTACAAAGGGAACACGTGAAAAGGCCACAGGAGTGCACAACTGAAAAATATATAAAAATGCAAATTTCTCTAAACTTCATCTTTGGATGGACTGAAGCATAAGTGAGAACTTCAACAAAGCTATAGAAAAAGATGACAGGTCTGAGTTTCAGAAATTTAAGACAGCAGTAGGATTAGACACTTTGGGTTGTCTTCGCATACATTTCTTATGGGAGTTAATTCCATTTGACATGCAAGACCAAAGCAAGATTACAGAGGCATAGCCCCATGGCGAGGTGTATGCTGTAGCTAAAAGCTGGGATTTGAATAATTGTGCAGGCTTACTCCAAGAATCAGGCGAGAACAGAATGAATGGATTATTACAAGGAACTTTGTACATTTTTAACTGCTGGACTTAATAAAATACCCTGTGTGTAAGACTGGTATTATAGTCCTCTGCACTCACTCTAGTTGAAGTTTGTGGTAGGATCTATCAAATATGAGAAAAAACAGAAGCTGTTAAAAAAGAATGTGTAATGAAGAATTGGGCAGGGCCATGCCCCACGCCATTTTCTGAGGGAAGCAAATTTAGAGAGCTTTAGTTCAAAATATTCAGGCCCCAAAAACTTAAAGGGAATTCATTTCCTGTATGAAAGAAGGTTGAAGGAACACAAGAGATTGGATCGGAAAAATGAGGGGACAAAAAAAAAAAAAAAGGTGAGTTTTTATTTCACTGTTTCAGCTTGTTAGCTAGGTCATTTATTACAGAGAAAGATTACTAATCCACACATCATTTTTTTTTAAATTGACCTCTTCCCTTTGTGTCTGTGGAAGCACTTGTCTGTAAAAGGAGGTAATAGCTGACTGCTCCTTAGAGTCAGTGCTGCTTAATTAACTGTCCAGTGAGAATTATTGAAATACTTATATAATTCTTATTTAGCACTCATTAAAGTGAGGGATACAAATGCTGGACAATGAGAAGTTCAGGAAGGCTTTGAAAAGAGGGAGTTAGTACTCTAATAGCAAAGAATTATGAAAGCCTGCCCATTAACAGTAACAGAGCAGACCTTTCATTTTAAAAATCAGTGACTCAGATCTAGACTTATTTGATATTTTTTAAAAAGCTCCTTCATCTAACCCCCTAGCCATAGACAATTCCTCCTGCCATTGCTAGCCAGACTGTGCAGCAGGTGCACGAAGGAGGTAAATGACGCTTCTGCACTGCCCTGTGACGGTGACACCATCACACAGCCCCGTGCACCCTCGGCTGGGTTCAGTACAGTTTTCACCCCTCCAGCCTGCTCGCAGCCCCCACGCACACAGAAAGCTTGTCAGCTGCTAAGAGCATACTGAGATAGGTAAGAGACAACCAGCGGCAATGATCTGTACTGAAACAGTATTAGCAAAGTACACTTACTTTCTTAATACAGGACTTGCCTTGCATAAAATATGTCTATGAATACCAGTACACTACATATAAAGAAAATCTCAGGTGATGATCATTTTGCCCTAAAAATAATCTCTATTTAATTTCAATGGGTGCATTGGAAGCCTGCCATAAAAGGTGATGAATATCCTGAATAACTTGGCAGCTTCTAAAATGGAGGTGAAGAGTCTGCTGGGTGCCAAGCAATGTCAAGATTCAACACCATCTATAACTTACTCTGTGACATGGATTATGGCAATAATAGACCATTGTACAGAAAATAACCTAAACTCATCAGTACTTTTTGCAAGACAAAAAGAACATGCATGTGCATCTTCCATGCACAATAAAATCTTTTTAGAAATAGCTGACTAAAAAGAACTAATTGGCCCAATTTCAGTGTGTCTCTTGTAGCAGAACTGGGCTTACAGAGGCCATATGCCTCAACAGTTTGTCCTCAGAAGATTTATCAACAATAGAGAACAGTGTTATCATCATCTTAGAGGCTTTGAAGGTTCATTCCTCCACAGAAGGTGTGCTCCATTCCTCTCTCTAATCTGTATATTGTCAAAAGTTCCTGAATCTACAAGAGTTCACTTAGACATGAAGTCCAGATATCCCTTCTATTCATATCATTGATGAAACACGAGGGAAAATAAATTGAATTATGCTAAATCTCCCAGGGAAACATAATTAAGCTGTAAAGCATTCCCTTGAAATCCTTGTATCACTCAGGCTGTGTCTCCTACTACATGATCAATAATAATAGTAATTAAAGACAATTATTTTTAAGGACTAGCATGAACTTTCAGCTTCTACTATGTTTTATACTATTAAAAGCTAAGAATTTGCTATCATATCTTCAAAATCCTTCCATAATTCCAACATGAGGTTTCTAAAGTACCACGGCTTGGATTTTTGCTTTCTTTTTTGGTGCCTATTGCTGTTCTAAAATCTGTATGTCTGTCTATAGTTCAGTATACATACATTGCAGAAACCACACTGAAGATAATACAAACTTTACAACCTTACCCTAAATACAGAAGCTGGCCAATTATGTGGATTATGCTGGTTAAAATTTCTCTTTAACTGGAATCCTAGGCATTAAATATTTCTATGTGACAGTTATACTAAAAGACCACCAACAACATATGCCTCCATCACCAAATCAAAACATGGCATGCACTTTCGGTTCTCCAAGCAGAAGATGAAATGAGAGTTTCTGGGAGAAAAATTCTGGCAGACATGGCTCAGAAAAATTTGGGATCAGGAGATAGTAGGAAGAAGAAATCTAATTTGATAATAAAAAGGAAATAGCGCCATCATTTTTCTGAAGGATTTTGCCATAGATGGAATTTGTGGACAAAATGCCTGGGACAAAGCTTGGCTGGTGAACAGTAACTCCTATCAAAGCAACAAAATTAAGTAGAAGACAACTGTTTTACTACCTACAGATAAATATAATTAGTGTGTGTACATATACCTATATTTTAGTAGATATATTTATGAATATGTATAAAAGACTATAAACGTATTGTGGTTTTAACAACATACCCTTACTTATGAAGGCTCATGCTAAAAATAAATAAATAATTTTTTAAAACTCCTTTATATCTTTGGCCAGAAAAATTAACTGGGATGAAATGGTGAAGATAATATAAAAAGCATGGCAGTTCTAAGTCTAAAATTCAATCCCAGGCACCATCCCAAAAAAGTGACCAAGACTTTCATCAAATGTCATAAGCTCTGTGCTGTGGATTTTTTTCAGAGAGAACTCTCACTAGGCAAAGAGCTTCCAGTTTCATGAATGATTGTCCTAAACTCACATATATGGAAGGGAGATGGACTTCTCCCATATGAAAACACATATTGTAAAGAAAATAAAAGGTTTCTGAAGAAAGGAGGCATTGAATTTGGAACACTAAATACTATTATGAAAGCCATAAATAGAGCAACAATAATTAGAAGGATACCTTGGTATTCTTGAAGCCACAACAATAAAGCAGTTTAGCAACATAACAGGATCCCAGATGTAAATAAGTTGGGTGTTTGCTTGTTCTTTTAATAACAAAAGCATTGAGAAGGTAAATTTCAGACCCTGCAGAAGGCGGCAAATAATTTCTCCCCAAAGGCAGAGGAAAGATTTCTCAAATGAGCTTCATCCTAAAAAAGATCAGAGTAAAATATACGAAGCAGGATGACATAATGGGCTGTTGCTTAAATGCAGCCATCGATAGTACCCTATTCTGAAAGCTAGGCTGTGGGTAATTGAATGTAAGACGAAGCAAAAATATAGAAAAGGCCAAGCTGAAGCTGAAGAATAAAAATGCAGTGTATGTAACAGCATTGAGAAGAGTACAGCTCTGTAGAACTGATTAATAAGAAGAGCAGTGAACAGTACAGAGTGGATTTGCAGAGATTAGAACGTTGCAGGCTTTGTCCAAAAGATTGTATAAAGTTCTTACTGGGTTTGAATTTAAATAGGGTAAAATTTATCTAACACTATTAATGTTTCCCTTTGACCTTTAAAAATATCTTCCCTCCACCCCAGAAAAGGAGTAAAGTAAAATATGTTTACACTCCACTACTTCATACCACCTGCGCATGTGAGCATGTGCATATGCACATATGCGCAGAGTCGATTATATTCCTTTGCACTATAGTAAGAAATAAAGAAAGCCTTACAAACAAACTGCTTTAACACTGGCAGTCAAATTCAAGAGAACATACACTTTGATAAACCCTTCAAGACACGTTCCTGCATTAACAAGTCCAAAAATTAGAAGTACAAGATTGCATAGTAGGAACTTGGTCATTTTTGTTTCAAAGCTCTCTCAAACACTTCACTGGAACATACATTGTAGCACGTGGCAGCACCACCTCAGAGAAGTTTAAATCAGTAGTAAGGTGTTGTTTTAAAGAGATGAAACATAAAAATGGATGGGGCAGTAAAACCAGGAATAACCAGAGAGAAAGCCACAAGGGCAATGGTGTTCCCAAAGGCAAAGCACATAATGACTAGCAAAAAGAAGACATTAAAATGTCTAAAACTATCCATGCAATTCCAACATATAAACATATTGTCAATAATAGAAATGCTATTTTTCAGTCCCTAACCTCTTGCCATTTTGGATGGGTTAGAATGGATTTTTAAGATGCAGTCATAGCTAGCTAGATTTTTCTTATCTAACTTTCCCTGTCTAAAAGACACAAATTAGAAACCCAGCTCTCTATACAGTCTGTGGAGGGGGCCAGGCATAGAACAAAGTGACTCACCCTGTACAGGTAACACAGAGCCAAGAGGATTAGTCTAGAATACAGTACGTGCCCACCATTAAGGGAGGTGAATCCCACCTCACACACTCATCCAGAAAGCTGGAGATTACCTAGCTGAGTCTTACCTTCAGCCAGCCTTAGCTGATGTTCCTCTAGAGATTTTGGATACCTCTGTGAATTCCCCTCTGGAGTCTGAGTAGAGTTCAGGATTTAGAAAAAACATATATAATCTGTTTAACAAGTGAAAAGATAAAAGAAGAAAAGACTAACTTTAAATGCAGCTTTTCCTGCCTCCATGCATGCTCACCAATGGCTTTTCCTATATACAAAGTTGACTGAAGGGAGGGGTGGGATTGAATAACAAATTGATGTGATACAATCACATCATTCACAATCACATAATGGACTATATCCCAATTTTCAAAAGGCATAAAGTATCCTCATTAATACGATAAGTACAGCAGTCAAATCAGTACTACGATTTTATCAGGGTTTTTGACTGTACATGAATTAGAATATAAAATGCATCCAGAATTTTTAATGGGAAGGCTTTAACATTCTGTGAATGTATTTCTTACTGTCATTTACATTGCATTAAAGTGAAATTCCACATAAAAGCATAAAGAGAATACTCTATGTCCTAAATTATAGTTTTTCATAGTTGTCGTGTCCACATACTGTGAATCTTATTCACAAGCTGTAATATTATCTTAAATCTGAAAAGGGTAAGGTATTTCTCTGTTTGTTTGGTGTGGCTGGCAAGTGGAGTTGTTGCACAATAAGGTCAGATGGTCAGGATGAAGCCTAGGGAGATCTTTTAGGGATGCAGTTGTATTCACTGCCTGTTCTACAACAGGTTGCTAAACCCAGACTTCCAGTTCTCATTCTCAGCAGGGTGCTAAAATTGTTGCCATGTTCAGAGAGATGTTATCATCTTCTTTCAGCTCCGTTCATTTTTCCACCTTGCTTTCAGAACGTTAGTTTAAAATAAAGTTTGCCAACAAGTATTAGTCTTTAATTCCAAAGGGATGCACTTAGTCTTTAAGAAATAAGTATATACTATTTCTGTATGCATCTATTTGACGTGAAATTTTACCATAAAAACTAGCAATATCAGTTTTTACAATCTAACCTATTTTATCAGATCCAGTAGTTTCATGCTTCCTCAGATCTGATTAATCTGGAATTAATCTCAAAGACAAAGAGCCTATAAACTCAGATTTGTTCTATACTTATCAAAACACCTGGCACAGACTGAGTGATGTTTCTGACCAACATATTATAGCTGGTCTAAATTCTTCTCAACTCTAAATGCTGTCAATTAAAACATTGGGGTTTTTTCCCAGCGCAAGTAGAAATGCTGGACAGTAATGTAAGTCCTGGAATGTCAGAGAATGTAACAGGCCAACGTACCATCCACACAACAACACCCTGCCTTCTTCTGGCTGCAGCTTTTCAAACAGATGCAGGTTAGCTCCTTCTAGAGGAACAGCAGGTACAAGCTTTTCAGTAGCATGCTACGTCCTTCCTTAGACACTGAATACACAGGAAGCCCAGAAGCTCTTAGTGGTACTCGGACATTCAAACTCGGAGTCCTTTCCCTGATGAAAAGGTGTCTTGCAACTACAGCATCTACACATCCTTATCATAATCTGTTATTTGTATTGCACCCCAGCAAAAACATACAGTTACTGCTGCCTCTCTCCATTCAGCTGCCTTGGAGTGCATGCAGCACCTCTGTTAGTGACCCCCCCCAACCTGGGCTCACTGTCCTTTCTCAGTCTGCAGTCATTTGGTTTTCTATTTCGTCTATGTTATTTAATTTTTTATTTATTTGTTTGTAATATTCTGATGTTGACGAAGGCATTGCCTTTGTGGGATCAACTGTGGGATTCCAGGGCATAGCAAGTAACTGCTGGAGTTTAAACGGTGACAGATCACATGCTCTTCTTTTTTGTTCTTTCCTAGTTTTCCAAATATTTGATCTTAATTTTCTGTTTCTGCTGTGTCCCGCGCTCATTCAACCCCCCAATCTCAATAACTTCCTATTGGATCTACTGGCATCTGCAAGGACTGTTTTCAATATATGTAGCATCCAAACACTTTGAGGGGTGGAAAGATATTCAGTATCTAAAGACCTAGGGGAGAAAGAACAGGAAATTTTACTGGATTCATGACAGAAGCAGCTACAGCTTTAGCTGCATCTCTTGCCTGTGAATTTACAGATACTTTCAGGTGAGAGTAGCAAATATCGGCATTGCTATATTCAGGTTCTAGTAACCATTTATCCATGTCAGGGCAGGAATGTTACTTCTTGAATGAACCACACAGACTGTTGCATATAATCAGTGCTGGTTTTAGTACTGCATAAATCGCTAAAAGACTGAGGGCTTTTATTTAGTCAACGTGAAATAAAGAGTTTGTAGGAAGTGGTACCTCCTACAACTGTCTTTTTGCACAGCAAACAATCTGCTACTTAGTTGCAGAAAAGGAGATAGAGAAGTGAGAATGGTACTTCTGACTGAATTTGCCAGGAACAGGTTATGAAGAAAGAAAACTTCCCCCCTCCTTTCGTCTTTATCCTCGAGATGCACAACCACATGTATCTAAGTCACTGCAACTCTGTATGTCAAATACTCATCATTTCAGTTACTTTATTTACTGTGCCATATTGTGCAGTTTTCATAAGGAAGAAGTCAAAGTCCTCCTAGCATGCATTTTCCAATATCGGGAATGAGGACTTCAAAGAATCTGCCATTAGCTAAGCAGCTGCAAAGGAAAGCAAATCTTGCCCATCACAGGTTTCTTAACCTGCCTTCCAGGCAGAATACCTGTTTAAAGGTCTGTGAGAAAGGACCCCTTTGAAACATTGCACTGGGAATTGTCCTTGCCAAAGGAGATGCTTGTGCACTAACATTTGTGCAGGATGATCTGGTATACCTGGAACGTAACTAGCATCCAAACAGTTAGCACAGGGTACCTCAAACAGCAAGCTGGAGTGACCGGGGACATAGGCATGCCACTCATAGTGAGAGGGAAAGAGGCATATGCCCTTACGCAGAGTACAGCAGCTTGCTGTGAACCACGGCACTTGCTCTGTGCCAGCTGCGTGTGTCAAGTCTCCTGATCACACAGGTCCTCTCCGCCTCCTACCCCTGAAGCACATATGATTTTTAAGAAAAGGACAATTCTACCCATCCCACGCGCAAACTCTGAGAGATCACTTTCCCAACATTTACTACCAACTGACTGCACATAACAATCAGAAGCCTCTCACGCATAACAGCCCAACCAGTGTGTTGTTTTCATAAAGATCCTTGTAACACCCTGTGTTACTTTGCTGCTCCAAGTCTTTCTCCTCCTTGTTAAAACCACATTGAAATGACATTTCTTTTCCCCCACTTTTTTTTTCTCCTTTTTTTTTAAATTTATTTTTCCCCAGACCTCTACTTTCTATCCCTCCTGATTCCCGACATTACAGAATGAGAAAATATTTAGAGTAACTTGGGGCAGGTATTTTCAAAATTATTTCTATAGGTGTTTTCTGTCAATCTTGTAGTTAAAATCAAAAAGTAATGGGGCTGATGAACAACTAAAAAAATAGTCCTGAGTAGGGCATGGTATTACTGAGCATTGCACAGATGATAGATTACCCAGTGAGCTTTAATCTTGTTACATCCAGAAATTAAGAATATTCAGGTTCTTGGATTGTGAAAAATCCAACCAAAATCCAGTGTATTTCCATAGGCGATACCTCTATCTAATTAATTAACTGAATATTAATCCAACAGGTGCCACTTTTTCCAAATCAGAAAGGAATCAGTGCATTACTGTGGTGTTAAGTGGTGAGGTATCAGTTTGCAGTATCATCTTTTAGGTGAGATATGAAACAGAGGTCTGATCTATAATCATATTCATAGATTGTAGGGTATATTTTAATAAGTGTTAAGGCTGGCAGGCTGTACTGGATTTAATGTTGACTAACTCAGTTTCAACTCTAAAATCTCCTTTGCAATTTCCCTTGAACACAGAAGTCATACTCACATCCTGCTCTAAAAATGTTGTCATGTCTCACTTTATGAAGAATACTGACGTGCTGAAAATGCTGCATTTCTCTCCCAGTGAGTTTCATCCCACATACAGGGGCATATGGGACAGGACCATTTTCAAACCTGACCTTCTAAGGTAAGCGGCGAGACACACACGTTTGAACCTAAGTTTGAAAATTACGTTTGTGCTACTAAAAGGTTATTTTACAGTTCTTTAGTGAGAAAGATGATATATAAATATGGAACATTTCATCAGACAAAGCTATAGTAGCAGAATTTTCTAATTTTAAATACAGTTTTTTCTGTCTTTCAGCATCTTTCAGTTCTTCCTATGACTGCCTTTGACTCTAATGAGATATAACAAATCAAATAAACATGAAGAAAAAAGAAAGAATTACAAACAAATGGGTAACAATCATTTTTACATGTACAAAATGTACAATAAGTTGATGAGTTAGTCTGTTTCTATCAGAAATTCAGCGTGTACATACAATAAATCTGATCAGCTGTTTGCATGTAAAAGATATGTAAGTCTTGTCTTTACTTGAAGTTTTCTGATTAGGATTTTCAGTATTATTTCTGATGTTTTTCCAGATTGACATCCATGGTCTACTTTGATAATGAATACCCCAAGAGAGCACAGAGACAAGACTGGGTCTCAGAAGCTAGGAGCATTTCAATCAAAGATGGTTTGTTAATAATAAAGTAAGAAAAAAAGCCATTTGCTTCTTTTGCAGTGACTGCAGCGCTGACCCTCTCTTGGTCCTGCTAGGCCTGTCTGAGCAACAGCAGAGTTCAGTGGTAATTAAAGCAACAGTGTTGTGAAAAAAGTGTGAATTACTTTTAAAAGACTTGGATGTTGCTACCGACTGACAAAGCACAGCAGGAGAACTCTGCTGGATATTAAAGAGCTATGGTAGTCACTGTATTGTAAGGTGGCTTTTCAGCACAATGCAAAATTGTGACTTTTCACAAGTTTATACCTCAGGAACCATTTGAGTTATCGGCTTAAAATTTAGTATGTTTTATAAGGCACATAGCAGACACCATAAATGTGTCATACTTGGTAAAAACTGGTCCTGTTTAAATTATGTAGACCCTAAATTCAATTTTTACCCTTCAATTATGACTTCACTGGGTAATTATTGCAATATTACAACCCAGACTGTTGTGCAAAATTACAGAAAGGGCTACATATTCAGACATCTCTCAGCAAATTATTGCAGTGTCAAATAGCCTGAATTTCCATTTTTGACAGTTTTAAAACTAAAAAGCATAGCACCTCACATTTTTGGCATTGCACAGAGAATATATACCAGGTATTATACAGCAGCCCTGTACTGTACTGTATAAATATCCTTTTAAGACAACATGCTTCTGTGAGGCAACACAAAGGACCAGTTCTGACCAATGCTTCACTATCTCAATGCTTTTTCTGTAGTTGTCAGAAAAAATGCATGTTACAGCAGTTTATATGTTTTTGTTAGCATGCAGTGAGAACAGGGGACAGACCCTGAAGTTGGTTTTGTGCAAATATAGATGCAGTAAAGACAGCATATGTAAATACAGTTATTCCCATTATTCTGAGAAAATAAAGGTTAGAATTCAGCCTGATAATTCACAGAATAAAGGGAGAGAATCTTCAACACAATGTGATGGTGTTGTCCTTCAGGGTGTGATATGATTTGATTCAATAGTCAGTACAGTGGTTTTTGAATTAGTTTTCAGTACAGTGTGAGGAATTTATATAACCAGGGATATAAAATTTGTATTTTAAGATTTACTTAAGAGCTTGAAACAGCAACTAAGGATTTTCTAAGTATTCATTCAGGTCCTATTTTGAACAAAATCTTGGATGTACTCTGAGCAGTCTGGCTAATTTGCAATTTACACAAAAATCACAAAGAAGAGGGGTATTTACTTGCATGAACTTTCCAAGTGAAGCTTAGCACTTTTTGTCCCAGCAGATGAACACAAAAGACCCAGGGAATTATGAAAATCTATTTATAAGCCTAGGACCACAGACCTGTGAAGAAATGTAGTCCAATATCTGGTGTTATCCCTGGGGTAAATGAAGTCTCACTACCCAAGAAAAATTTTTCTTTCCCAAACTTTTGGAAGACAGTTGGTGTGTGCTGTTCACTATTCTAGACAATAAGGCAGAGCCTGGGTAGCCCATGGGGAAAATGCTACACATAGATTCAGTTTTGCAGTCCTGGGGTTACCCCAAGACAAATCACTGTACACTATTTGGCAGCAGTTTGACAGAAACAGTATGAATACTCTTTCTGTTAGGTACAGCGGTTCCATAAACTGTGTTCATGGATTCTTGTAGTGCAGTGAATCACTCTGCTGTATAAATTTAATATTAGAAGAAGCATTTTCCTAAAGTTTTGTTACATTAAAATAAATCCACAGATTTCAGAGCCCCCACAGCTGAGGGTGTGGTGTGTGACTCTGCTACACACAACTGTCACAGAATAAAGGAATCAAGAAAAAGCAGAAAATGAAGTTGGAAGAGGGGAGACACAAAAAAATAAATAATCTCAAACAATTTGAGACTCCTCTAGTATATGTTCAAATGACGGGTACTCTTTACTGCAGTCAGACAATGAACAGCATAAAAGTATTTCTTAATATTATTCTACCTCATTTTCTTTCCTGTATTTCTAGATAGGCAACATGCACCCTTTGTTCAATCCTTTCTACATCTCTCAATGCTTAGGCAGTTTTAAGACCTGATGCGGGTCTTTTGTGCTAGGAAAAATAAGAAAAGCTTGCTAGAATTCAGAAATACAGTTCAAAACAATAAACCTCCACCTAAAAACTCAAATGCCCTGTTATCTCTCTCAGATATATACACAACTGTACACAAAAATAATCAATCACCAGCATCAGTACTGTAAACACAGTATCAAAACAAGTGTCCATGAAACTAATCCCTTTAACCACCACTGACTCCTAGGCTGCCCTGTTCTTATCCACAAAGAATTCTGTCCTTGAAATGAAAACTTTGAACAATGGGTTTTGACTAATTCACACTTAACAAAGCTTTGGTGTCTGTAAAAATGAAACCAAATATGAAAAAAAACCCTCACTCCCCCCAGCATATCATCTTTTCTTCTGCTTTTCATTCAAGGAAAGCTTGATTTTTGCAATGAATCAGTAAAAGATTTGATGATGTGCTTAACATTAAGCATATGTAGTTGCTCATTTGCTTAAGTGCTTTGCTGGATGAAGGTCAGAGTGCTTCGAGCCTTAAAGGATGAAACCTAAATTTTGCCTCCTGCCCTTTTCCCACCCTGAACACAACTAAACTAATAGAAAAATTGATTAATTCAGTGCAAAGCTTAGTGCTCAGTTTAGGACATGGGATACTGAGTAAGTCAAACCTCTTTCTTTACCATAACGGGATGAAAGCCACAGAACCTGTATCTGGAATTAACATAAAAAGACATGACTGCTTGCTTTCTCCTGTGACAGATGGGTAGTCTCAAAATTACAGGTTGGAGCCATCATTCCTTGGTCATTAATTTAAGAAGGGTGCATCGCATTATTAACTAAGAGCTGACGTGCCTGTTTATTCCCAGCCACAGTCACATGGCAGGGATTAGGGTATCAAGAGGTTAAAATCTTTGTCCCATCAAAGAAATCTTTATGTGTTTACTTCAACTGCTGATTTTAATTTTGAGGGAAGTTGCTTGTGCTTAGTACCTGACAGAAAAGGCCCGTGGAGGAAAGGTTCCTTGAGCGAGACTTTGTGTGAGTGAGAACTGCTCACCACCACGAAAAGTCATGTAACCAGCCACTTAACTTGAAAGCCCAGTACACTCTACAGAACAAAACCAGTGAGCAATGTGTCCAATTAGTAACAAAGACTCTGTTGCTTTTTGATCACATTTTATATCCTTCTCTCGCTATGCGAACAGAAATGCAACAGATACAAACGCATGTGACATGTCAGTCTTCAACTCTCTTTGTCAAATGGAAACAATTACAACACAATTAAATGACAGTCCCATGCTAAATACATTGAAATGAAAACAGGCTTTTACAGCATCATTCCAGTCACATTCCCTAGCAGTTGGTTATCACTTAGCAGTACTGCTCGGCTGAACTGTTATTCTTTGCTTGCTTTTTGATCAATTTTACAGTTAACCTGAACTTCTCTGATCAGTCAGATCTTTAGATATTCACAAGCTCAACCTTAGGAAAAGCCAGAAACTTTAATTTAATTATTATCCAGTGGGGCAACCTGAAAGTGTGCACGTAAAAGCCAGTATTGATACTATTGTCAATTGTTTTCTTCAGTGGTGAGAACAGTATTTATACTGTGTGACCTTTACAGAATAGAGAAGTAGTAGAAATAACTTTGACTGCTGTTTATATGAGGACATATAGATTCTGAGATGTTACCAGGCAGTTCATATACCTACTTAAAGAACTTTCTCTACATGTAACAATTTTGATTTCTTCTCAAGCAGGAAAAAAATTTTCTTTTTTTTTTTTTTCCTTTTTCAGAAAGAGTTTATGATAGCATCTCCTTGTCTCTGAGCACTATAATTCTCTGATGCTAAAAATGTGAAGTCCCTACATATAAAGAGCTCTGGCAGAGGTTAACTGTGAACTCAAACAATGACACGCTTAGATTCAAAGCACAGTATTGAAACCTGTTTCTGTGCAAGTAGATGACCCATGCAAATGAAAAATTTGTTTTCTGAGAAGCAGGTGGAAATGGGCACTTCCTAACATTGAAATCAACTAGAAAAATCAGGCAGAAAAAGCTTTCCAAGTCAAAATTAGTCTACCTTATAATTCCTTTCAAGGGCTGAGGTGTATAGAACCAATCCTGCCAAGTTCTGAATACCTCGAGTGGTACTAACCATCCCACATTACTTTTAAGTTCAGTATTGCCTTTCCCAACCTGTCAGCATCAGCCCCACAATCAGAAGAAGAAGGAGGGGAGGCAGGAAAGATGAAAAAAGAGAGAATGAGAAAGTACAATCAATGCCTTTTGGGTATAATCTTCATGGCCTGAGCAAACATGCCTGCTCGAGAAGTCTGAGAGCCTGCAGCTGTTCACTGACTCCGATTTCCCTTACCATAGGTAGTACTAAATAATACAAGGACAAATGGCCATGTGAGAATACAAGACCTAATTTTTTTTTTCCCTCCTCAAATCAGCTAATAAACCATAAGATTTAAGTATGATCACATGACTGAGAAAGCAATTTGTTAAAATGACACAACAGGTTAGGAATGCATTACCACTAAAATCTTTCGCCTGCTCAACAATGTATACAGAAGTGTGTTCCTATTATACAATTTTTAAATAGATACAGATAGAACATAGGGGTTCTGGGTGACATTCCATCACCACTAGTTTGCCTTTTAATTAGTATGTAATGAACACACTTATCACCAACACTGCATCTTTTATCATGTTAAACTGTTGAGACTTTCTGCTGTAACTATCGAAGACACAAAATAGATGTAGTAAACTGATCACTCAGCAAAGTAACCTATGTAAAACCTGTAACCGTTTTACTTACAATATTCCCTTGTAGTGGAAATATTAATGACTTCTCAGTCACTTGGGGGACTAACAAAAAAACCAAACCAACAGAACAGAACAACAACTGGAAAATTGAAAATAAACAAATGGATGTCTCCGTATCAGATAATTAATAATTATCTTTTTTCTAATATGTGCTTTGTCTCAACATTGGCTTCATGAGCTAACAATCAAATGCACTCCTACTAGATTTCACAGAAAACCTCCAGTTTTCCCCAAGAAAAGGGAGATCATGCCTTTCTATTATGTTACTGGTAAAATAGTTCATTCTCACCATACCAGTTGCAAAATGTTACACTACAAAAAGTACATTTGATTTTAAAAACTGTCTATGGATTTTTATAAAACGAAGGTGCTTGTACCTTCACTCAAGTGTACAAGCACTTAAGTAAATTACAGTCTTCTGGTGTTCATAAATTGCAAGATGTGCACCAGATATGGGTGAGTTTAAAAGATCATATGCAACTCCTTTTTATCATCATGTGTGTCATCCTAACAAGATAATTTTAACAATTAGATGCTGTTATAAATTAACACCTAGCATAGTTCTGTTTCCAACCTGGATTTAAAGTGGGATTAAGGGAGAATGGGGCCTTCTGCTTTCTGGACCTCACCTTTCTGACAGCAAATAAAAGCAACGGACTATTCACAGACAAGCGAGGAGACGGAACACACAGAGGCAGCATAATGCGAGTTTATGTCAGAGGCAGCGTGCCTGCGACTACAAGTGAACAGCAAAATCCCTGGTGATCCGCAATCGTATGAGTGGTATAATTTCCTGTTGAGACACTGCTGTTGGTCTCACCACTTGGTTGCCTCAGCTAATCACCTCATTTGCCTGCTTCGGCCATTTGGTGAGATAAAGAATGAGGCACAAAGGGGTGGCAAAGTATGGTGGCACCTGGGGAATGAAAATTAAATGAAGATATGTGAGGTTAAATTAACAAAGGTAAATGTATGGTATTGTCTGCACCATTTTTTTGCCTATGTAGGCTCCATATATGAAGAGGAACGGCCCCAGCGCAATGTAATGGCTCTGACAGACTATCCCTGTGCAATTATATGCGCAAAGTCATGCTTTTCCCCAGCAGTAACACAAAACCTTTAGTACTGGCATGTCTCAGAAAATGAGTCCTAAGAAACATCAGTGGTAGAAACTTCTGTGTGCAGATATGCACATAAGCTACAAACACGTAGACTAGGAGAATGGAGATGATGGCACACACAAAAATGAATATTAAACACAATCTATTAGGATAGTCATCAAATTATGATGCAAAATGAAGACTACTCCTCTACCACTTCAGACAGACAGTTCATTTACTCAGAGAGATTCTTAGCATTAAAAGAAAAGCAGAGAATAGCATTCTCGCAGTAAGTCCCCTCCTGATGGGCACAAGCAAGCGTGATTCTATGGCAGAGCAGGGACTTTACCCCGAACTCCTGAAATACTTTCTATGGGCCAACGGGGCTGCTCAAACTTCAGGGCAAGGCATATTACAGGCTAGCACCGAGCAGCACAAGTGTTCAGTGTGAACTGTGCCTTTAAAGTGGTTCTTTTGTCCTGTCTGCAAGATGAATGTAGTTTGCTGAAACTGAGTTTCTTCAGCCCAGTTTGTACAGGTATGGTGGCTGGCAATATCTGCAGCCAAGTTTTGTAAGGTACAGCTCTTGAAGGTACCTCATATACTAGTGTAAGTGGTAAGTAAAATAAGAAGAAAATGATGACATTCTTCAAGAAACAGCTTTAGGTCCTTGAAAATGATTATTTCGGTTTGCCTGCAACTGTAAAAATGAGTTTCAGGTAATAGCTTTTCTTTTATATAGTAAATGATAAATGAGCATTTAAACATTGACTCATCCACCAACGAAGATATAAAGAACATAAAAACTCACTGTGCTAACAGGGAGTTTGAGGACTAAAGTCACCTGATTTTTCAACCTGGTGATTACACCATAAGGATGTTCATTTGTCTTTACTTCCACTCCAATGTTCCAAAAAGTATATATATTTCCACCAAAGACAATCAACCCTTTTAGCTCCTGCCATTTATATTTCTGAACTAACCCCCACAAGAGTCTTGTGTTCGAAGTTCATGGGTCTTTTATGACCATAAAGACTATAACTGGAATATTCCGACCTCAGGATATCTAGAGAAAGAAAAAATACTAAAAGTGCTCCCCCTCACTCAATATAAGATTAAATACCCTAAGAAAAAATTCTGTGGGGAAAAAAAAAAGTGTTATCTACTTCGATTACCAACAGCAATTCACACAATCAGCTCTCTTTTAGTGACAGGAATGAGAAGTAAAATCGTTATGTTGAGCCCAAGATTTTCAAATTGGGGGGGGGGGAGGGGGGGGGAGGGCTCTAAGCCAAAATAATAGAGTATGGGGAGGGAATTTTATGATTATTAACATGGAAGTTTTGATTTTTCCTAGAAAATACCTTTCAAAAGCTTTATAATATATACTGATATGAGAGAACTCCAGCAGCACAAACAGAAGTTCACTTCATAATAAGTATTATTTAACAGACCAGCTGCATTTTAAGATTTCAAGAGACAATCTGTGTTCATGGTGAGTCAGAGGTATAATTTCTTGTCAAGGTTTTATTTCAGTTGTCTCCTGAATTATGAAAGAAAACCATAGGAAGTAAGCCATTAAGATTTTCGTGTGCTCCATGCAAGGAAATCTTATATTAGGTTTTTGGAGGCTTTGGGCTGGGTTTGTTTTGAATCAAGAAGAAAATTACTCAGTGCAGCCTGCATTTTACATTTTCTATTTTGAAGTATGAAATGTGTTTCTTAGCTTTCCCACTAACTTACCATAGATATGCTTGCCCTAAGTATATGCAGCTCTTTAAAAACAAGTCAAGATCTTAGCTAATTTTAGCAAATATATATTTTCAAGTAAAAGCCACCTTGTATATTTTGTTCATCAAGCTCTTTGTCTATTTTCTCCAATAAAATGGATTCCTCCTACTCAAGTACTTGGCAGACAGACAATATTGCTATACGTTTTGGAAGTGCCCTGCACATGGCGAACCCTATCACAGTGAAAACAACCACACAAATTAAATTATGCAGATATTTAAAAGTATAAATTAATTTAGAAAAATGCTCATGGACCTGTTCTGGTCCATGGACTGGAAACTTTCAAAAGAATCAAGTCAATGAGGAATTTAGAAAGCCAGTTAATTTGGTTCAGGGATGTGATTTTTTCGCCTCTTTATTGACTGAAGGGTAAAGAATATTGAGCTCATGAATTTGGTGAGACTTGCTTTCTAGCATTCAAAACCTTTGGAAAACAGTTGGCTGCAACTCTGTGTGAAAGCTACAACATCCTATAAGTGCTTTCCTGTGATCTGAATACTGAAATAAAAGTAGACCAGGATAGAAGTAGTATGCTGGAGAGCATGTAAATTAACCAGTGTCTTCAATCACTGGCATTCCAGCAGTGCAACAGTAATTCCTTGATCGGAGTAAAAGTATAAACAAAGGACAGAGTCAGCATGAAAAGGGGCAAAAACACAGTTCAAAGTGGAACATGCACTGTAACGTCTACATGTAAACCTTGTCATTGCAGTACAACAAATGAGGCATGTTTGACGGTAATGCAATAGTTCCAGCTTAGTTTCTCAAACACTTTCTATTGCAGGATGCTGCACTCAGAATGCTTTTGACTTCACCAGACTTTAATAATTTGCACCAAAATATCCTCAAAATCAATTGTTTGCTAAAGTTTAAGCGAAAATAGTAGGGTTGTTTCTCAAATTATGTTAAAATGTTGACATTACAAACAAAATCAAAAAACTCTCCAAACCCCACCAGCGTTTCACTAAGAAAATATGCTTTCATGCTTTGAAACATTGACAAATTTTGGCAGGGAAGTCATTGTGAGATCAGAATTTTGTCTTTTGTTGTCTCTAAAGGGAAAAAAAAAAAAAAGGCTCCCTCTATTCAGTGAAGCCATAGACTTGGCATCAAAAAATTTCCCTGAAGATTCAGCCTGCTTTGACGACATTCCAGTCTAGGGCTGCCAGGGCAGTGCAAAATGGCAGTTGGCTATCAGGCTCTTCTCCCTTCGTGCCCAGGTTCAAGGACTGAGTGCAGCAGGGAGCCCTTCTGCTCCCCCTCCTGGCTCTCAACACCCCCAGCGTATTTTGCTGTCCAGAAAGGTCTCTGTGCAGCCATCACTGCACTGAGCACTCCCCAGAAGAGCTACATTAAAGCGAGAGCTTGGCCTGAATCATAGGGATCCATGCCATTCCTTCTAGCTGCATCCCTGCCTCATTCGCTATGAAAGTGTGAATCAAAAGTAAACTGTCACATGTGGCTGTGGGCACAGGGATCCCCACCTCTACTGAAAGACAGTTGAAAGTGTCCAGTGAATAACTCTGAGGTTTCAGCAACCTTAATTGTGGCATTTCTTGCCTTCAGAGTGCTTAACTTTGTAACCTTAGCATTCTTCCAACACAGGTTTTACATGTAATATCCTACTTGCATTTGGAAATGAACATCCACCATCCCACCAGGTTTCCAGCCCTAGTCACTCCCATTTTAAAGGATACACCCTAAGGACTGACATACATAATTCAGGTTTTGGATCACAGTAACCCCTCTGAAACCTCCTGTCTTGGCTGTCAAAGAAATTGACCTTTCTCAGTTTAAAGGTGCTTTCTCATAGGAATCCTCTCAAAACGTAAAGGTTTTTAACATCCATCCAAGAAAAACAATATCTGAAAGTCTTTTGGACTCCACTTTTGGGCTTCTGAATATATTAATTTGTCATTAGTAATGTTGGGGCTGCCTAAATTCTTCAATCACTTGTCCAAAGGATAAATGTATATATATAAAATATCTTCTACACAGGAATTCAATAAAATACGTACATTTGATAAACAATTCAATAAATAATAGTCTTCAAGAATTCCTTGAAATGTAGCCCTGCATTTCAAGCCCTTTATGTGAGACAGCTTCCACACACAGTCTCCTTTTACAGCTTACATATACAATCTGAGTCACCAGACCATTTAACTAAGGTTGAATGTTCTATGTAATTATACGTTATACCCCGATTTCCAAGATGCTGAGCTTTGGAAACTTTTGCTGACTTTGAAAATAAGACCTAACTGTACAAATAAATGGCACGTAAGTCACTCACTACATCCTTTCCATAGCACAATTGCTACATGGTTAGATTATACTTTCTCTCCCCACATCTGCACTCATTTTTGCTGTTCCTGAATTTCCATTTTGTGAGAGAGGATAATCTCACTCAAACTCAAATGAATTTCAGTGACCAGAGGGACCGAGAGGCCCAGGTTATCCCATATAGTGCCCAAGTATGGAATCAAGTCAGAGAAGGCTATGGGGAGACCTGATTGCAGCCTTTCAGTACTTAAAAGGGTACTATAGGAAAGATGGGGAAAACCTTTTTAGTAGGGCCAGCTGTGACAGGACAAGGGGTAATGGTTTTAAACTGAAGCAGGGTAGGTTTGGACTAGATATAAGGAAGAAATTCTTTACAATGAGGGTAGTGAAACACTGGAACGGGTTGCCCAGAGAGGTAGTGGAGGCCCCATCCCTGGGAACATTCAAGGCCAGGTTGGACGGGGCTCTGAGCAACCTGATCTAGTTAGTGGTGTCCCTGCTCACTGCAGGGGGGTTGGACTAGATGACCTCTAGGGGTCCCTTCCAACCCAAAACATTCTATGATTCTATGATATATAATCACCAGAAAACGGGTCCTTGTGAGAGTGACTATTCCCATGTAAAGCCTGAACTGCCTTTTGCCAGTTCCTCTGGACTGAGGAGAGAGCTGACCCCAAGTATATTCTTACCTCAGGCATTACTGAGGTACCTGAACTTACAGAAGAAAATCCCACACTTTGTCAGTGAGGACACGGGGGGTTTGCTGAGCAAGCAGCCTGCAGAAACGATAAAATATATGGGGAAATCCTGCAGGTGTTGAGTAGTCCACAGAGACAAAAGTCCACAGAACAAAAAGTTCCTCTGCACAAGCCTCTCTGTTCCTGCACAGCACTGACAGCATATCCTTTTTGTCACCTCCTCCCTTTTACTGCATCACACAGTGATGAAATTACACAATAGTTAATGCTGGCTGCCTTAAATCCCCTGGCTGTTCCTCAGGACTATATTGCAACTACTAGGCATAACTACAGTCTTTAGAAGACAGCCACCAGGTCCCTCAAGTCAACTGGAGGCCTTGCAGCTCTGCCAGCTCAGATGGCCACCAGTGTTCATTAGCTCAGGATGAACATCCCGCATCTACCTTGCTTGTAGTCACAGAGCAAGCAGAAAGAATATGTTCTACTCAGAGCCCAGATCACAAACAAGATAATGTGGGTATTTCTATTCCCTCCTTTCACATTCCACTGCTTAAAAATAGTCATGATCTTGTAAGAAGGCATCTCAAAGTCATTGAGAGAAGAAAAACATAACAACTTCCTGCAGGCACTTCTTCCGATCTAATTAAAAGCTACAAAAAAATATTAATAATAATAAAACATCAATAATGATTATAAATAAATAAATGCAAGTCAGACTATGCCTAAACCACCTCAATTTTACAAAACTTCACGTGATTTTGGCTTGGGGAAGCATGGGGAGAGAAAGTGCGTCCATAGCAAGGAGGCTGGAGATACACTGCACACATATCTTGGAATACAGCATGCCTGCTGGACTTCAGCCTTCCCTCTCTAGGCATACAGAGCAACTTCCAAATGATCACACAAATTCAATTTTAAGCAACTAAAAAGACTGCATTTTAAAGATTTCCTCTCTATCTCAATAAGTGACTTCCTACCAAAGTTGCAAATTCGGAGAGATTTTAACATATCTTATAATTGGTTTTCATTTTGCCATTTGGAAGGGTTTTTTTTAAATACCAACCAAACAAAAAGAACCCCACAACCAAAAAAAACAACAGATAAATAGGACATCATCACACAATATAGCAAAAGTTGTTTAGAGGTGTTGTTCTTGTCTCCTCACCCCCCGCCCCCCCCAATCAGATAATTGTATGTAACTAGTCACCATTACTTCAAACAAATTACGCTCTGTTGAAGCATGAAGAGGTTTTCTGGCACTCCTTTGAGCTCAACTGATTTAATTTTCACTTAACAGATATCTGTAGGTGTAACTTGTTTAATAGCATTATGGTTTAGCTGTACCCATACTGCTCCTCAGCAAACCCTTCTTTCTCATGTCACTTTTCAAATATATTTGTAACTATTATCTTGGAAATTCTCAGGTTCACTAAACAAGTACAGTCTCTGAACATAGGATTCTTTGTCCTTTATTTATTACAGATCATCTCCCTAGTACATTACTTAAAAAGACTGCAGAATGAAGAAAGGAGATGGTGTGACAAGCTTTCAGCTAAAGCACTTAAACATAGACTACCTTTTTAAAGTTTTTTTTCTTGAATAAATTGATATAGTCAAGCCACTTAAACTGCTGGGTCATGTCCATCACTGGAAGAAGCATGTTTCTATAAAAAGGAAGTATAAGTTTTGTCACAGAACATCAATACTAAAAATCACTAGGCAGGCTGCTTGGGTGAAACACTGGATCTGCAAAGTCAACGGCATAAGTTCTATTGACTTGTGCAGAGAAGTCATCCCCAGTTCTCTCAGATGACATTGAACTATGGATGTGCTTCACGTACCTCAGGGGTATAAGGAAAAGGTGAACACTTTGGTCTTTCTGTTCTTTCACAGCATGAGTGGCAAAACACAGTAATTCCTGTAAAAGTCTGATGCATTAAAAAAAAACCCTACAGTTTTCTAAAGATATACTGTTAATGACATATTAGCTCCAGGTACAAAGCTAAGTTTCCACTGGGGGAAAAAAAGAATACTTATTTGCTGTTTGGTCAGGGGTTTGTAAATGTTTTTCCATTTCCTTGAAACAATTTAAGCCAATGAGCCCAAATGGCCAAAACTTTCAGCAGTCCTATTACTGGGTACTAGCCATGCCTAATTCAAATACTATGGCCACCAATGTGATTTAAATTCAAATTTTCAGGAAAGCCATTTAGACCTGGACCTTTGCTTCAAAGCCACCTTTGTACAAAATATTCCCCACAAATTTTATAGGTTGAATTCAACTTAAAAGACAGCAATCTGCAAACATACCCCATATTTTCAGGAAAAACTTGCAAAACATTATATGAGCTGCTGCTGTTTCAATGATGGAAAGCACAACCCAAAGACTATAGAGTAGAGCCACAGACATGATGTTAACATCCATTACGCCACAGCATCAGATGCTAAACTGAGGTCTAGCAACATTCAGTGTGCAATAGAGCTTCCTCTGGTGGGACGCAGGATGAAATCACTGCAGCTGAGCAGAGATCTATAGAGGAAGCTTTCTCATCCAAGCTCACACGAAGAATGAAATGCTGGAGAATGACTGCAGCAGGGGCAGTTTCTAAGATATATAAAGGTTTAAACACCTAGTGTACTGTGCTTTAGTACATCCGACCGCCATCTCTCAAAATTAAAACCAAAAAACATGTAGTGAACTCATATAGTTTCACTGCAGAGAGCTTTTTGTTGTGGCATGAAGCAACATACCAGGTCTAACCACTGCACTCCAGGAGTGTAAACCTCAATTAGGTATTTAAGTGTGGGAATTCTGTAGGAAACAATGTAGCGACTTTTGTAGTAACAATGTAGCGGCATTGTAGCAACACACTGTCAACATTGCAGCAACAATGTAGCGACTTTGTGACAACATGGTCACAACAATGTATCAAATCTCAGGGTTAAGCAATCACAGAGGGGAAAGTGATTTTGTCTTAAAACAAGATCAATTTCACACACTCCCTCCCACTGCCTAGCACCAAGACATCTATAACCAACCTGCCTGCACCACCTTTCAGACACTAATGTTTGTGAACACATGTGGACAGGATCCCTCGCAATGACATAGAGAGTAATGTATGTAGAAGGCATGTATAAAATAACTGAAAAATTACCCTGAAAGTCTATGTTTGTCTGCAAGGAGGAAATAAGACAGAGGGCAAAGGCACAAGAAAGAAATCTGCAGAAGGTAGAGAAAGAAAGATAATAAAGGTCCAAAAATTCACTTTAACTGCTTTTGTATTACCAAAATAACCATGGAAAAATAAATAAACATATGCCACATTCCCTAAATTTTCATGTAAATTTCTTCTGCCCCAGACATACTTTTTCCTACTGCACATTTTCATTTTCTTTAGTTCTTCTCTTCCCACTTCCATCTGCTCTGTCCTTCCTATTCTCTGTCCATCCCCAATCCTGCTGCTTGGATTGATACCACAGTGGAACAAAAATATGCACCAAATAATTGCTCACAGCCTTCTTACATATGGACCTCATTTAATTAGGTCTGGATAAGACCTGACTAACCAGAAAGACAGTCTCTGAGTAGACACAACTGCCAGAGTCACCAGCAAAACAAGAACATTGATGCCATAAGCTCGCCCATGGAATAATACGTGACATACCATTTGGTGACAGACGTGAGACATGCACCTGTGCTTCAGATGTCTGAAAAAAATGCAGTTGTATTGTCTCTAGATATATACGTAAGTATAGCAAGGAGGCAGAGTGTCACTGAAAATCAACATCTGCATGTACAAGAGTATAATTTGGTTCGAAGCAGTCAGATAATTATCCATACAGAGCTACATTTTCTGGTTAATATTGCCAACCAGTGTCAACCTTGCACCCAGATTTATGAAAACAAACGTCTGAATTACCTGGGCATTGACAATGTGTATGTATAGACACACAGCTACATGTGCACAGGGCTGAGTATTACCCTCATATTTAGTATCTGAGGAAAAGAATCCAAGAGACACTTCTCTGCAGATTTTGGAAGGAATAGACATTAACATCTGTACAAGAAACTTCTTTATTCCATTACTCAAATACCGAACTGAGAATAAGCGTTAGCATCCTGATTTCAACTCATGAGTTTCATGCTAAATTATATTTTATCTCTCTTTTGCTTTATTTCAGTACTCTTGGTCCTCCTTACAAAACTTACATATGTTTCCATGCAAGTAACTCTGAAAACTCAAGTCTTTCTATTCTGATTTTAAATGAAAGGATGATATATTTTAATAGTTTATTCTCTTACATGATTGCTGCTTATTCCTAAAACTAAAGCTATTAGCAGCTGTAAACTTTCCTTCCCTACAGTTGCATAACTTCAATGACAATTTTAGATTAAAATTAATTCACATGATTAAATAAATTGGAATATTAAAAATAGAACTATAGAATGATAAAAGCAATGTAGATGTTTTAGATATAACATGAAGTTTTTAATTAAAGCACAGAATCTTCAATTTGCTTCTAAATAAAACAGTAACCTTCACTTGATTGATTCTAGGAGTGTTGCTGATATATCTTGTTGCAGTGGCGTGAATCACATATTAATTAACAATTTGAGTAATTAAAATGTTTTTATTCTTTAAAGATATTAGAGATGGAGCCAAATACCTATCATACATGTGCAAAATTTATGGTATCCAGCACTGCAGGAAATTTAGTGCAGAACAAGAAAATCCAGGTCTGTCTGGCTGCTCTATACTTTGAGGTAAGACTTTTAGCTTGCTTGCTTTGTGATAATATGTACAGACTGAGTTGATCTAAGAGATAAATCTGTTGCTGATGAGGATATATTTGGTCTAATCCTTACAACTAAAGGTAAACTAAGCCCCTTCAATGTTTACAAGAAATCCACTAGTGTTCACAGTTTCCATCCAAACTCAGTGTTTCTATGAGCTCCTAAAAGCAATTATCTGTGTGCAGAAACATACTGGTATAGCAGTGCTTTCTCATCCTTAGAGAAATTACGAGTTCCTTCAGCAATTCATGCATTTATTTTCTTCACACACATAAGGGCCAAAATCCCACCTTTATCAAACACCATCTCCTCACCTTTAGGTTTCTGCCCAGCTGCCCTCAGCAAAGCTCACCCAGGCTGGTCTCCCACACGCCTCACCGTATGCACCCATTTACTTCCAGTGGCGCAAACAACTTCGTGCCTTTTGCTGCCTCTGTGGCTTGAATATTGTCCCTCATTTATGTGTTACTCACCTTTGCTTTCCTTACACTTCTTTTTTAGCAGCCTTCTGTCATTTTTATGTTCACTCTCTTTCCAAGATGGGTACCTGCACTGGGTGTGGGGGCCCGGGTGTTGGCTGCGCTGTGAGGAGAGCAGGGGGCCACCCTGGGGGGGGGGGCGCCCTGTGAGGAGAGGCAGGGCCACCCCGTGAGGAGAGGCGGGGCCACCTCCCGCCAGGCACAGCCAGTTCCAGACTGTTCTGGATGGTTCCAGATGGTTCCAGCATCTCCACCCCAGGGCACCCCTGGCTCCTCAGCCTTGCCACAGGCCCCTCAGCCCCACCAGAGGCACCCCAGGGGAAGCGAAGAACAGACAAAATTGCGCTCAGCAGTGAGGCACGAAGAAAAAAAAAAAATATGTGAGAGAAATCCCTGTGAGACCGGAGGGGAGAGGAGGAGGGGGGAGGAAGAAGAGCTCCTCCAGGCCTGGGGCTGTGACCAGGGTGCGACAGGTTCACCTGGCGGGCAGAGGTAGAGGTGGTGGTGGGGCAAGAGACCCTGCTGGTGGAGCTGTGCCAGCCCAGGCTAATACACAGCTACATTAAAAAAAATAAAATTAAAAAAAAAAAAAAAAGGTGAAAATATGAAATCTGTGCACAAGTTTGGTATCTATCCCAGGTTTCATTGAGATTCTTGTCAAAAAAGCCCCTCTTGAACACCTCGACAACCAGCACATTATACTGTCAACTCTAAACTTCTGATGAAAAATACATATGTACATAAATTTATATGTCACCCCAAGGAGTATAAAAATATACAGGTACTATAAACTATATTTCTGTACACTGGTTCTTGTGAGTGCTAGCCACAACAACAGAGACTTTCTTGTGTACCCACATGTTTTCCACCTTATATAAGTTCAGTGGGAACTTCTGCTCTTATTCCAAAGAGTTTTCCCAACAAATCCCACAAAAATCAGCAACCCCTTTCCTATATTATTCAGGATCTTTAATATTAGCACACTTCAGATGTTCCCTAGCACTATCAAACCACAGTATGTAATATAATTTCAGGATTTAAACATTCATCCTGATCTGGGTTGAAAACAAAATACTTCTATGTTAGAATCTCTACATTTCCACATTGCAATAACCTTGCTCGCGCGTCTATGTAACACACGTGAGAGATCTTTCATTTCCCCTCAATGGGAAGAGAATGGCTCAATTGCAGATCATAGATCTTAAACAACTGGAGTCAAGTTGCAAAAGCCTGTGTTGGCAGGTCAACAGTTTGAACTCCTTTCTCTACACATCTTCACTTGCCATCAGGTCAACACAAATATTTAAGGGCTGAGCGCAGCTGTGAACAAAGCAAGCCAGTGCTGGCGAAGGGGCACGAATTCTTCCCCCTCACACAGTGCGTCTTGCACATGTCATGGCAAACTACCCGAACACTGGGGCTACTGTCCCTTCCCTTTACCCTCTCACATGATAGCCACCTGATGGTGGATCCAGCCCACAGGTCCAATGGCTCCTGTGTGCTTTATTTGCCGGCAATTTTAAATGCTCTCAAAATTCCTCTACAAGGGTGACTCCACCCCTCCACATTTTTCATCATGCTTCTCAGCAATTTAAGTTTTATTCCTACCAAATTTTGTTCGCTGAAGCCTGATGCTTCCAGAATATTGTGTTGTATCACCTTCTGGCAGAATACCTTTCTCCATTATGAAAAGGATTACATCTATTCTTTAAAGTAGCAAGCATTTAGAATGGTTCTGTCCAAGTACTGCCAATCACTATATGAAATAGAGGGAACCTGCAATTCCTTCAGCAGTGGCAGAGTCCCAAATGCTGTATTTTTCATAACTTTCTATATATTATTCTAGGCATCTTGAACTGCAGAAACCTGGGGTCTACAGACTAGTCAGCTTTAGAAGCACCAGCTACATGTTGGCACAGAGACATGCGGTTTTGCCCTTAACACACTGTTTAGAGAAAGCCTTACCTAATATGCTCCTGGCCTAGATCCAACTGCTCATCTTGACTCAGTGTCACACTGTAAGGACTAGACAAACAACGATATAACTTCGGGATTCCCGCGGTGTGCCTATATGAATATTTTTGTTTGAATCAGGAGTGTTTTGGAAGCTAACCTGGAGGATGCTCTCAGGAGTGTACCCCACGCACTCTGCTACTGGGAGACAGCTTGTGAGACCTGACTAGAGTAAACACTCAAGTAAATACCTGTTGAAGCAACAGTTATAAGTCTTCTTTTTCCCAGACTTATCATCAGCTAAGAGTAAGTAAGAAACAGCAGGAGTGTCATATATCATGTTCTGCTTTATCAAAAAATCTGGACTTCAGGCCCCCAGAGCTAGGGAGAAATTCCTTAACTTCCACCAGATGTAGA